>QKWP01000802.1:10486-121581 GCA_003550325.1 Gigaspora rosea
ACAACAATGGTGAGAGTTTTGCCATTATTACTGTATTTGGCCAAGCTAAAAAAAAGTAAGCAACATTTAACGAGTGCTAATGTTATCAACGAGAATATTATAATTGTAATTTAAATAACTTGCATATATGGTAATTCACCATTTTATTACAGTACTTTAATAAATTTATATAAACGGATATTACCGTTGTACTGTACAGTATTTCAAAGTCAAATTGATTGATTCTATGTTGATGTAAATTAATAACATTTAATTAAATAATAAAATTTTGCTATAATTATTAATAATAATTGTGTATCAACCACGTGATGCACATGATCCCCGAATTTAATAAAACTAATCATTCTTCACATGTAAATAATCCTCGTGATAGGTCACCGGCAACTTCCCCACAAAAGATTCTCGGGGTCGTAAGAAGAAACGAAGTCGTCATCCAACTGCACCTAAACATCCAATGTCTGGTTTCTATTTTATGCTTTAGAAATGAAACCTTATATTGCTGAACAAAATCCTTAATTATCGCGTCAAACCCATCTTCTCACCTTAAACCCGTCTATTTTTTAAAGTTAATTGGTTTATGTATAAAAATATTTTTATCATTTAACTTATTTTAACACATAAATATGCGTTGGGGTAGCATAAAAAGTCGCAGTAATGAAAATCACAACAGATAAGTTAAAATATGTGCTAATTAACACCTCGAACTGATAAGTGCGTGATAGCACATATCTAGTCTGGAGGTGAGAGCGCAATGCCATAATTTTAATGAATTATGAAAAAAATGCCGTTTGTTATAATTACAGTATTTTTGAAAAATTTTATTCTAGCATATTCTATATAATCACTATAGTTTATTTTTTATATGTAAGTGATTTTATAGAAAAGTTTGTATACAGTCACATCTCTATATTGTCACAAGATTTCTCGGTCCCAAGGGTGTGATTATATGGAAGTGCGACTGTAATTAAAATAAATATAGAACTTGTCGAAGAATGGGAATTTAAGTTTTATACAATTTTTTTAAAACCTAATTTTTTATCTTTGACAAAGAACAAAAAATAATTAGAAATAAATAAAAACTCCATTTAAACAAAATGAAACTTGTTAAAGAATAGAAATTGAAATTTAATTCAATGTTTTAAAAACGAAGTTTATATTTTCATATGAAAAAATAATTAGAAGCAAATAAAGGCTTCATTTGAATAAAAATAGATATAAGGTGGATATGGATATTATGGAGCACTACCAATTATAGCACACTACCAATTATGGCACAATTTCAATATCTTGTGATCTGTCGATTGGAATTGCATGATTTTGGTACCAATCGATTTGCCTCGCCGAGATGAATCGATTAGTACCAAAATTATGCAATTCTGATCGATGAGTTACAAAATATTGCCACTAAAGTAAAATTAGTATCCTTTTTTATATGGAGTTTTGCGAAGACCATATATATTCGTTTATTAAAAATTTTTTCGGTGTCTATTTATTTTTTTTAAAAGACCAAACGATCTTAATAATTATTTTGCTATTTAATATCATTTATCCACGGCCTACAAAAAAGTTCTTGCAAGATATCATTTCCAGGTTTTTATCTTATTTTAAGATCTTTTTTCAAAGTTTTGTATCTGAATTTTTCGAAACTAACAACATAAATCGCTAAGCAGGACATAAATATGTCGCGTGATTCAAATTAAAGTTTAGTTATTTGCGCTGTTTATAATGATCGGGCAGTGTAACAAATAAATCGCGCTATATAAATAATCGAAATCTCATACTGCTAACTCACGTTTGAACCATGGTTTACTTTTTACACGTGACAAAAAGTACACATTTATTAAATTTTAGTTTTATCGTACAATAAAGAAAAAAAAATAAAAAATAAAGCTTTTATTATGTCGTTTGAAAAAGACAAAGCCATTCGAAATGATGCTATTGAGAAAGCCCTTAAGGCTATAAAAGATTCCTCTGATAATCCCAAGCCTCCATGTATAAGGAGTATCGCACGAGACTTTGATATCCCGGAAACAATCCTGAGACGTGTAGTTAAAAACGATGGTCCTCTCAAACGTCCAGGCCCTAATAAAGTTTTAACTGACCATGAAGAAGAGCAACTGGTCGGTTATTGCCTGAACATGCAGAGGCTTGGTTTCGGGTTATTAAGGTCTGGCGTAAATTATTGCATGATGAAAATAGTTAATAGAGATGGGCGTGCGCATCCTTTTAGCAAGAATGGACCAGGTCAATCATGGTGGTAGCGGTTCTTTAAGGATCACCCTGAACTTTCATTCGGGTTCCGCAAGCTCTAAATGAGGCGCGTGCCCAAAAAGCAAATCCTATTATAATAAACGACCACTTTAACAAACTTGAAAAAATAATTAATGAATATTCGCTTACCCCTGATCGAATCTGGATATGGATGAGACAGGTCTTCTTTTTCTTTTTTTTATTTTTATTTTTTTTTTATTTTATTTTTTTGTATTTTTTTTTTAAAATCGTGTAATGGGATTGAACCTAGACTTCAAAAAGTCATTGCGAAAAAAGAAGCACATCAGGTTCATCGAGTTTCATATGGCAGCAATCACAAACACATTTCTGTATGCCCTACGCTTTCAGCTGCCGGTACATACATACCCCATTAATAATATACAAGGGTAAACGGGTGATTCCAAATCTTTTAGATGGCGCTCCGGCTGGTACTATTATGGGGTTTACCGATACGGGATATATGCAGGAAAGCCTATTTAAAAAATACATAGAGCACTTCGTTAATTCTATTCCTCCATTGCGCTCCATTTTACTAATTCTTGACGGACACAAGAGCCATGTCAATTATTCTTGTGTCAACTTTTGCCATCAAAATAATATTCTTCTTTATGCACTTCCACCGCATACTACCTATATCCTACAACCTGCTGAACTACTATTTGCACAACTCAAAAAAGCATATGATAGTGAATGTGAAAAATTTCTTACTAATAATGGCCAGCAAGTAACAAAATATACGTTTGCTAAACTCTTCGGACAGGCTTATATTAAAGCATACACCCCGCCGCTATATGTAATTCTTTCAGGGCAACGGGAATATGGCTCTTCAACCCCAATGCTATTGACCCTTGTCGTCTTGAGCCTTCAATGGCAACGCATAATTTTGACCTACCAAGTTCTGAACAATCTACTCGCCCGCTTGTTACACTAACCACATCGTTTTTACCTAGATCAGTTCCAAGATATCTCGACTCGACCTCTACAAATAAAGATTTGTGGACAGAAATAGAATCACTTAATACGAGAGTGGAACATTTAGAATCAGAGTTAGAACTATATAAAAACCCAGGTACCGATCCTTTACGGTTGGTACTTAAGTACCCCTTGTGCCAGCATTCGAAGCAGAGTGAAGATCCGGTGGCAGATGAAGAGAAGACCGAAACTCAACCATCCAAAAAAAAATGTAAGACCATGCCATTCTTCCAGCTTTTTACGAGCACAGAGTCATTGCGTTTGTTGAGAAAAGCAGAGGAAGAGGCGGAAAGAGTTGCAACAATAAAAAAGAAAAAAAAGAGGCAGTCATCCAAAAACGAATAGCACGGGAGACGGAAAGAAGCAGAAGCAAGAAATTCGAAAGCAAAAAAAAGAAGAAAGGAACGTATGATGTTAGAAAAACAGCGTATTAGAGAAGAAAAATGGCTTGAGAAAAAAAAAGTAAAAAAAGGCAGTACTACCTGATTATCTGATCTGCGCCATTTTTGGTCGCTGCCTTGAAGATCTTGATTTCTGGAAGAAATTTTGTATATCTAGAAAGTTTTTTTTTTATTAGAAGATCTTTTTAAAAATAAAAAAAAACGGATTTTAAGTCCAAATCTACTTATCTAAAATAAAATCGATAAAGGTTTATGCTAAATTAAACAAGTTTTCTTATTGGCATTTTTAACTGCGCCATAATACCCATACCCACCTTAGGAATTGAAATTTAATTCAATTTTTTAAAAACAAATTTTTCATCTTTGACAAGAAATGAAAATAATTAGAAATGTATAAAGGCTTCTTTTGAATGAAAATGGATCTTGCCAAAGAATAGAAATTGAAATTTAATTCAATTTTTTAAAAACAAATTTTTGTCAAAAAATAATTAGAAATAAATAAAGGTTTCGTTTAAACAAAAGATTAGGAATTGAAATTTTACAACTTATACATATCCACCAGTTTGATTTTTATAATAAATATGTAATATTTTTAATTATTTTTATAATAATAATTTTTGACCTATTAGTCTAGTTTGGATAATTTTATTACTAAAATGTTCTTCATAATAAGATGATTCTAATGAGCCCAAAATCATCCAAATCCAATCACAGGATCTTGAAATATCTGTGTATCAAATAATAATGCACCCTATGGTGGAAGAATTAGTTGGACATAGTATCGACTATGTCCAACCAATCCTTCCACCATAGGGGTATGTTATTATTTGACACGCAGATATTTCAAGATCCTGTGATTGGATTTGAATGATTTTGGGCTCATTAGAATCGTCTTATTATGAAGAACATTTTAGTAATAAAATTATTCAAACTAGACTAATAGGTCAAAAATTATTATTATAAAAATAATTAAAAATATTACATATTTATTATAAAAAATCAAACTGGTGGATATGAATATTTAGTCATATTGTAATATACTGATCTTATTAAATTACGTATTTGATTCTTATTCACCAAAATCAATAACTTATCAAATTTGGCCGAAATTTTTATTGGCAAATTTATTTAGAGTGTCCCAGAATTTATGAAAACAGCTGTAAACATTTTAGATTTTAATGCCAACTAATTTCTGATAATCATAATCGATTGTTTCAAACTATATCCATTAAGAGTAAATTTATTCATATATCAAGCGTTGCACCTTATATATTACTCTTCCAATCAAATTTCAAGATCAGGTGTAATATTATACGATCAAAAAACTAAAATGTTCATTTTGTCAAAAATCATCTATAACTTAAAATTGAGCATATGCAACTACTCTTAGGATTCTAACAAAAAACAAAATTTTCTATAAAACCCTTCTTTTGCCCATATACACAATCTTTACCCACCCTAATCCTAATCAATGAAAAACAATTTATTTTAATTGGTTTGGTTTTATATTACACCTTATTTTATGATCTGCGGCAGGTGCGACAATATCATACATGCGATGTCTCTTTGAAAAATTTGGGTTAAACGAAGATTTTACTTTGCATGACCTTATTCTGGGTATTGGCCTGGGTTTAAAATTTAAATAAAGACTCAAATAAACCCAGTTTGGGTTTAAATGAACCCGAATTGGTTCAAATGAACCCGGTTTGGGTACAAATGAGCTGATTAGGTTCAAATGAACCCAATTTGGTTCAAATTGGGTTCAAATGACCCAAATTAGGTTCTTTTTTATTTATTTTTTAATATAATATTTTTTTATATTTTTTAATTTTTTTTTTATTTATCAAAATATTCGTATTCAAAAAATGGCATGATCACCAGGTTAATGTTAAAAAAAAATAAACTTAAATAGTTTTTTTTTTAGAATTTTGAATTAATAAATACTTCTTATATACAAACTAAAAGTCATCCATTCCCATTTTAGCAAAATCCTGCAATTTACATAACTGAAAAAACTTGCCTTGTGCAAGTTTGTAAGCACAAGCCGTTTTTAGTTAATTTTTATAAGTAACGTCATCCCCCCTTGCTTAACTGCTGCCAAAAATTAAACAAGCCAATTACAACGCTGTAGAAGCCATCTTCCCCAGGATTGCTGACACTTTTTCACTATCACGTGACCGCGCCCAAAAAACTTCAAGTTTGTTTAAGTTAGAGTTAGGGTCCCTATAGGGCTTGAAGTTAGCATGATGTATAGTAAAATTGCTCAAGGAATTTTTTTTGTTAGGGTTGGAAAGGTGGTTTCTTATGCAAATTTTAGGAAATAGGTGATTTTTGAAAAAGCGAACGTTTTGTTTTGATCTTCACTTTGTGTTACGTTACACCTGATCTTTATGTTTTATTGGCCAAAATCACGTGATAGTGAAATTTTGACAGCGATGCTGGGGTGCAAATCATACGTTTTTGATACTCCTGCACCCAGTGTTGTCATGGGACATGGACACGGACGGCGGACAGTCCGGGACAGGACGTCCGGGACATGTCCGCCCAGAATTTTTTTTGTCCCAGACATTTTGCGACTCAACACGTGATCATCTACCAATAAAATTCGTATAATTCCGCAATTTGATTGGTTTTACCCGGTGGACATGTATCATGTTGGAACATTATTGCGGACATGTTCCGGACGTCCCGTCCCGGACTGTCCGCGTCCCTGAAAAATTGGCAGGACAATGTCCGTGTACAACACTGCCTGCACCTACTTTTTTGATACTCCTGTATGTACCCCAAAATTTGCTTACTTTTTTGATACCGATCTGTATATATGCATGTGATATATGTTACACAAAGGCCCAGTGCATTGCTTTTGCAAAAATAATTTTTGGTTACACGCTGCTAACGTCATGTAACGTTACACAAGTTAATTTTGGCCGGCATTAAGCTTAATACTGGTGGTCACTATTATAATAATGCCCCCGGCGGGGTTAGACATAATTCTGGCCCACCCTAACCCTAAATCTAGTGGTACCCTAACCCGCATTAAGCTTAATGCTAGTGGGAACTATCATGATAAAGCCCCCAGCGGGGTTAGACATAATCCCGGCCCATCCTAACCCTAAATCTAGGAACCCTAAAAACTAATTGTTTGAAGCAACATCCAATCACAGTACATATACTGGTTACACGACATATGCATCTAGTTATGTACTGTAATTGGATGTTGGGGATCCTAGATTTAGGGTTAGGGTGGGCCTGAATTATGTCCAACCCCGCCAGGGGCATTATTATGATAGTGCCCACCAGCATTAAGCTTAATGCCAGGTTAGGGTACCACTAGATTTAGGGTTAGGGTGGGCCGGAATTATGTCTAACCCCGCCGGGGCATTATCATAATAGTGCCTACCTGCATTAAGCTTAATGCCGGGTTAGGTACCACTAGATTTAGGGTTAGGGTGGGCCGGAATTATGTCTAACCCCGCCGGGGGTATTATCATGATAGTGCCCACCAGCATTAAGCTTAATGCCAGCCATCATTAGACTTGTGTAATGTTACATGACATTGGCGTATAACCAAAAATTATTTTTGCAAAAACAATGCACTGGGCCTTTGTGTAACATATATCACGTGTATATATGCAGATCGGTATCAAAAAAGTAAGCAAATTTTGGAGTACATACAGGAGTATCAAAAAAGTAGGTGCAGGAGCATCAAAAACGTATGATTTGCCGCTGGGGTAGTTGTTGTAGAAGCCTTGTTAATCATGTGATTACTGTTGACCAATGAGATTTGATCAAATATTCTTGAGATGTTTTGTATTCCCCCCACCCTCATGCCTAGTGTTGGCGGTAGAATTAATTTGGCAAATTAATACGGTTACGGCATGTGCCGTATTATTTGCCGTAATTATTTTGTGCCGTAATGCTGCAATGCTGCAATGCCGTAATGCCGCAATGCCGCAATGCCATAATGCCGTAATGCCGTAATTCCGTTATATTGAAATACCATAATACTGTTGTATCTAAATATTATAATGCTATTCCAGTAATGTGTTAAAAACTGTAATGCTGCAATAACATAAATAACATAGGATAACATTCCTCTAGTGTTTATTGTTTAAAATAATCTTTAGATTTAAGATAACGGATACAATATTTGCGCGTAATAACGCGCAGGGGTGTAATTTCGAATTTCGGCCTATATTACTAGTAAGCTTAATTCGGGCCATTACTCGAAATAACGCCCCGGCCCGCTATTACGCGCAAATACAGTAGTAAATTTACTGGTTTTGTGAATAGATAATAACTGATAAAGTATGTAGTGAAAGATCTTAATTTTTTTTTTACTGTTTGGTCAAGGTTATTTCTTATAGCCGGGAGTAAAGTTAGTTTCGGATTATCCTAAAATAAAAAGATTTGTTTTTGGATGTTCTAATTCCTAGTTTATTCCATGGTTTTAGTGCCTAATATTCACCTATTCCTGGTTTGGCATGATTGTGTTACATAGCTATATTATTATAATTATTATAATGCTATAGTATTACGGTATTGCATTATTACAAAGCAAATGTCTATCTATAGTATTATGATATTCGAATTACGGCATTACGGAATTATGACATTGCGGAATTACGACATTGCGGCATTACGGCATTACGGCATTACGACATTGCGACATTGCGGCATTACGGCACATAATATTTATGGCAATTGGGTTCTGTGCTGTAATTAATTCTACCATATGGTAGAATACCGTAATGCCGTAATTCAGTAATTCTACCGCCAACACTACTCATGCCTGAGCTTAAATATTGACATTAACACCTTCCGCACATTAATTTTCAATACTGATCGAACTGTAAATGGTTTGGAAACATCTAAATAAAAAAATTCATTCGTAATCATTGTTTTACTATAAAAATTATTAAATTCTTTGTTTCCACCACTAAAATAGAGTTTATTATCAATAAGGACAGATGAATGAAACAACCTTCCATTTGGAATAAAAGCAGCAAAAGTAAAAGTAAAATTTAGGAAAAGTGAAAATATATTTATGAATTAAATAGCTAAATAGAGCAATAATAATTTAAATAGCTAGCTATTATATTTGTAGTTTAATAGTAACATAAATAAATTGTGCTATCCGGCAGCATACTATAATAGCACTAACCAAATAAATAATAGTTATTGGCTCCTTCACATCCAATGACTATGCATATAACGTAATACGTAATAATTTTCTTAATCACTATTCAACACTAACTATATTTGAGCCATAACATATACCTGCACATATTTCAGGTAACAATTTACACTGCTTTAGGTCAATTTCGTGTCTCACGTTGTTTATGCAAGTTGCGGTTGTTAGGGATATTTTTGGCTTTAATTACACTTACAGACTAAATTGTGATAGTTAATATAAGCTTGAAATCCATTCGCCAATTAAAAATCATTTATATGGGATATTCGATTTGATGGAGTTTTAAAACATAGAGTTGCTTATTTGATGATGCACAATAAAACTTCCTAAGCATCGCCCAATATTTGAATTTAAAAATTTAAAAATTAACACCAAATAGATTAATAATTATGGCAATAAAACAAGCAAATTACAAAAAATTATTTCAAACTATTAATATTCGAATAACTTGTATAATGATAAGTAGAAGTGACTCAGAAAAATTTATCAAAAATAGTAATTTTTAAAAAAAATCTATTTTTATTACCAGTATTATTTTTTTTATTTTATATACTTTATATAATATATAGAGAGTTTTGCTAAATCTCACTAGCGGTGATCATCACCGCTCATATGTTCAACCAATTAGATCGTAGGATCTTGTGTAACCAAAAAACTATTAGACAACAAAATATTTTACTATGATAACTTATCTTCGGGCACTAAGTAAAAGTTTTTAGCACAAAATTTTACATATAATATGCCTTTCTAACCCTAACCCTAACCCTAACCCTAAACCCTAATCTTAGTTTTTTAAAAAGTTTATTATAGAGCGGTGACGATCACCGCCGGTGAGATTTAGTAAAATTCATATATAGATATATATATTTTTTTTTGAAAATAAAATAATACATGAATTGGAAGTAAATTTTTGGCAATAATAAATTTACTAACATTTGCAAATATTTATATATTATAAAAATAATAATAATTCATAAAAATATATCAGCAAAATTGACCAAATTTTAGAAAACTTGAAGCCAAATCAGAAATTATACTGTAAATATAAGACATTATGCAACTTTATTACTTTATATTATAGACAAACGCTAAAAATATAATATTTGTGGTGATAAAGTATTATATGTGTTGCATCTAAAGTAGCGATTTATCTAAAGTAGCTACTTTATATATTTAAAGTAGCAACTATTTTAGATAAATATCTGAAGTAGCTACTTTAGAGATTTAAAGTAGCGTTTTAATATTTAAATTAGTTATTTTATATATGTAAAGTAACTACTTTAGATCAATCGCTATTTTATATGAAATGTATACTGTAATTAGAGATGGGTTTCATGCGTGCGCATGATTCCTCAATCATGCGCATGAATGCGCATTAATGCGCATGTTTCCGAATCATGCACATTTTATCCCATCAAAATTTTATATAGAAAAATTAAATATCAAATAAGTATAATTAACATTCTAATCTATCTATATATTTCAATTCTGGGTCTGTTTGATTTAACATTTTTGATTGGTTGTATCCGAAAAATGTGACCTAAATGTAGGAAAACTAACAGAAATTCCTATGATGATTATGACTATTATCATGGTCGAATAATTATTATAACATTCGAGTAAATATTATATCATTTTTTAATGCCCTTATTAACGCCCTTAAACTACACAAAATCGTGAACGTGAATTTTCCAAATTACTTTTGTCATTTGATTGCCTAATATTTACAAACTATTTTGGGCTAAAAAAGTTCACGAATTTGAAACGTTTTTATGATGGTCTCAAGTTCAAGAATAAGTGCAAGTGCAAGAACAAGTGCAAGAACACAAATGCTCCGCTATAGATAAATCATATGATTAATAAAACATAGTGAATATATTAGCGAATATCAAAAAAAGTTACATTCAACCAAATATTTAATGATTGATTTCTAGAATTTTTGGTCAGAATTTTTGCCGCCCAGATTATTTGATTATCAACTAATTTTCTCAGTGACTCGTAGTTTTATATCGATCTATCAACCAATAAAATTACGGTTATGTTCAAATGGTGATCAATGAGCTAAAACTAATATAGCAATATAAGGTTTTCTCTTTGCAGCACTTATTTTAAAAATTGGCATTCACCAATAAAACTAAGCTGCATACTATCTGTTATCGGAATAATGAGCTTTGTAACAAACTTTTTATAGTTAGCTTATACTGATTCAAACTAACCCACTATATATTGCAATTACTGGTATAGCGAACAAATTTTGTAATAGAATTTTTTTATAAAAATTCATGATAAAAATCACAATAACTCTAAAAACTGGCTCAACCATACTGAAATAGAGTGTGAATTTTGTGGCAGAATTTTATAATAACATAATTTTAATGCAAACTAACTCAATCTTAACCATATACTGTAGTTTATAGAATAGTATGTTCAGTAACAGAATTTTTTTGTGACGATTCAATGCAAACTAACTCAGCATATTTATGAATATTATATAATGCGAATTTACAGATTTTAACTAGATTCTAAAGTTTTATACAAAGCTCCCGTGGCAGAGCCACAGGTCAGGTGTCAAATTATATAAGATAAGCAACGATGAAGTTTACAATTAGCAAATTTGTAAAAATTTATATATATAGGCAAAATCTGATTAAGAATCAATATATAGTATCTTTATTTAGATGTATTATCAATTATAAAGATAAAAATTAAAAAATTTTTTTATCATGCGGTATCATGCGCATTTTATATATCATGCGCATTTTATTATAAAATGCGCATTTTTCCCATCTCTAACTGTAATATTATCTGATACTAAATAAAGACAGAAATGGTTCTAATCGGAATAATATATGGAAAATAAAATTGATACTTAAGTTCGAATAATTGCCTAATTATTCGAACAACAGTTGAATTCTGACTTTCGATAAATTTACTTTTAATAAGCCGTTCGAAGTTGATTCTTTGGTTAACATCACTTTTCCAGGACTCTCGGGAGGGGGTAAAATGAAACGAACATATGAAACGAACATATAAAAATGAACAAAGATGAGCCAATTTCATTGGTTGAAATAAATCAGGTGACTGGTGAGAGGCATCCAGCGTTTTGATTGGCTGTTCGTTTTCGAGGGGAGGTGGGGGGAGACTTCAGCTGGGGGGTGATGTTAACCAAAAAATTAACTTCAAACGGCCTAAATTTATTTTCATCTGAAATTTATTTATTTGAAAATTGTCGCGGATCATCATAAAATTGGATTAAAATGAAATGTGGTTTCTATTTAACCCTCTAAAACCCATTTAACTTGTTTAATATAAACTCTACTCTAAAGTTAATCTCTAACCCTAACTCCTAATCTAAAAAATGCGCCCCAAAACTTTTATTTATCGGTGGCTTGTCAATTTTTTTTGTACTATGCATATTTCATTTTAATCTAATTTCATTTTAATCCGTCACAAGAATTACGTTCAGTACCGTATGTTTCAAGAATTTAAAACTTCATCACTAGTAGAAATCATTAGGTTATTTTCTTCAATATTTTTCTTGAAATTTCTTCACAATTTTACCGAATGGTTTTTCCTAGTACCGGTACATCTTTTTTTTAAAAAACTTTTTGATTATTTTATTAAGCTAAAATAATGACGAAAATTAATAAAGATTTTAATTATTATTTCAACATACAATAATTCACATAATTTGGTCTTGTATACTACAGTATAGTTTCATTTCACAGCGCTGAATTTGTTTTAGTTTTTATCTTTAATTCATTCGTTTGTTTTGATATTTGCAATTCCACATCATTAATAATTTAACTGTACATATCGCTATTAATGATGGGTAATTATATTGTCTCCTACGCATTCAATAACTATGTATTACATTTGTTTATCAATAAATTTTAGAGTTAAAATACTTGCAATAACGAATATTATTAAAGAAATGATACTGCCAATGATGGCGCCAATAATTATGCTAGTGTTTTTAGAATCAAAACTTATATTATTTGAGCTTGTAGTAACTGTAGTAGTTGTGGTAGGTGTGGTAGTTGTGGTAGATGTAGTAGTTGTGGTAGTATTTGGGGTAAATTCAGTGACCCATTTATAGAAATCTTTCTGGCTTACGTCTAACATAAATATTCTTGTTGAAAAGCTATAATTGCCAAATATACCTTTTGAACATATAAAGGTTTAGTAAGTTTAAATAATTTATAAATAACAGTATATAACAGCATAAATATAATTAAAATTTTACCAAAAGAAATAAACATATAATTATCCACTAATGTTTCAGTATGACCACTAAGAGTTAGATTCACAATTGGATTTGAAATGTTTCCACTCGACCACTGCCATTGGAACAATGTGGTATCTAAGATCCACAGATCACCCAAAGCATTATTTACAGTTTCACCACCGAAAATTATAATACGTCCGTCGGAGGCTTTTAATTTAAATGAAGCTTTTATACTTAAACATTTATTGAGAAACTTTATACTTAAAACATTTACTGGTATTGTTAAATGACATACTTAATACTGCTGAAAAATCATCGCGAGGAGAAGGAGTTGGACCCGACATATTCTAATATCAGATTTAAGTTATTAGTTGCTAAGAAATAATTAAAACTATATAATATTCATTTATTACATACCTTATTCGTCCATGTATCAGTTGTTGTATTATATAACAGTAACTACGAAACAGTCGATCAATAAAAGCTAAAAATCAATTTTATTAAAAGATAAAACTTACATTATTCATTGGCATCGCAGCTGAATTCCTAGCAACACTTCTTCCACCAATATATAAAATATTTCCATCAGGCAAAGTTACTGCACGATAACCATACATAGGTAAAGGTGCATTTGTTGCATTGCTTAAACTCCATGTTAATGTTAATGTATTAAATACCCAAAGTTCATTTGTTATAATTGTTGTATTAAATTCACCACTAAAAATTGCAATCAATCCATTATCAAAATTAGCACATGAAATAAAAAATTTAGTTGTTGGTACATTTCCAACAGATGTGATATTAATCCATTGTTGTTTACTAGTATCAAACTGATTAACGAATGATTGATTAGCAACACTATAATCACTTAAATTTGAAATACCACCAAAAATAAAAATCATATCGTTATTTTTTCCACCAATACACGCTGTAGCTAAATCTTTTAAAGGACCGCCAGTATAAGTAAGGTCAATCCACGGCATCGAAACATTATCTGTTGTTGTAAATGGTTTAGAAACATCTAAATAAAAAAATTCATTCGTAATACCAAAACTCTGATTCATTCCACCACCAAAATAGAGTTTATTATCAATAAGGACAGATGAATGATGATATCTTCCATTTGGAATAAAAGCAGCAAAAGTAAAAGTAAAATTTAGGAGAAAAGTGAAAATATAAAAATTAATCAGCAGCATAATTACAGTATGCAATGAGCTAAATTAAATTTTCGGAGAAAAGTGAAAATATAAAATTAAGCAGTAGCATAATTATACAATGAACTAAATTAAATATATAACTATCTATTTATAGCGATTTATAAATGTACAAGATTGTAACATGATTAGTTCTATATTCTGACTAAATTTCTCGATTTGATACTTTGTTTGACCCTTTTTTCAAATGGGTTGCGTCTGAAGTTCCACCTTTTACTACGTTTATCAAATGTGTTTCATGTGCTTGCGTAACTATTGCAAACTTATCATCGAAATCAAAGCGGTATAAACAAATTAGATATGCGACTAAATAAACATTTATTCCTAATTATAAATTTTCACCGTCTAACAATGAAAGATCCTTCAAATATTAACTTCTATTATTCTCAGTCTATGTTTTTTTTTGTCATTGTCAATTTTGCAAATAATACCATACACTGCTGATATCCAAATCCTATTATTATTATATTCTATTTTCCAACCTGCAACACATGAACGATCATATTCGACATCAAAATGTTGTTTCTCCCAAGGAGTCGGTAATAGTAAATTCTATTTTCCTGAGGAATATGATTTTTTTTCAACTAAATACTGTATAACCAAGAAAGGTCACTCTCTTTCACAGCTAATATTCTAACTTTTTGTTTTCTTCATTAATAAAATGATACTTAATTATTGGTACAACATTCCAAGAATACACAAGATATAATTCTGTGGACCAGCAGTTAGTCTATCTGAATCTAAGTACCATACATCACCCAGACTTACAGCACAACTAATTCTACATTCTTTTATTATATAGAAATCGTGTGCATTTTAAATGCTTCTATGTCTCCATTTTGCTTTGCATACTCTAATAATGATAAAATATTATTTCATGAATCATAGAACCATTTTATCGCTAAATACAATATTTGTATTAACTAAGTGACGTTTAAGGTTTAATTTGCAGCTTGTCTATATATCTCAGATATTGCTACTAATTGCTAAGTTTATCATTGGATCTTTTTGATTTATGCATAAAGCATCAAATAAAAAACCTTACAACATAATTGCTTTGAAACTTTTTCTACCAAAATAAATGTGATTTAGTCTGATCCGCTCTTAGATAACTAATAGCACATATGCTCTGAAAGTCTGGCTTCTTCTCATCATTATTATATACCATATCTTGTAATCTTGGAGCGGAATAATGGTAAGCATTTCAAATATTCATAGCATCTACTAATGATAATTCCAATTAATAATTAAATTCACCATTCAAGAAATTTGATACCTTCCATTTTAAAATCATGTCCCATAGCGACCACCATAGACGAGACCCGAACTATAAGGATCATCCAAAATTTTGACACCAAGATGAAACGCAATTTTCCCACATTAAAATTTATAACCATATTTATATATAACTAGCCAGTAACTTCTATTTTCCTGTACCCACGAGTTTTATAGAAACCGTAAAATAATAAAATTATATTCCAAATAAAATATAACATTAAATGTTTGATGCGGTCTGTGAATTAGTCGTCATGATGAAGATTTATAATAAGACAAAAAAAACTATTCTTAGGTTTAATAAGTTTAAATTATAGTAGCTTCACTTATACTGCAGTATTAATCACTTACGAGAGTTAACAAAGGTAGTACCTCGATCCTATTCTTGCCATTCAAATCGAATCTGAATACTACTTTGTATATAACTTGAATCGGGACGAATCTGGATTCAATTATTCAATCCGTATTCTATATGAATCGGTTGGCAAACGGCCAACGGCCAATTGGCTAATATTTAAATTTCGGTCAAAAATTTCTAACTTACACAATTTTAAAAAAAGAATATACTGTATTAGAAAGTTGTTACAGTTTTATTATAAGGTATTAAAATAAATTATAAGGTATTAATAAATAAGAAAAAAAATTTTAATCTTTATTTATGGGTGTGGCGCCTTAGAGAAGTGGTCAAGGTGTCACCCCCCAAGCGGCAGGTTGACAGTTCAAATCCCACTGGCGACGTTTTGGAGTTAAATCTGCGTTTGATGATTGTGGCTTATGAGCGGTTGGGCGCTAAACCTGTAACCTTGGTTCCACCATCTTGAATGGGAGCCTGCGGGCACAATGATGTATGTGTTACATCGCAAATCCAGGGAACCAGAAAAAACCCACAAGAACCCGTTTGGCAAGACCCGAGTTAGGAGGTAGTGAAAATCGGTCCTTATGGTATGCGCCAGAGAAGGCGGATACTTCGATCGGAATGAACCTAATAAGGGCAGGTAGCCTCGGTTACCAAATCCGGGCAATGGTACATGTATGGGACATGGAAGGTGTTCCGGTAGGCTCTTGTGCGAGGGTAAAGTAGCCCTTAGGTCGTCGATGTCTAAAAGGGTTGTGGCCTACAACATCTGCATTAAATGTAGTGCGTCAGTAGTATTAGGAGGACCATGAACCAGAGGGTTTAAATAGACAATTCCCGTAGTTGGGTTGTAGGTATGGCAGCTAGTGTAGAACCTGCAGGCGGACTACTTAAATTAGGCACCAAAAGTGCATGTGTGGCTAGTTGTATCCTCATTCATGTAACAAATATTACGTCACTATAACTCATAATAAAATCCCGGCCATAGCACACGGCCTCTAAACTTAAAAAAAAAATTTTAATCTTTATTTTTTTTAACAAATAACCAGATTTAGTACATTGCAATATTGATTTCTATATTTAATATTTACCAGTTTTTATCGATCGACAGCAATCTTTACTTACATACGCATACATGCTGATATTCTTGTAGCGGCATTTATCTTAAGATATATTGATAGAAGTTATTTGAAACTAATTTTTTTTCAAAAAAAGAATTTGTATACCTGTTATATTAATAATATTAGAGTACATAGTATTTCATAAGCTTATACTAAGAAAAAAAATAAGTAATTTGTAGCGATCAGGTATTATTCCAAAAAAGATAATATTTAATAATACTTTTAATATTTTTACACAGATTTCTATATTTATTATTTACCGATTTAAAAAAATTTATTATATTTGGATCGACAGTGATCTTTATGTACATCGTACATACTGATTGCAGTAATCTGAAAATATTTTGTATCAGCATACATGTTATGTCAAATATAGTGTTCAGACCTGTCATGAAAATCCCAACCCGGGTCACCCGCAGGTGGGTCACCCGGGTGACCCGGGTGAACACTAGGTAGTAGAAAAAATTCCACCACGGGTCACCCGCGGGTGGTAACACAGGTCACCCGTGGGTAGTAACACAGGTCACCTGAGTAATAAAAAAATTTTATAGTCTAATTCTAAAAAAAAAAATAAAAAAAAAGCCGTTTTACGCGATTTTATCGCAATTTTTACTTTTACGACTATAAAATTTTTTTATCACTCGGGTGACCCATGGTAGAATTTTTTCTACTACCTAGTGTTCACCGGTGGGATTTTCATGACGGGTCAGAACACTACTGTATATATAGTTTATAACCAACTCATATGGGTCACCCATGTAGGTAACCCACGAGTGACCCGCGGGTTGACCACCCGGGTGAGCCATAATTCTACCTGGGTCACCTGCCCACCCGCGGGTGACCCAGGTGAGTATCACCCAGGTCTGAACACTATTCAAATAGCATTTACTTTAAGCTATATTATTAGTTAGTTAGCGATGACTATGTAAAAATAAAAAACTTGTTTTTTATCAAAAAAAGAAAAAAAGTATACACGTTATTACCGACACGTATCGGAGTTACATTTGTCTAAGCCATTATAGTGGCAGTTGCCTTAAAATCTCTTTTTTTTAAAAAAAAGGTAAAAAAGTATATACAATATTAGTGGCATTTATCCTTATCGATCATGAATCTAACAGGGGAATAATAAAAAATAAATAAAAAAATCTTAACCAAATTTGTATTATTTATAATACTGTTATATGAGAACACCGCATATTTTTGAATATAGTAAAACATTCAGTTTGTTCTGTAATATACGTTAAAAATTTATTATATTTGGTTCTACAGCGATCTTTATGTACATCGTACATAATGATTGCAACGGGCATATATGCTAAGACACAGTGGCGTAGCTATCTGAAAATATTTTGCATCAGTATATATGTTACGTCAAATTGCATTATTCTAAGCCATATTATTAGTTAGTTAGCGATTATTATGTAAAAATAAAAAACTTTTTTTTTTATTTATCAAAAAAAAAGAAAAAAAGCATACACGTTATTACTGCCACATATTGGAGTTACATATGTCCAAGCCATTATAGTGGCAGTTGCCTTAAAATACCTTTTTTTAAAAAATAAAAGGGAAAAAAGTATATACAATATTAGCGGGATTTATCCTTAACCATATAGTGCGGTTATTTGAAAATCTTATTTTTTTTAATTTAATTAAAGAAAAAAAAAGTGCCATTTATTTTGAAATTTCCAAAGAAAAATAGTATAAGCCAAAATAATGTGGCTTTTACCGAAAAAAAAAGCCAAAATAATGTGGCTACTTATCCGAAAAGAAAACCTATATATTTAAATCAAATTTGTAAGGTGGGTGAGTGGGGATACTCTAGAGTAATTTATACATGATAAAGAGTATCGAATTTTTTTTTTTTAAACCCTTTTTTTCAAAGGGACGCCAGGAGGCGTAATTAGTATCGAATTTTGATAAAGAGTATAATTAAGAATAGAGCATATAAAAACACCACAATTTTTTTCCTAATTCGTAATGGTAGATCTTACCAAAAAGAGTATCCATAGCAAATGTTTTGTCGATTATGGATCATGAACCTAACAGGGGAATATTCTAATAGAAACATAAATAAAAAAATCTTAACCAAATTTGTATTGTTTATGTTACTGTATATGAGAACACCGCATATTCAAATATAGTAAAACATTCGGTTTGTTCTGTACTATATGTTTAATAAAGCATATATAGAAATTCATTAAAAACCAATAATTCCTACTATGACACCACAAATAAGAGCAAAGATAAAAAGGATAAATTTAAAAGACCAAATTCCCATTTTAACCCTGACCAAAATATATTTTGTAGTATATCTGATCTGATGTAATCTGTTGCTTCTGATGCACATGTTAAAACAATATATATGATTGTAATTTTAAAAACTTCACTAAAACTTTTATGTAATACATATGATTTTAAAAGTTTAATGTACAACATTGTGTATTATACACTGTTGTATCCTCCATAAATTCATAAAAAAATAATACGATAAGTTTCTGTAAATGGGATATTTCTCCTTTACCTATGTTTAGCATTATGCATTGCTATCTAAAATTATTTTCTACCGGGAATTCAAAAAAAAATCAAGTTATCGATAACCAAAAGTCATTTATTTTTATGTATATATATAGTATATGTGTAAATATGTCGTATTATAAATATTAATTAGCAATTCACATAAGAACAGGACAATTTATAAAATTTTATATAATATAAATAAGCAAATTTACTAACATTTGAATGTTGGAATCCAGTTGGCCTACAATATAAAGTATTAATAGTTTAAATATAATATAAAATTAAATTATATAGGCATAAAAATATGGTATTTGTCTTTCTTTTTATTAAAAGTCCAGTAGAATTTTCTAAAAATAAAAGGTACTTTACTAAGAGCTGAAATTTTGAATTTTAAAAAAACCCATCTTTTTACTATATAATTTTGGGAAATTGGATTCCATATTACTATTAAACCTATATAAATACTTATCCCCGACTTTTGTCCTGTTCTTTTTTTTTTTTTTTTTAAATGTTAAAGGTGAGACCTTGCTTTTATCTTTATTAAATTTAATAGAAACTTTTTACAATACTGAAAGAAATTTCATTTTTTTAAATCTAATGCTAAGAATAAAAACTCAGACATATATCTAAGTAAACCTAAATACTTATCTGCGGCCTAAACCTACCAGAGTGGCCAAGGCTCACCTAGATTTGTGTATATGTAAGAATATCTGATGAAGGTGTAGAGAATTTGATCCATTTATATAACCAAGTTTCAATTTTTTGTAGTGAAATATCAAAGATGTGATTATGACTATCTTGTATATTTTTTGAAGAGTTGGATATAGAAAATGTACTAGAAAGAGAAGATGAAGCTTGGGAGTATAATGCTTGATTTTGAGATCTAGAAATGCAGTATGGGATCCAAATATTTGTATAAATTTGCTGATTGATATGAAGTAAGAGTGAAATAGTGAGAGAGCAGGCAGATTTAGAAGATGTAGTAAGTTCATATAGAGTAGAGATAATATCCAAAGGTATCAAACCAGATAAAGTAGAAAGCAAAGAAGGTTGGTTGGGAAGTTGATGAATTTGAAAGCTATTCAAGTTCATAATTTGAGTGTATAGGTTCTCAGCAGCTAAATTAGTGATTTCAAGTTTGTTAGGACTTAGTATATGAGCTAAGGAGTCTTTTATAAGTTGGAATAAAGGTTCAGAGGTAGGACAAATAATCCAGTGTAAGGGTTCACTTGCTTGTTGGCAGAGGTGACAGGTATTAGGGTAAGATGGATTTCTTCGATGAAGAATATGTGGAGCAGGGAGATCATCTAAAAGTATTTTAATTCTAAAAGATTTGAGTGTTGAAGAGTAAAAACTATGTGAATAGTTTGAAATTTTTTGGTTATTATTAATATATAACCAGGTAGCATTCCAGTTAATATATTGTGATATTGGTAGCCATTGTTGAAAACGATTTTGAGAGGACCAGAGAGCAAGTATATGTGCATGGCAAATAGTTCTAACACAGCGACGGATAGGAAGTTCAATAGAAAAATTATCAACAGAAAGAGTAAAATTGTGATTGTAAATGTTCTGTGAATCAAAAAGAAGGTATGGGGCAGTTTGATGACAGCGAGCTAGTTGATCAGCTTTGTTATTGAATTCATCATCTTGGTGTGCAATAACTTTATGAAAAGTAATATTAAGATTGTATGATCTAATAAAGTTTAATAAAGTATTCCAGATAGGCCAATAAGGTATATTAAAGGGTTTGGAGAGAGGCATAGTATGAATTAAGCTATTGTATTTGGATATTACAGATTGGGAATCTGTAAAGATTTGTATAGAACAGTTTCTAGGAGCAGTACTAATAGCTGATAAAACTGCTACTAGCTCAGCTTTAAAGGAACATGGCCAAAATTTGATTTGTGATTGGAAAGTATGTAAAATGTTCTGGTTATACAATTGTATCCAGCCAATACCCATAGAACACTGAGAATTGCCCAGATCAATAACAGAACCATCAGTATAAAATGTTAATTCTGTTAGATGACTATTGTAATGGCAAATTGATTGCAAGGTATCAAGTGCAGGGCTAGAGTAAAAGAAAGAAGGTATTTGTGCTATAGGTAAAAGAAGATTTGGTAGTATTGGAATACTTGTTGGATTTCTTGCTGCAGTTGAAAAAATAAGGTCAAGGTAGTTGGCATTTAGGTTAACAGATTTGTCAGAATTAAGTCTTCCAAAAAATTTGGTGGCATGGCTTGTTGGAATAAGAATAGTACATTTGTTTGCAATAATGTTGGAATTGAGAGAGCAGCTAGAGCATGGAAATGTAATAATAGATCTTTTGTTCTGTTCTTATGTGAATTGCTAATTAATTATAAATTATAAATCTAAAAAAAGGAATGCAGTACCAAACAGTGTTACACATAAACAGTTTTTTAAAGGTTTATTTTGAGGTTATGCAATATATATAGTATTTCGCTCATTATAAGCAGTCAAACCGAATAATTGATTGCTAACGATATTTATTGATCATCATTGTGATCTATGCTACTTTATCAGCTTTTCAATTTTTGTCCGCTTTTTATATTTACTGTTAGTAATACCTGAAAGATTTCTCATGGCTAAGATCTGTAAAATTTGCGTCGTATTCAGTGTCTAAAATACATCAAAATTGTGGATTGATCGCACATTATATATAGATCTTTGTACTCTGCAAAACAAATAGCTCCAACCATATAAAAACTTAATTTTTTTTATATTAAACTTAGTGCACATTAAATTTAAAAATTTGATGTGCTCATTCCATCCATAATTTTAAAACCTATGTATACAAAAAGCTCATATTTAAAAAGGAAAAATTTTTTTAATTTGCTTCCCAACATTACTTTTAGACACTTCATTCTATCTCTTTTCCATTTACTGTAATGAATATAATTTACAATATTATGTTAAAAATAATAAAACAAAAACTAATATTTAAAATGTTTATTAAGAAATTATAAATTATTTTTTTAATTAAAAAAGATTTTAAATTTGTATATTTTTAACTTATATATAATTAGAACTTGTATTGTTTGAGCTTGTGGTAGCTGTAGTAGTTGAGGACCCCGGACATCTCTCATATAGGTCATAACTGGATTTTGGCCAATTTTGACCTAATTTGCTAAAAATAACAAAATCTATTTATTTAAATAACTTTTGATCCAGTGATCAGAATTGATTAAACTTTTTTTGTCAGATGCGCCTCACTGAGAGCTTCATTTTAAAAAAAAGTTCATTCAAATTGGACCACTGGATGCCAAAATAATTGCCAAAACTGATTTTTTGCTTTTCAAATTTCAGGCGTTTTTGCTGAAATGTGTAACGTATGACTTCTGTACTACATGTCCGGGGTCCTAGTAGTTGTAGTAGTATTTGGAGTAAATTCAGTAACTTGTTTATAGAAATCTTTCCGGCTTATGTCTAATATAAGTATTCTTGATGAATAACTTGTTTATATGGCAGAGAATTTAATGTATTATTTCTGGATACCTTCGGGATTCAGAAGCTCATGTTAAAGTTCACAACCAGATAACAAATGATTTTATCGTTATTCGCTGCTTCACATCCAATAACTATATATAATTATTGTCCGGAGCGTAGCGGAGGACTTTATATGTTATGTAAGGTGATACAAAAGTTACATTTTTGATGTATCAATAATAGTAATATCAAAAATGTAACTTCAGTATTTGGTGTCTGTCCACATGTGTATAATAGTACCTTTTTGATACATCATATTGTTTTGATATGGGTCACATCAAAAAAATGGAATTAGATCTTAGTTGTTATTGTGCTTCGGACACACAATGCTGTGTATTAACCTAGTTATTTATCCAACAAGCTCATATGATCATGAAAAAATTTCTTATTGTTATTTTTTCATGTATTATGACGTAATCATGTTTATTCAAATTAAAACTCAGCGAGCGACTCCCTACCAATCATGATCATAAATTGCCAAATAACACCATTATTGGGAATATGAGAATTTGACAAATGATTGGCTACACATACACAGAGCAGCACGTGATCATTTGCCAACAAATTTTTACCCAATAATGTATAATAATAGTACAAACTCTATGCACAGTCTAAAACTCAACATCAAAATTATGGGCAGCGTGCACATTAAGCCACGCAAAGTAAAATTTTCGTTTAGCATTACCTGTTGACCCAAATTTTTCAAAACCTCAAATTTTTTTTTGTCCTAATTCTTTTAAAACAAGCATAATAATAAGTTTATTCTAATGATATTTAATGAATATAGTTCGAAATAATCGATATTGATTATCATAAATTAGTTGGCATTTAAATCTGAAAATGTTTAAGGGATATCGGGCTATTTTGGAATTGTTTATATAGGCCAGTGGAATTTTCGGATGCATTATAATCTGATGAATTGGATAACTAACAATCGGATTGCCCCAGTGACAGGGTTTCTATTTTTTTGACTCTTAGGCCTAAGTTCCTGGAAGTGTGATTTCTAATTTTAGGCCACACAAAATTGATTTTTGTTTAGCATTAAGATTTTTATAGCTATCCCCAAATTTCTGGGTTGGTTGTCTCGGATATATGTCAGTGTTTAGTCCTAGTTGTTAGCAGCTATACAGCAAAATTATCAGCTGGGCATTTTTTACTTAATAAATAGATATGATTTATTAATAAAATTTTTTATGATCTTGGAGCAAATTTGACTGATTTTAAACCAGCTAACCATGGCTTTGATGCACTCAGATGTATTCCAACCCAAAATTTTGGGACCCCTGTATAGGTTTAGTATTGCATGGGATCTGAAAATATGGGTCAGTCAAGTCAAATTTTTTTTTTAATTTACTATAAATTAATAAAAATAATTTTAATATCAAAGATTATATAAAGTCAATTTTTTATTTTGCACAACAATGAATCAAAAAATTGTATTAGCAGTTATATTTTCTCTATCGGGTGATACTGAGAATAGTAAAAAAAATGAATGTCAAAAATCAAACAATTGGTACAATTGGGATTTAAAAAATTTAAAAAGTTGAAAAATTAAAAAATGAGTTGGCAAATAATATGAGAACCCCAAACATCTAGTACAGAGATCATATGTTATGCATTTTAACAAAAACCCTAAAATTTAAAAAGCAAAAAACTGTTTTTGACAATTAACTTGCTATTCTGTAGTCCAATTTGAAATGAACTTTTTTTAAAATGAAGCGCTTAGTAAGGTGCATCTAACAAAAAAAGTCCATTCAATTCTGATTGCTAGATTAGAAGTTATTTAAGTAAATATAGTTTTGAGCAAATTAGATCAAAATTGGCCAAAATCCAGTTATGACCTATATGAGAGATGTGAGTACTATAATGTGTGTGGCCTCAAATAAGACAGTTTTTATTAGATTAATATCAATATTTAGGCTCAAGTATAAGAAAGAAAAAAGAGATTAAACAAATATACTTCAAGAATATTCGATCGAATCTATTGGTTCATATTAATTAAGTATCATGATTGGCTTGTTTAATTTTTAGTAGCAGTTAAGTGAGAGTGGATAATATAGTGCAGGACACTTAAAGGTGGAAATTATAAAATTTGTCCCATTTTCAAAAATTTCATAGTAAAATTTGATGTCTTTGTGAATTCTCGCAACTTGATTGGCTAAAAATTAATCATTAAAAAATATTTTAAAATTAATTTTAAAATTAATTTTAAAATTAGCCAATAGCAGTAAGTTAAAACATGTAACTTGTCCCATTTTGGGCCAAATTTTTACACATCATATAAAAATACTATACTTTTAAACTCATTAACTAAAAAAATATACAATAATTTTTTAAAAAATAAGGCTGCTAAGTTGTAGCAAATTAGCTAAACTACAAAATAGCGGCTTGTTTTTTATGATATTGTTTTTATATTAAATATGATTAGCTTTTAAAATTTGTGTCGCCTTTAAGTGTCCTGCACCGTATTATTTAAAAATCAACTAAAACAGTCAGTCTAAGTTTTACAAACTTGCACAAAGCAAGTTTTTTCTGTTATGTAAATTGCAAAATTTTGCTAAAATGAGAAAAGATAACTTGAATATAAATATTTGATAATAAAAAAATAAATATAAATAAAAGTTGAGAAAAAAATAATCTAAAAAATATATAAAAATATTAAAAAAATAAATAAAAAAAAACAATAATTTGGGTTTAAGTAAACCAAATTCTAGGTTATTTGAATCTAATTCAGGCTTATTTGAACTCAATTGGTTTATTTGAATCTAATTAACTCATTTGAACCCAAACTTGGTTCATTTGAACCAATTTGGGTTCATTTAAATCTAAGCTGAGTTTATTTGAACCTTTATTTAAATTTTAAACCCAGGCCAATATCTGGGATAAAATTCGAAATCTTACTTCTAGGTACTTAGTCCTTAGAGTCAAAAAAAAATTAGAAACTCCATTTCTAGAGCAATTTCTGTACTCTAAGAGCTAGTTTTTATTTTTAGTTATTCAATTCTTAGATTATTATTATATCTCTAAAATTTCTTGCTGATCTATAAACGATCCTAAAATAGTCTAATATCCTTTAAGCATTTTCTGATTTTAATCTCAACTAGATTGTTTCAAACTATATTTATTAAAATATCATCAAAATAAGCATTACTGTATTATGCTTGCTTTAAAAGAATTGGGTATAAAAAATTTGAGAGTTTTGAAAAAAAGTAAATTATTCAGTGCATCAAGCATTGCATCTTATATATCACTTTTCCAATAAATTTCAAGATCAGGTATAATATTATACAATCAAGAAATTTAAACCAAATATTCATTTGGTAAAAATTTGCTATAATATAAAATTGAGTATATAAAACTACTTTTAGGATTTAACAAAAAAATTTTTGCAAAATTTTACTATAAACTTTTTTTTGCATATATACAATTTTTACTCTACACTAAATCTAATCAATGAAAATGCAGTTTATTTTAATTGGTTTGGTTTTATACTGTATGCAGTCTAGATATAACTCTAAAAATTTTGTCCTACATGATCAGTACCAAAATTCTTTAAGATTATTTATGTTAGGTTAGAGTTAGAATAAGTACCCAGTTAGGGTTTGGGTTTAAGTTATTATATAGTAAAATTATTTAAGAAAAACTTTTATTAGTTCAAAAAAGTAGTTTCTTATGCAAACTTTTGAGAAATAAGCTTTTTTAACAAAAGAGACATTTTGAGATATGTTACATTACACCAAATTATGTTTATTTATTGGTCAATAATTATATAGGACAAAATTTTTATGGTGATATTTGGGTCATGTAACCTAGAACTAAAATTATATGAACTAAATTAATATATAATTTAAAATTGGTTATAATTAATAATAAATATATATATATATAAATCTTTTTGTAAATTAATTATATAGAACTAGTATTATAATATTACAAAAAGATTTTAATTTAAACATATTAATTTTGATTTTATTTACTTTTAAATTTAAAGCAGTTTGATATATATCTGTACCAAAATTTGGCCACTATATTTAATATAATAATTTTTTAAATTAGACCATTATATTCATTAAACATGTATGCATATTATAACAATTTGTACCTCTAGTCCTCAAGTTTCTAGTTACAATCACATTATCATTTAGATTAAAGCTGATATCAGTATTACTTGATACTCCTAATAATTTAATATTAGAAATTTTAAAAAAATCATGCTTGTTTTTTGTGTTTGATAAATTTTTGCTTGGAAATATTTGGGTACTGTAGGGTACTGTATATGTTTAAAATAGACTACTATATAAAATAAGCTACCCACAATTGTCAATAGTTGCTATATAGTAAAGTCCAAAATTCTACTATGTAAATTAATTATTATTACTTAAATAAACTTACTTGAGAGATCAAAATACACATACTTTATAATTTTTAGCAGAATTAAAGAACATTTTATTTGACTTTTAATTTTTACATTCAATAAAAAAAATTTAAATTTGTTAAAAAAATATATTTGACAAATGTAAAAATTAAAATTAAATAATAAAAGTTCTCTGATTTGTAAAAAATTTTGGAAAATATATATTTTTGTCTTCTAAACATATTTTTTTTTTTAAACTTTGGCAATCTCGCCGGTGCATCCTTTATTAAGACTTTGCAATAATACATGAATATACAAATTGTAACGAAGACACAACTAGCCACTCGTATACTTTTGGTGTCTAATTTAAGTAGTCCGCCTGAAGGTTCTACACTAGCTGCCATACCTACAACCCACTACAGGTGTTGCCTATTTAAACCCTCTGATTATCAATTGTTTAACCATTCATACTTAACAAGTTAAATGCCTGACATCCTCCAGCTGCTTTTAAAGTGCCCAGAAGTGATCTGCCACACCAGACCTAATCTACTTACATTTCGACGTATCTGGAAGTTTAACCTCATGATCCATGTCCCACACACTTCAACACAAGGTTTTTTCAGCCACCTATTGGTAGCCGAATTTTGCCCTTATTAGGTTCATTCCGATCCCGGCCACCCACCTTCTTTTGGTAGTACCGTCATAGATCTTCACTATTACCTCCTAATTCGGGACTTGCCAAACGGGTTTCCATTTCTCCGGTTCCCTGAATTTTTCAGTGTAATAGTAACACTATTGCGCCGTAGCTCCCATTCAAGATAGTGGAACCAAGGTAACAGGCTTTTAACCCAAACGATCTGAGCTACATGGTTACCGAACACAGGCCTATTTTCAAAACGTCAACAGTGGGTTCGAACTGTCGACCTGCCACTTGGGGGTGACACCTTGACTACTTCTCTAAGGCGCCATACCCTTTCTTCTAAACATATTTACTTTAGCACTTATAATTGATTTACATAGTAAATTTATACATTACTATATAGTGACTACTTGTGAATTTTCTTATAGTTCAGATATTTTTAGAAATGAATACTCATATTTTATGTTTAATGAAGTTCTATTCAGAAATATCCAGACCCTCAAAATTGGCTACTTTAGTCACATGATACTGATTATACCCATATATTACACCAATATAGTGGGCTTTACTTGATTGGATAATTGATCCAATATGTTACATAATATGTTCTACATAGTAGTGTAATGTTTTGCATTGGTAGCCACAGAGACGAATTGGCCAAACTTGATACCAAAAAAAAGCAAAAGAGTACCTTTTGGTCTATAAACTATTAAAGAAATTTGTAATCTATGAAGTAATTCAAAAGTTAGATATGTTTGAACATTCAAGTTTAATTTATAGATTCAATAAATTAATTAAACTTTACAATTTAAGCTATCTTTTATGTAGTTTATGAAAAATTATTCTTCAAAATTACAACTAATATAAAACCTGATATAATATAGACAGCATAGTTGAAGTTTGTTTTTATTGGCTACACATATCAATCTGTAAATCGTAATTGTTTAAATCATAATTTGCTACTTAAATTTCATATATAAAGTAAAAAAAAAAGTTTATATATTTTTTTTTAAAATTTATCTGTTACAATAGTCAAATTTTTTACTGTAAGTTTAAGCAAGTTATGGTCTTACTGTAATTGCTTTATTATAGTAATGCTCAACATTTTATAATTAGATGTTGGAAAAATCTAAATGGAGCCCCTGTGCATTTTGTGCCCCTAATGTACTAATAATTAATTCCATCTAAAATTTGGGTTAAAGTTAGAGTTAAAGTTAAAATTAGTATAGAATTGTGAAAGGATCATTTTTTGTTAGAAGTGTGATAGGGATTATTCTAGTAAAATTTTGAGATATTAAAATAGGGACACAATTTGCATGGGTACCATCTAGTCCAGTTCTTAAATTTTTACTATATTTCATAGTTGAGTCTCACATTTGCATTGGTTAAATTTTGCTATTGGTCAATTTTTACTATTGGTTGAGCTTTGTTGTAGTCAAGTTTTACCAAGAACAAGCTACTATGGTAGTACTTTGCGATCAAATAGTATTATTTTCAAGATTTTTTAATAAAATTTTTATTGAATGAAAATATAGTTTATGAACTATTATTAATAAAATATAATTGGCATGATTATACTTTTAATTATATGATTTTTATTGATTATGGCAATAGTTTTAAAAAATATCTTAAGCTACATAATGGCTCCAAAATATTTTGATCCTTGTTCAGTACACGATTGTAATAATAATGCATCCAAGTTTTACAAACTTATTTCTATTGCATAGAAAAAAACTAAAAGAGATATGACTTTTGAATATTTTCAATATTTAAAAGTGGGACAAGAACTCTGTTTTAAACATTTTTTGGATATTTTTGAAGCTGATCAAAACCAAAAAAAAAACAAAAACTTGATATTGTATTACCTGTTATTTTACAAAAATATGAGGCATCGAATTCTGTTATAGAAAGTGCATTTGCTAAAACTGGGTATAAAGATTTTTGTATTCAAGTTGAGGATTCGAATTTTTTTTCACAAACCAATAAAGAAAATATCAATTCAACAAAAACTACATTTTCTGAACAAGTTAAATATTTACAAGTGTTTTATATAAGCAACGTTAAAATAATGTAGATTTGGAATTAGATCCACTTCGTTTTCAGCAAACAACTAAACAAGCTTATTCTTGGTTATATGTATTATTTGATCGATTGACATCCATTTATACAAACAATCAACCTATAATAAAGATAAAGCCAAAAAGTCTATTGTATGCTTATGTTATATTATGGCTGGAATAAAAAACAAGTTCGCTAATAGGTTTAAATTAGAAGTTGAATTATATTTTTCCACTTCTGGAGCATCATTCTTTGATATAGATACAATGCATAGCATTGGATTTTCTGTATATTATAATAAATTATAAATTACTATCGGCCCTCCCCAAACTGGTATGTATGATAGATGAGTTCTGTATCGGGTTTGGGAGATTATCAGATTTGAAAAAATCACATGATCGATGGGTAACTAATCTACCAATCAGATTGCTGAATTTGAAATATATTCAGAATAGAAAAAAAATTTTTAAAAATTTTAGATACTATAATTAAAACCTTCCCACATTTGCCTTATATGTTTACACCTTTTTAATTGAAAACCAGTTATTGCAAACGATTTATTTATTTATTATTTCAAAAACATTGCATGCATGTTTCTTATATTAGAATAATCTGGTTTGACATACTAGTAGTTTAATACAGGCCAATCATCAGTATGAATATGTGTGATATTGATATTTGCAGTTATATAGCACTTGGGTTTGTGCAGATTAGCACTGCATAATGCAGGCTAGTGATGCCTGGCGAAATGATGAAACCTAACGAAACCATAAGTTTCATCAAGTTTTGTCAAGTTTCGTTATTGATAAAACTTATAGTTTCGTCAGATTTCATCATTGACGAAACTTATAGTTTCGTCAGGTTTTGTCATTTTGCCAGGTATCACTATTGCAGGCTGGCAGTTAATATGAACATGCTGATATTGCTATTCGCAGGTATCTATGCAACTAACCAGATTTATTTGGGAGAGAGGGTTGGATCGCAAATTGTGGTCACAGCTGAGTAAGCAATTGTTGGCACAAGGCCCACTTTCATTTCCCACAGATTTATTATTGCCGCCCTTTATTAAGTTAGTGATTACTGTTTTTGGAAAGATATTCAAATTATACTCACCTTCTTTGATTATCTGGACCGGATTTGTTCTGGATTTCTATCACATTAAAATTCACGGTTTTAATTGCCACTAAGCATGTGATAAATCAGGAACTTAGGCATCTGATCTACTAGATATTAGAAATAGCAGGTTATTGGGTATAAATTAGGGAACAGGCCTGGTAGCTCGATGTTTAACTGATTATGGCAGGATATCGGTTTTGACAGGATCAGTTTGGGGAGGGCTGACAGTATATACATATTTATAAATTAAAATTTTTTTAATAAAAGTTTAATAACTTTTTCACCTATAAATTGGATAATTATAATGATATATATGAGAATAGAAGACCAAATACGACAATTTAATATAATATTAAACATATGGATACGTGTGTTTGCAAGCATATAGAAAATTGTGCAACTATACTAATTGTTTTTAATAATATGTCAGTTCACAATCCTCTAAACATTGATGCAACAAATATTTGTTTTCATTTAATACACAATTATCATGAGATCTTTGATGTTGCATATACTATACAAAAAGTCAATGTCTTTTAAATGGAAATTCAGATTTTAGTAATTTTGATATAATTGACTTGTTAATAGTCCATTTTTATGATGATACAATTAATGTGTAAAAAGAAGAGCATTTAATAAAAACAGTGTATTTAGTTGGGCTACAAAAAAAAAATTTACACCAATAGAGAACTATCTTCTGGCACTTCAGTTAGTTTTGTACTAAACACTTAGTAAACAGAGTAGCACCTATTATAATGGACTGGCCAGATTAGTTATTCATACATGAAGCAATTACAAAACTTATTTCTATAGACAATAATTTAATCCCGCAAGCAATTAATTCATTTGTTCCTATTTTGGGCCCTTACATGTATTGGTTAAATGTAAGAGAACATATTTTACTTTATATTATCCTTTTTTTAATAAAATGTTTCACTTTGTATTTGGTGAAAAGAAGATATTGGCCAAGAAGCCAAAACTATAGTGCATTAATTTGCTTTTCAAATTAGTGTATGGAGGATGGTATTTAGTACGAAACATAATTATAATAAAATTTGGTTTTGTCTGCAAGGATATTGAATACTGAATAATTATAGATTTACTAGACAATATAGTTTCTACAGCACTTGATATTTATTTTATACTATTTTGCTTGGATTCATTCAATGAATATTTAGAATCAATCTTTCAGATTGGACTTTTGCTTTAAGGTGGAGAAGACACAATTACAATAAAGCTCTATTGGTATTTTTGTCTAATATATTTTACTAGCAAAATAATAATCACCTGTTAGTAAAAGCAGTTAAGTTATATTTAGTAAATTTTAACAACTATTTTGTTGAAAATATGCACAGTAAAATATATACATATAGATGGCAGTGAAATTAGAGTGATAATTTCTACATTCTATAGTAGTAATTGTTGAAATAATTTAACCAAAAATTTTTTAAATTGAGATGCTGAATTATTTCAATTGTTGAAATTAATTTACATACAAAAATTAAATCAATGGTAGAAATTAAATCAACAGTTGAAACTAAATCAATGCTTGAAATTAAATCACCAGTTGAAATTAAATCAATAGTTGAAATTAAATCACTAGTTGAAATTAAATCAACAGTTGAAATTAAAATTAATAGTTTAAGGGTTCTCACTTAATATTAATTATAGAGATCATGCACAAGTACTAATACTAACAGTAATTTTATTAAAAATTTATATTGCGAAATGCAGATATTAAATTTTAGCCAATTAGCACAACTCTATTATAGAAAAAAATAGTTTCTGTTCATATTTTTTTTATTAATATGCTTGTTCATAATTGTGAAACACAAATTTCCTGAATTTGCAATTTTACCCCTATTTGATGTGAAAAAATGCACAAAATTGATCGCATTTTATATAAACTATTCTCATCCTCTTACTGTTCAACTTATAGTTCTCTGGTAATACTTTAAAATTTGGTGAATTTATATAATTTGTGTTGATTTGTTAACAAAAATTATTAAATTAACATGGATTCTGCTTAATATTGTTACCTGTTGGGTAGTGTATAAAAAAGAAAAAAATTTTATTTAAAATTTGGTTATTTTCTAATCTTTTTAATTTTTATTTTAGGATTTTTTACTATTTAGATAAAATGATAATTGCTAAATTAAAGACCTGCTTTATTTTGTGTTTTGCTAAGCCAATTATTTACTGCCAATTTTAATCTATTAATGAGATTGTCAGAGGAAGTCGAGCTCACTATCGTTTTTGTTTTGAGTGTGACAAAGTTTTGAATTTTAATGAGGTTGTTTATACTCTTTTGGTTCTTTGGAAGCGTTACGCCTTGAGCTCACTATTTTTTTAAGCCATTTTTTATTCGAGAAAATAACTACCCAACCTTAAAGGAAAAAGCCCAAAAAATTGGTCTTTGTATTTGTATTTTACTTGTGGTTTCAATTTTGTATAAGTCTTACATATTAATTTTCTAGTATTTTTACTGCTTTGAAAAGACTACATCATTAAAATAATAAAACATTTGTTTTACTATCTAAACATTAATTAACATTTACCAAACATTTTTTCCTTTAGCTTGTATATAAAAAAATTGTGTTATTACTTTAAAAAGAATGATTATATTAAAAATCCTCTCGCATATATCAACTTTTACTATAATTTCACTAAATATCACTTATAAAGCAATCCAAATAGCTTAATATTAATGAGAATCCACTTTATTAAGAAAAGCATCTTGAAACATGCACAGAAATATTTAATTATTGATACAATCCAAAAAAATTATTCCCTTTGCGCAGATTTCACTTTTCACATAATTATTGTAGGAATCTAAGCGAATTCAGAATTATTATATAAGCTAGCATTTGAGGTTGATTTTATCTTATGCACCTATATCCCAACCTTAATTTAACTAGGAAATTCCGAATCCACTTAAATTCCATTTCCTCTTACAACATATAATGATATCCTATATAACAACTAATACAAGACTCGCAGGATTTGCATGATGCTTTACCTTGTTGCAATAATAAATGCAATTAAATAAGTTATTTTCTACTAATTAAAAATTGAACTCGAGCAGATGAAAGCGGCGGTCTTGAAACCCGTTTGGAGCAATCCACATGGATTCAAATTCTACCATCCTCTCCAATTTGACTAGAACCAATTCAATATATAGGAATATATCTGAGAGGCCAAAAGGGACAATTTTGAAAACTGTTTGGAGTAATATGCAAGGATTCGAATCCCTCTCTAACCTCTTAATTTAGATGCTTGGGAGCACTTTAAATTAAATACGGCACTCAGCTTAATTCCCTAGTTTTAATATAAAAATTATTGTAACTGGTCAGATTAAAATGAAATATGTAAGTATAATATAAAAGAATTGACAAGCTACCGAAAAATAAAAAAATCATGTTATTACTTTAAAAAGATCTATTATATTAAAAATCCCCTTGCATATATTAACTTTTACTATGATCTCGCTAAATATCACTTATAAAGCAATCCAAATAGCTTAATATTAATGAGAATCCCCTTTATTAAGAAAAGCATCTTGAAACACGCGCAGAAATATTTAATTATTGATACAATCCAAGAAAATCATCCCCTCTGCGCAGATTTCACTTTTTATATAATTATTGTAGGAATCTAAGCGGATTCGGAATTATTATATAAGCTAGCATTTGAGGTTGATTTTATCTTATGCACCTATACCCTAACCTTAATTTAACTAGGAAATTCTGAATCCGCTTAAATTCCATTTTCACTGTTATCCTATATCCACTTCTTCAAAGATATTAGGTAACTAGAGCGATCTTAGACAGTGAACACTTTGTGTAACTTCACTTTGTTACTGTGATATATCTAAGTTGGAATGCATTTTTAATAAAACTTAACAAAGAAGATTTAAGGCAATTTGCAATTACGAAAGAGGCTACAATTAGAAGTATATGAGAATACTAATAATTGTTTAATTTAGATAATAAATAAATGTATTTATTAGTGAAAGAGTATGAAAACTCGATGTTAAACTTGGGGTCCACATCAGCTGCTTTTATACATTTTGATTTTCCACAAATGTAACAGACTATATCTACTACATGTGTAATATATACTACAACTACTATTAATAAAATATCTAGTATAAATAGTATAAATATAATATATGTTATAAATGATATATATGTTATAAATGTAATATCTAGAATATATGCTATAAAAACTACATCTAGCAGATATAGCATATATGGCATATTTGCCCGCAGCAATCGCCTAGCCAATCAGATTGCTAATTTAAGAGTAAATCTTTAGTAGCTCCAATCTTGTCATCTAGTAGTCATACAAGGATGGTCTATAACTTGTTAGAACCGTCTCGGTGAGCTGATTCGAATAGTGGTGGTTTCATTCAATTTGGATCAGTGGATCAAAAGTTATGGTCACTTTTGTGTTTTTTTATAGGTCAACATTCTCCCGGACTTATTTTCGAATTTCATGAGAACTTAATAAAGGAAGATAAGATCTGAGGAACGTAGCCTCATAATGTTGGATAGAACCAAGAGCTTGGTTCTATAAATGGTCACTATGCCATATGGTGAGAATATTTTGTAGGTATGTATAGATACTACTTTATAATGTCTAGTTAGGAGATTGGCTAAAACTGTTCGTTGAGCTGGAGTTTTAGGCTTAGTCTCCAACAATTCTCTCAAATGGTATGCATAGACTAGAGTTCTAATACGATTTACTTCATTATTTCTGAGTTTGGCTGTATTCATTAGTGCCTGATAAGTTTTTTAGACTTTCTTTTCGGTATTATCCCTTTGATTATAAAGGGGGTTCAACATTAATGTAGGCTAGCTCTGTTTCTTCTAGTTCTCTCAATGCCAATTCTACCAAAGTTGTCATTTTTAAAGCTAATAAAAATAAAAATAAAAAAAAATAAAAGATAAAAAAAATAAAAATGTTCTATAATAATAATAATCATAAATAATGATTACGGTAATAGTTATTATATTATACTAGTAGATCATGTGTAATAATAAAAAAAAAGGTTTTTTGGTTAACACATGTTAACTTTAATTTCTTTTTCTGTAGGTCACCAAACTTAGTACTGTCATCATTTTGGAGTCAATGTTCTAGGTGCATTCGTGGGCTTTCGTCGTTGTTGGCGTCAAGATCTTTGCCGTATACTGGTTTCGGCATCAATGTTTTTTTGGTATTTTCTTTCACATTGTCGAATATTCTTGGAGGTGCGATTTCGTCGTTGGTATAGTTTCACATTGTTGAGGTAAGTACTGTTTTAGTACTCATTTTTTTCTGTAGTCTAGACTATATTTCCACAAAGTTTTTTATCCACGTAGTTTATTCTTTTAGGTATCATTTCGCCATTTTTCAGCGTAGGTTGAGTATAAATTTTTTTCCTTTGTTTCTTTATTTTTGACCACATATTTTTCATTCTATTAATTTCTTTCATACAGGTCTTGGAGCCTGAACCTTGTTACTGGAGTAGTGCCGCATCTATGAATTACTATGGTTAGCATCAGTATAATTTCTTTGTCGTACTAAATATTGTTGCCTGGTACTTCTTTCGGGCACTACATTGCTGGGCTGCCTTCATTCAGAAAACCTGTAGCATAGTGGACATTCAATTTGATTGGCTTGAAGATCACTAAGTTACACAATATAAAAAAATTTTTTTAAAGTAACCCTTACTATAAAAAACCATATTATCAATTGTCAACTTGTAGTTTTATATAATAAAATTTTTTTTAAAACATATTATAGTGCTCTTTAACTCTTTATACATCTTCTATAAAAAAAGATTAGTATAGATCAAATATCTCTAAAACTTTATTTAGAGAGAAGTAATACTGTAATATGTATGTAATACATAAGTTAATTGGGTATTAATCATTATATAAACTTTTTTTTGTTTCAAACTCAACACCTTTTCTACAAACAGCGATATTAAGACTTTACCAACCGATAGCATTTGGATCCACTTTTTTCAAAGGCAGTACTCAGAAATTCTGGAATTCTTCTTACGAAGACCAACCTATTAATAAAGAAAAAGTACAACAAAAGCTTTTGGCCATTTACCGCAAAGAATAGCTACAAAACCTGGTCTTCGAACAGGCATGCATTAATAGTTACCTTTAGTCATTCAAGAAAAGTGATATAGGGTTATCACTCAATAATAAGTAGAATATATTAGTTAGCTGAAACATAAAAATGCACAAAAAAAAAAGGATATATTACCTTGAAGCTCACAAAACTTTATTCGAAAGATCTCCAGTTTGACAATATACAAACTCAGAAAATTACATGACGATACTAAAAAATGGTACTATTTTTAGAGTGTGTTATCTGGAAACAAATAAACCTTGACTAATTTGATTTGTACCCAGGGATTTCGTACAAGGTTTAAAATATTATATCTATATAAAGGAAAGACCATTCAAAGATTTGTTAAAAGAGGTAAAAAATTATAAAGCTGTGAATAACTCAATACTATATATATTTTTAGCTTAAGAATTTACAAAAAAGTTTGCAAGCATCCAAATATTATTGAATTTTATAGAGTAACTTGAGGTTAGTAATAATAGTTGAATGCTTTGTATTTATATAATTTTTAAAAATAAATTCATAATAGATTGGGATTCTATAATATGGTTTTGCAATATGCACAAAAATATTTTAAATAATATAAGTTTAATTTTGGTTTATTCTTTATGCTTTTATTTTATTTAGAGCAAAATAAAAAGATTGTGGGTTAGCCATTGCTTTTAAAAATTAATTATATCTATGAATGAAAAGACTATTCAAAGATTTGTTAAAGAGGTAAGAAATTATATTATTGCTGCAATAATAATGCAAGAATAATAAAAACTATATATATTTTAGCTTAAAAAGTTTGTAAGCATCCAAATATTATTGAATTTTATGGCATAACTCGAGGTTAGTAATAATAGTTGAATGCTTTTGTGTATATATATGAAATAAATAATTTTTTAAAAAAATATATTTATAATAGATTAAGAATCCTATATTATGGTTTTGCAATTAGCAAATAATAGAGATTTACGCAAACATTTAAAGATAAATTTTTCAAAGTTTGAACAGGCTGTTAAATTGCGAATGGCCTGTGAATTTTCAGCTGGCCTCGAATTCCTATATAGAAATGACATTATTGTAAGTTTTTTATGTATGTGACAAAAAAATTTATACTTGACTTTACTAGTTCTTTACTAGTTAAACTTTAATCAATAAGGGAGCCTACTTTTATCACCTGATTTTCTAGGGGGGGGGGTCAAAAATTTTGGAAATTATATATAACACATGATAATTTTCATATCTAGGAGGGGGGTAAGGGCTACTAATAAACTGAAATTAGGTGATAAAAGTAGGCGCCCTAACATCTCGTAATCTAGTGATCACTTTTTCATCAAAACATGGTAACTAGATCATGAGATGTTATTGATCAAAGTTTAGCTAGTAAAAAACTAGTAAAGCCAAGTGTTCAAGAATTAAAGTTCCCCGTATATATAACACCGTTACTTATATCTGATATGATATCTTTATTTTTTTAATAATATTAACGATTTTAATGTTCTATAATTATAACTCCTATTGTTCAGCACTCCAAAAATATTCTAGTTCATGACGAAAAATGTTAATTGCAGATTTTGACCTATCAAAATTTATGGAGTGCAAGCATATATTGACCCTCAATATTTAGAAAACATATCATACAAACATAGAAAGAAATCTGAAGATATAATTGAATGGATTCCTTTTAATAGATTAGATAATATCCAAATAAGGATTTTCAGCAATTTGCTTAGATAGAAAACGATGTGTAGATGAGGATGGACAGAAAACTAAATACACGCAGTCACAAATGCCATCATATAAGGTAGAGCTTAAAAAATTAACTATATCACAAAACTTACTAGTATTAAAAGAAGTATAATTAGGGTCCGTAATGGGCCAGGTAGGACTGGGTTTTCACAAGCCCAGTAAAACTATTTCTAAGCCCAACCTGAGTGCAAACCAGATTATAATTTGGCGGGCCGGGCCTGGGTCAGGCTTACTAGGCTTCATCTAGGCCCAACCCACTGCACATATAGAACTAATAAGATTGAAAGCAGTTTTGTTGCAGCTGTTTTCACATCTAGTAAAAATTAACTGGAAGAATATTTGCTGATACAAAGTTTGTAAATAGTGACAACTTCAATGACAGCTCATGCACTACAATATGTTATTAAAAGTCGATTAGTAAAAAAACAACCTACAAATTTTAAACAGAAAATACTTATCTTAAATATCAATTTGTGTAACAAACAATCAGATTCAGAATTACCGGTAACTTATTTCGAATATAAGTGGTTTAAAGGTCCTATTTTTTATCTTAAAAATAAAATTTGATAAATATCTACCGGTAAACATGTACTAAAAAAAGTAGATATCACTTATTTTATCTAAAATTGGATGCTATTCCAAATTATTAATATTAATTTTCAATCTACTGTATTTAAAATAAAATACTCATAATATTATATAGTTCTGTAGTTATTTGGTGGTTTACAACGATTGTGCTTGCTAAATATTATGCAGATTAATTTATAATACATCAAAATTTTAGCTAATTTGAATCGATTGTTTTTGAGAAATCGCTTGTATACAATAGTCAATTTTTTTAAACAAATTGACTATCGTATATAAGCAATTTCTCAAGAACTATCAATTCAAATTGGCTGAAATTTTGGTATTTTATAAATTAATATGCATACTATCACCGTAAAAATTTGGGCAGGTTTGGTTTAGTAGTTATCAGGAAAATTGCTATCAAAGTTTGAGAAATTTAATGAATTCTAGTTATATAATTTAGCTGTAAAAAGATTATCGTGAGCAAATCAAAGCTCAGTAGGTCGTTCTAAAATGTTCTAGAATTGATTTTCATTTGGACTATCATGTGTATAACTGTATATCTAAATTTATATAATGATCTACATTATTTTTTTTTTTCCTTAGACAATCGTGCTCTATTTATTAGATACTATTTGAAGTCCAAAAATACAACAAAAGAAATATCTGTTTACTAATAGGCCGCAACCCGGCTGCCACAAATGGTGCCCAAGTAGGATTGTCGCACTGGTGTTTGTCAAACGAAAGCGACTATGATCTTTGGCCATGAGTATATCTTCCGAATATAACGCGGTACCCAGTTACCTCTTCATAATCCACTCCTTCCAAAAAAACTTTATCCCTGAGCTTCTCATAAAGACAAAGAAAAAGGAAAGGGGAAATCTTAAAACAGGGGAATGAACTACTAAACGAAACCCAACAAAAAAGACCAAAAAGAAAATTCTAAAAAAGTAAAACACACAAAAAAGAAAAGAAAAGAGAAAAAGTCATGAAAGAAATAGAAAACGAAGGTGCTAATACGTCTAAACACTAAACGATAAAAATTGTATAACACTACATAAGCATCTACTTATGAATGTGTTATACGTACAAGATGAGAAAAGAAAAGAAAATTCTAGAATTTAATTAAAACCCGAAAGGCCAACAACTTTGCATCACCATCTCGTCACGCGTCATTCCTGTTTACCACCTTGCATACCTTCTTCCCGATTAGGATAGGAACAACAGTGCCGATCTTTTGGAGGGGGTACGCCGACTTTCCCACTTTTTGCCAAAAATTCTAGTAAAAAAAGCTCAGCGAGAATATGGTATCGGGGGTTCGTAAATTTTCTCTTGGACTTGCGACAAAAAACCTTTAAAGATAGTATTAAAAAACTCATTTCCTTTTAGTTCACCGCCTAGCCAACCAAGGTATCTTCGTCGACAGAAGGGAGTTGCTTCTACCAGAATTTCTTGTACCAAGGGCGCCCACTGCCAGTTATTTTGTACAACCGACGCTTCTGGCTTGCTTGCCGAATATACAAAGGAGTCCCACTTAATAGTGTTAACCTTTATATGAACCGATGTATGAAGTTGCTTCGTCTGTCACTAAAAGAAATTTTTTGTTTTATTTTGGCACAGAAATTTTGGCGCAAGTGATCATCGGGAAGAGTGAATATGATTTTAATGATCTACATTATGTATATTGTTGTTTACATTTTTTGACCAATTAAAACAAATGTCCACTATGCTTTGTTCGACTGGTTGGTATCGGCTGGATTATTTTTTGGTAAAAAAAAATTTTTTTGATTATTTAGTAACAATCTTTTGTATATCGTTGAATTATTAATGTGTAGATGAGATTATTAATATGATTAAGATGGTTAGTGTGGAAAGGTGATCATTCTTCGTGATTTGTAGATTTCAAAATCAGATTTCAATAAGATAAGTATTTCTTATTGTTTTTTTTTGTACCAATGCTTATCCCTTTTCTTTCTTTCTTGCTTTGGGAACAGGAACATGAAGCAAATCGGCTTCTTGAGAAGAATTATACTTAGCCAGGTCAAGATAATTATAAAATCTTTTTAAATCTTTTTGATGTAGTTGAGGTATGATGTTTTTAACTAATCCTAGTTCTTGATTTCGGATTCAGAACTTTTCTATTAATTCAGGAAGCAAATAATTTCTGCTTGGCAATTTTGGTGTTATAATTACATATTATAGAATGATTATTGATGATATTGGTCAGTATAGATTCACAACCATTTTCGTTATATCTTTCCAAAGATTTTTTTCAGGAATTTGTTGATATTGTTGTATATCGTCGACAATTTCATCATAGACTTCGAATATGAAGCAAGCATTTTGTAAACAAGTTTTCAAAGAAATTTTCATTGGATCAGTCTTCAAGATCAGATGGTAGATAGGCCAGGATTTCGAGCAATTTCCCGTTTAATAACATGATTCTGAAATTTTACTTCTTTCATTTGTAAATCTTCTCGCTTAATAACAATACTAATGCATTTTCTTGAAGCAAGAAAGTCTCTCTATATTTTTTTTTCCAGGACTTCGATCAAAGGTGCAGGTAGATTAAATTCAAAATCAGTTGTGTGAATTGGGATGAGTCTTGAATATGGTATTCGGTTTCAGGTTCTTTGTTCCATTCATGCTGATGATCGAATTTTTATCATCTTTTATGCAAAGGTTGGAATTTAAGAATTTGATTTAGGATGTTAATGATGTTGGAATTCAGTTTTAGGGCAGGTTATAGGTTTTAAGTTAATATTCAGGTTATAAGAGGTAGTTGTTTAAGGTTAGATTTGGGTAGAATATGTATGTGTATTTTAAGTTAGAGATATATGTAATAAGGATATTAATAAATAAATATGCATGGTTAAAAAAAATATAGAATATCAAGTGTACTAGAAACTGGGAATAGGAAATAGCACATGATGCTGTAAACTTTCTAATTTGTGGTTTTTAGCATCTGAACACTTTTTTCGATTTTGTTTATAGAATCCTCTAGGATCAAATGTTTGGGTTTTTATTCAATATAGGTGCAAATTAAATTGGGTATATATATTAGATGTTACTTGAAAATTTTCTAATAATTTTCCAAAGAAGTTACTAGTAGTATCTTGTGTAGAATACTATCCAAATATTTTATCATTACTTAGTTTATCAACTTCATCAGGCTTTTGGTAAGATGGAAGTGCTTTATGTTCTTTTTCTTTGGGGCTAAGTTCATTTTGGTTATAACTACCAAGGACAGGATCTATATCAACAGATTGAGGTTCTATAGATTCAATTGGGCATGGTTTATTATTTTCTCTTGAAAATTTTTAATGGTTCTTTTAAACTCATTAACTTTTCTATTCCAATTTTTAATAGCTTCATCAAGAGATTTCCCATTTTGATCACAGAATTTTTTGGGCTTGATCTGTTCATTCAGACTATCATCCTTATTCTTTGAATACTGTTCAGGTGTTTCAAAATTATCCTTTTTAGTATCGCTTTAATAGTTTTTGATTCTGATATCTAAGTGTCTAAAATATTCAAATAATCATCAATTATAGCTTCAAGGTTGATTTCATCATTTTCTTTTGGGTCTTCTGAAATATAGTAAGCATCAAGAATTTCATCTACAGCTTCATAGTCTGATTCTGGTAGGCAGGCTTTTGTAGTTGGTATTATTGAGGAAGAGTTTTTCTTTGCTGGGACTGTAGTTAATTGAATATATGAGGGTAAGTATACAATATCTTCCTTATATTCCTGTTTATAATTTGGTTCACAGTCTGTTTTGACTTCAATTAATATTTTCTGAAAAATTTTTAACACTTTAGAAATTTGTCTTTCATCAAAAGTTTGATTTCCAAAGGTTTCATCAACAATTTTTTGGACTTCTAAGGCTTGTTCATCAGTAAGTGTTGCATATAATCTTGCACATTCATTTTCTAGGTCTTTTACTTTTAGATTTTTATCAAGGGTCTCTTTTCTCTTGTGGCGTCTTTGAGTTTGTCTTTGATTTGTTGTTTGATTTATATAGTAAGTTTCTTCATACTTCTATCGATTTTTCGTCACTTTTGGTGACTTCCAGTAAGACATTTTTAATATCTATCAATATTATAAAATTTTATTAAGTAGATATGCATTGTTACTTAAAAAATGTTCCTGATGTTCTTCTGATCATATCAGTGTATAATTTGCAAAATTTAGGTCACTAGTTGTCTTGCAATAATTGATTTCGTTTTGTGTAACATAATCATAGAGAAACTTAGATCTTTAAAGAGAAAAATGCCGTCACTTCGATTTACAAATTCCAGTGGGATTTTCGTCTTATGATAAGCTTAGTAGAAAAGTTGCAGAATCTCTTAATGGGTATATCCTCAAATTTTCAGATCAAATTAATCTAAATTGATCGACTTTACTTAGTGACAATCGTTTCTTCCTTTTCAAATCTTTAGAGAGAGAAAATGCCGTCACAAGGTTTTCTGGTTCAGAATAGCATTTTCGTCCTAATATAAGCTTAGTAGAAAAGTTGCAGAATCTCTTAATGGGTATATCCTCAAATTTTCAGATCAAATTAATCTAAATTGATCGACTTTACTTAGTGACAATCGTTTCTTCCTTTTCAAATCTTTAGAGAGAGAAAATGCCGTCACAAGGTTTTCTGGTTCAGAATAGCATTTTCGTCCTAATATAAGCTTAGTAGAAAAGTTGCGAACTCCTCCAAAGAGTATACAGTTAAAATTTCAGCTCAAACGGAGCAAACTCAATTGACTTTTCTTAGTGGCGAACGTTCTACGAAGTCAAAAATCCAATTTTCAGGTTCTCAAAATACAGCGCGGGATGGAGAAAGTATCTCACAGTCACCACCAATTTGTTATCCTATATCCACTTATTCAAAGATATTAGGTAACTAGAGCGATCTTAGACAGTGAACACTTTGTGTAACTTCACTTTGTTACTGTGATATATCTAAGTCAGAAGGCGTTTTTAATAAAATTTAACAAAAAGATTTAAGGCAATTTGCAATTACGAAAAAGGCTACAATTAGAAGTATATGAGAATACAGGACCCCGAACAATCTATGTGAGGTCATATTTGAAAAATAGCTAATGGAGGCCCGTTTTTTAAAAAAGGTTATATTTGAAAAGTAGGTATTGAAGAAAAAGGTTATATTTGAAAACTGCTAAATGGCAAAATGGGTATATTTGAAAGAATGCTAATGGGCAATTTTTATAAATGTTATATTTGAAATGCGCTAATGAAAATCAAAAAATGCAAAAATCAAAAAATACAAAAATCAGAAAAAGTAAAAATTAAATAAAAATTAACCAAAACAGGGGTTTTTTTTAAGTTTTTTCACACAATTTGTGGTATATATATTTATGATTCTTGGCAGCTTATGGATTGAATGGGCTTAAGAGATTTTGAACTTTTTTTTTTTTTTAGGAAACATTTTGTTTTTTTTTAGAAAACGGTTTGTTTTTTTTAGAGAATGTTTGGTTTTTCTGTGTTTTTTTTAGAGATGTTATAATTAAAAAAAGTTAAAGTTTGATCTAATGTTTGAAATAAAGCTTATATATACCAAACCAAAACCGCTAACCAAAAAAATTTTTACTAAGATGCTCAAATATAACCTTATATAGATTATTTGGGGTCCTGAGAATACTAATAATTGTTTAATTTAGATAATAAATAAATGTATTTATTAGTGAAAGAGTATGAAGATTCAATGTTGAACTTGAGGTCCACATTGGCTGCTTTTATACATTTTGATTTTCCACAAATATAATAGACTATATTTACTACATATGTAATATATCAGTGTTGGGAATTGGACATGTCCAATTAAAATTTTTGATTGGACAGTTTTGGACATGTCCAAAACTGTTCAAAGCTGTCCAAAATTGTCCAAAACTATTTAAAATTTTTTTTAAATATTAAAGGTAAGACAATTATTCAAATTTTTTAAAATTAGTAAAATATATAATATTTATATTTTTGTACAATACTTAAATAAATAAGATTAATCTAAGTTTTATATTTATATATTATAAAAATATTAGATAATATATAGGGCATTATTAATCAAAACATATTATAGTGAGATTAAAAAATTAATAAAAAATTAATAGTAGTACTAAGTATTATTGATTAAAATAATTATATATATTAATGTCTAATATAATTAGGGAATTGCTATTTCCACCCCCACTTTTGCTAATGCCACCCCCAGCCGGCCTCCGACCCTTCCGACCTAGTCACGTGCAACGTAGTACAAATAGAGATCACGTGACTTTTGGATCCGGGCAGCAAATCTTACGTTTTTTTGATACTCCTGCACTTACTTTTTTGATACTCCTGTATGTACCCCAAAATTACTTTACTTTTTTAATACCGATCTGCATATATGCACGTGACTTATGTTACACAAAGGCCCAGTGCATTGTTTTTGCAAAAATAATTTTTGGATACACACCACTAATGTCATGTAATGTTACTCAAGTCTAATTTTGGTACCCTAACCCGGCATTAAGCTTAATGCTAGTGGGCACTATCATGATAATGCCCCCGGTGGGGTTAGACATAATTCCGGCCCACCCTAACCCTAAATCTAGTGGTACCCTAACCCAGCATTAAGCTTAATGCTATTGGGCACTATCATGATAATGCACCCGGCGGGTTAGCATAATTCCGGCCCACCCTAACTCTAAATCTAGTGGTACGCTAACCCGGCATTAGGCTTAATGCTGGTGGGCACTATCATGATAATGCCCCTGGCGGGGTTAGACATAATTCCGGTCCAACCTAACCCTAAATCTAGTGGTACCCTAACCCGGCATTAAGCTTAATGCTAGTGGGCACTATCATGATAATGCCCCTGGCAGGTTAGACATAATTCCGGCCAAATATGGCGTCAAAACGAAACCTACCCGAAACTAGTTTCGGGAGAGCTATAATCCGAAACTAGTTTCAGAATTTTTAAAAAAAATCAAAACTCCAAAACCCGAAACCCTGAAACAATAATCCGAAACCCAAAGCTATAATCCGAAACCCAAAGCTATAATCCGAAACTTAAAATATAATATACAATCTTTAAAATTTATTATAAACTTATATTTATTTTAATAATATCTTTAATAAACAATACATTTATAAAAATTAATACAAAATATAAAATATCAGATATAGTATATATAATATAATATGAATAAATTTTATAGAAATTATTACAAAATATAAAATATAATATATATAATATAATATTAATAAAAAAGTTTATATTATAGGTGATATAAAAAAAACCTTAATATTTAAGGAAAAAATCTCTATATATAATATAACATTAAATACAAATAAAAATATAATTATTTAAATTTAATAATAATAAATTTCATCAATATCATCAAAATGTTTTTGTGCTATTTGGCTAGGATCATAATCATCTTGATCTTCTAAATCTTGAATAAAAGTATTTAGTTCTTCATCATTATTTAAGTCTTCTGTTATTTGATTATCATCTGTGTCATCAAAATTATGATTTTCTAAATCAATTATTTCTAATAAATTTAGATTTTCCCACACAGTTCCTTCATCATCATCTAAATCATACTCATCTAAATTAATATTTTCTGTTTCATTTTGGTCTTCTTCTTCCTCTTCTTCAATTTGTGCATTATATAATTCTTGATAAATGTCATCTGCTGCATGTTCTTTGCTATATAAATTCAATTCAGATTCTTTGTTATTAATATAATAAGAATGAATTTTAACCAAAGATTCTAAATTTTCAACTGATAAATTTGTTCTTCTTTTTCCTGTCATCCATCCACAAATAGACCAAATTCTTTCACAGCTTGCTGTATGTGGAGTAATTGAAAAAAGTTTAATTCCAAGTAATTGTAAATATGGTGGTGATATTGTACATGTTTTCCACCAACTTAAGGCTGTATCAATATTTAATGAGAATGGTGCATTAAATGGTTCTCTTTGCAAGTAAAATTCTCTAAATTGAGAAATAATCATATCTCCTGATTTTTCTTTAGAATGGTTATATTTTTTTAATTGTGTTGCAATTTCTGGAATTTTTACCATTTGTTGCCAAATATTTGCTGCTGAGGTTGCAATTTTTAAAAATTGACTTTTTTTAATACCTGCACCTAAATAATTTATAAAGTTAAAATTAAATAATTTAAAATTTAAATAATAAAATTTATTTACCTTTATAAAGTGGATGAAGAAAATATGCTAAAACATATTCATCATATTCATATTCACTAAATCTTGAATTAAATTTGTTAATAGCATATTTATAAAATTGTTTAGGATCTTTAGGATCTTCTTTAGAAAGCTTATAAATTGAATTTCCTAAAGAAATTAATGCAAAATAGCAATCAGCTAACGTTATATTTCTTCTTTGGAGTTTAATAATTGCATCATTAATAGGTTTAAAAATTTTTGCTAAATCATAAACATCATAAAAAAATCCTTTTTTTCTACAAATAATTGCTTTAACAGATTCATTTGTTATAGCTAAAGGATTTTCAATAGCAATCTAAATAAAAAATTATTTAAGTTATTAATTTTAAATATAAATTAAAAACTTTAAATAATGATTACCTCTTTTAAACATGTTTCTAATTGATAAACTGATTTTAACATTGCATAAACTGTTGTCCATCTTGTATCAATATAAGTTTTTAATCCACCACCTGATATTTTTTTTCAGAAATTTTGGCTGCTAAAAGATTATTTGGTAAATGGCTTTTTTTAAAATATGTAACTAAAGTTTTGCACCATTGGATAATTCTTGCTGCAAATGGATGTTTAATTAAATCTTTTGTTATAAGATTAAATGCATGTACAATACATCTAATACTTAATATATGTGTATATTTTTGAGAAATTTGTTTTCTTGCTAAATTAATATTTGCTCCTGCATCTGTTACTATACCAATAAACTTTTCAACACCAATGTCAATAAGAACTTTTTGAATTTCATTAGTTAAAAAATTTGCAGTATGATTTGTATCTGAAAAATCTAAAATTTTCCAAAGAATTTCTTTACCATTATTTAGACAAATAATAAAATTCCACAATGATTTGCCTGTTATACTGGTCCATCCATCTAAAGCTAAAAATAAATTAACAAAAATATTTTATTCTAAGTAGTAGCTTATTTTAAATATATAGTATAATTAAATTATAAATTAAATGAAAAATAAATAAATACAATTAAATACCTAATGTTAAATTTTTTGAATCTTTTAATGATTTATATAAATTTGTATCAATTCTAATTATTTCATTTATTAATAAATTTTCTGCAATAAATTTTCTACTAGGTGGTGTATAAGCAGGGCGAAGTTGTTTTAAAAATTCAATAAAAAATGGATGCTCAATAAGCCTCCAAGGTAATCCACAGCATACAAATGCTTTAATAAGTGCTCTATTTATTGATTCAATACGTTTATCTGGTATAGCTGTACTTTCAAGAAATTCATCTAAACTTATTTGTTCACTTGAATGTTTAGTTCCACTAATACTTGAAGTTTTTTCACGAGATTCAACAATATATATAACTGCTTCTTTTACTTCTTCAGAAACAAAAGCACAGTCACTAATAATATGCTTTTCCATTAATGATGGTTTTCCAGGTGAAAATAATTTTTCACATGCTTTACAAATTGCTTCATAATGGCCTGAGCTATCCAATTGTTTGCCTCTATTATAAAATTTCCAAATTGGCTTTAATGGACGACCACCAATAATTTTTTCATCAGCATGTTTAATTTTTTTAGATTCTGACATATTAAAAAATGGTAAATATTTTAAGAATAAGAAGTTATTAAATAGAATTTTGTAATATAGCTGTCAAGGTTTTAGATTTTTAAAAGACTTTTATTTTTAAGATAAGTGAAAACTTATTTTTACATAGTCAAAAATCAGGCATTTTTATACATATTTTGCTCTTTTAATCTCCAACTAATTGTATCTTTTTCTGTAAGGCTATAGGTATTACATTACGAATCTTTGACAGGATCATCCCTTGTTACGCTGATCGATTATGATCACATCATAATAACTAGGGTGATCCCATATGTTAACATGATATCAAAACCGATAATAGAGTGAATACAGTATAATTATAAACAATAAATAAATAAATTAATAAATAATAAATATAGTAATGATATCTTCTGTCTTGGTATAACCATCACGCTCACATGGGATCATTCCTCTTTACGCTGATCGATCATGATCGCATCATGGTAACAAGGGTGATCTCATATGTTAACACAATATTGGAATGATAATAGAGAGAATAAACAAACAAATAACAAATAAATAAAGAAAAACAAATATACAGTAGTAATGATCTTCTGTCTCAATATAACTATCCGCGTATAATCATCACGCTCTCATGCGGGATCATTCCTCGTTCTGCTGATCGATTGATCGCGTATAACTATCACACTCTTATGTGGGATCATTTCTCATTATGCTGATCGATCATGATCACATATGATAACAAAGGTAATTCCATATATTAATACAATATCAGAATGAAATAGAGAGAATAAACAAATAAGTTATTGATGTTTTGGCAGTTTCGGGTAGAGATTGGAACCGGTTTTAAATATTCGAGTTTATCACATCTAAATTCGAGTTTATTACACCAAAATTCGAGTTTATCACATCAACTATTAATAAATGACGTGATAAACTCGAATTTTGGTGTGATAAACTCGAATTTAGATGTGATAAACTCGAATATTTAAAACCGGTTCCAACCTCTAGTTTCGGGGTTTCGGTTGAGATTTCGGGTGAGGTTTCGGGTTTCGGTTGAGGTTTCGGGGTTTCGGGTAAGGTTTCGTGTTTCGGGTGAGGTTTCGGGGTTCGGGTGAGGTTTCGGGTTTCGGGTGAGGTTTCGAGTGTCAGATGAGGTTTTGGAAGCTATAATCCGAAACCCGAAACTTTCGGAATTGGCAAAAAAGGTTTCGGTGCTATCTTTGATTCCGGCCCAACCTAACCCTAAAAACTAATTGTTCGAAGCAACATCCAATCACAGTACATATACTAGATGCACATGTTGTGTAACCAGTATATGTACTGTGATTGGATATTGCTTCGAACAATTAGTTTTTAGGGTTAGGGTGGGCCGGAATTATGTCTAACCCTGCCGGGGGCATTATCATGATAGTGCCCACCAGCATTAAGCTTAATGCCGGGTTAGGGTACCACTAGATTTAGGGTTAGGGTGGGCCGGAATTATGTCTAACCCCGCCGGGGGCATTATCAGGATAGTGCCCACCAGCATTAAACTTAATGCCGGGCAAATTAGACTTGTGTAACGTTACACGACATTAGCGGCGTGTAACACAAAATTATTTTTGCAAAAACAATGCACTGGGCCTTTGTGTAACATAAGTCACGTGTATATATGCAGATCGGTATCAAAAAAGGGGGCCCAAAAAAGTAAAGGGTACATACAGGAGTATCAAAAAAGTAAGTGCAGGAGTATCAAAAACGTAAGATTTGCATCCGGGCATTTTAGCAAAATTTTAGGTTACGCAAAACCTGTGATCACGTGATTTGCGTAACCAAAAAAAGCCAATCAAAATTTGAACCAGAACTTGGTCCAAATTGAACCAATTCGGGTTCAGAACTCAGGTCACTTGAACCAGAAATTGGTTCAAGCTGAACCACTTCGGGTTCATTTAAACCAGAGCTTGGTTCAATTGACCAGAACTTGATTCAAATGAACCCGAAGTGGTTCAATTTGAACCAAGCTCGAACCCGAAGTGGTTCAGTCTGAACCAATTTCTGGTTCAAGTGACCTGAGATGGTTCAATTTGAACCAAGTTCTGGTTCAAGTGAACCCGAATTGGTTCAATTTGGACCAAGTTCTGGTTCAAATTTTGATTGGCTTTTTTTGGTTACACAAATCACGTGATTACGGGTTTTGCGTAACCTAAAATTTTGCTAAAATGTCCGAATCCGAAAGTCACGTGATCTCTATTTGTACTACGTTGCTCGTGACTAGGTCGGAAGGTTCGGAGGCCGGCTGGGGGTGGCATTAGCAAAAGTGGGGGGTGGAAATAGCAATTCCCTATAATTATTGTACTAAGCTTTTACAAATAATATCTAGAGAAAGAATAGAAATAAACCAAATTTTTTTTAATAAATTTGTCCTATCTCTATTAATTCTACCCAATATTACAATTTGTTGTATAGCAATTTTTTAGTTTCACTAAAGCATGTTTTGATTATTTTTTATATTATAAAAATATTAGATATTATATTAAAAGATATTGATTTAAATATTGAAATAATACCTAGAACATTATTAAAATTTTGCAGAATTAAGCTTAATATTAACCAAATTTTAAACTACACTCTCTTTCCTGGATATTATTTAAGCAAATATTATAATTATATTAGAAAATATTTGATTGGCTAATAAAAATTATTATATATAAAATAATTGTCCAAAACCAATTAAATTTAGTTTTGGTTTTGGACAGGTTTTGGACAGGTTTTGGACACTGTGTCCAAAAACCAAAATTGTCCAATTTCCCAAACTGCGCTAATACATCATGTGTCCAACGTTTGAGGTTTAATTTGCAGCTTGTCAGATATTGCTACTAATTACTAAGTTTATCATTTGATCTTTTTGATTTATGCATAAAGCATCAAATAAAAAAACTTTACAACATAATTGCTTTGAAACTTTTTCTACCAAAATAAATGTTATTTAGTCTGATCCGCTCTTATATAACTAATAGCACATATGCTCTGAAAGTCTGGCTTCTTCTCATCATTTTTATATACCACATCTTGTAATCTTGGAGCGGAATAATGGTAAGCATTTCGAATATCATAGCATATACTAATGGTACTTCCAATTGATAATTAAATTCACCATTCAAGAAATTTGATACCTTCCATTATAAAATCATGTGTCCATAACGACTACCATAGACGAGACATGAACTATAAGGATCATCTAAAATTTTGACACTAAGATGAAACGCAATTTTCCCACAATTAAATTTATAACAATATTTGTATATAATAAAGCATAATAATTCCGACTATGTCACCACAAATAAGAGCAAAGATAAAAATGATAAATTTAAAAGACCAAAATTCCCATTTTAACCCTGACCAAAATATATTTTGTAGTATATCTGATCTGATGTAATATGTTGCTTCTGATGCACATGTTAAAACAACATACATGATTGTAATTTTAAAAACTTCACTAAAACTTTTATGTAATACATATGATTTTAAAAGTTTAATGTACAATATTGTGTATTATACACTGTTGTATCCTCCATAAATTCATAAAAAAATAATACAATAAGTTTTTGTAAATGGGTTATTTCTCCTTTACCTATGTTTAGCATTAGTATTGCTATCTAAAATTTATTTTCTACCGGGAATTCAAAAAAAATCAAGTTATCGATAACAAAAAATCATTTATTTTTATGTGTGTATATGTCATGTAATAAATATTAATTATAAATTATAAACCTAAAAAAAGGAATGCAGTACCAAACAGTGTTACACATAAAAAGTTTTTTAAAAAATTTTTTCTGTAAAGGTTTATTTTGAGGTTATGCAATATATATAGTATTTCGCTCATTATAAGGAATAATTGATTGCTAACGATATATATTGTTCATCATTGTGATCTATGCTACTTTATCAGCTTTTCAATTTTTGTCCGCTTTTCATATTTACTGTTAGTAATACCTGAAAGATTTCTCATGGCTTAGATCTGTAAAATTTACGTCGTATTCAGTGTCTAAAATACATCATCAAAATTGTGGATTGACCGCACATTATATATAGATCTCTGTACGCTGAAAACAAATAGCTCCAACCATATAAAAACTTGATTTTTTTTTCATATTAAACATAGCGCACATTAAATTTAAAAATTTTGATGTGCTCATTCCATCCATAATTTTAAACCCTATGTGTGCAAAACGCTCATATTTAAAGAGGGAAAATTTTTTTGAAGTGCTTCCCAACATTACTTTAGACACTGCATTCCATCTCTTTTCCATTTACTGTAATGAATATAATTTACAATATTATGTTAAAAATAATAAATCAACAACTAATATTTAAAATGTTTATTAAGAAATTATAAATTATTTTTTTAATTAAAAAATATTTTAAATTTGTATATTTTCAACTTATATATAGCTTAAATGTTTTATCTTATCATTTAACTATAAATATTACAAAAATTCAATTTTTATTCTTAAATATCATTAAAAAAAATATTTATTAAAAAATATAAATTTTTAAATTCAGGGCAAATTTGCCCTGAATTTAAGACGGTTTTAAGATTTATTACATTGTTCATCAATAAATTTTAGAGTTAAAATGCCTGCAATAACGAATATTATTAAAGAAATGATATTGCCAATGATGATACAATAATTATGCTAGAGTTTTTATAATCAGAACTTGTATTGTTTGAGCTTGTGGTAACTGTAGTAGTTATGGTAGTATTTGGAGTAAATTCAGTGACCCGTTTATAGAAATCTTTCCGGCTTATGTCTAATATAAATATTCTTGATGAATAACTTGTTTATCTGGCAGAGAATTTAATGTGCTATTTCTGGATACCTTAGGGATTCAGAAGATCATGTTAAAGTTCACAACCAGATAACAAATGATTTTATCGTTATTCGCTGCTTCACATCCAATGACTATATATAATTACAGCAAAAAATAGGGCGCCGTAGGCGCCCTATTTTTTGCTAAGCTAATATTAGTGTTCAGTTTTGAGGACTGTTTTTATAATTTATCATCTTACTGCCTTAAAATTTCTGATTATATATATATATTAACTTTTTATTTTTATCTGCAAGACAGGAAGATGCTCCTTTCGATGCATTAAACAAAGTAGAGCAGCTGTAAAAATAGAAAAAAAACCACTGTTATTTTAGGTGCATCGCGATGTATCCAAAAAGTAGATGCAGGCGTATCAAAAACGAATGGTTTGCTGTTTATGAACTAAATGCTAATAAAATGAGGTTAAATTATAAATATTCATGAACTTGTATATTTCAAACAATAAAATATTCTTTAAAATTTAGTAACAGTAAGCTTTTCAAATGCATTACGAGATATAAATTATTATAACACTCATTTTTGAAAATTTACATCGACAAAAATTTCAATCACTTTACTTTTTTTTTTTATGTTATATAAAATTATTTTATCGATTTGATGACGATTAAATTTCAAGTTAATTTTAAATCCACTCGTTAAGTGGAATTTGAATCCTCTAACCAACCGAATCATTTTAGAGTCCGATACAATGCAAGTGATCCAAAATTCACAAAAATTCGATTTCGACGTACAACACAGACAGCATCTATAGCCTAGTGTAATACCTGTTTAATTATGGTAATTTGACAAATCACTAAATATCAGATATGGTCTTATTTTAAATTTTTTAACTTAACTTAGTTTTTAGTAATTTATTCTTTACAAATTTAATTCCTTCTAAGTATACCTTCCATTTAGGGTTCGCCTATTTCCACCATGATTTTTTGCTATTTCCACCATGGTAGATCACATGATTTAAATTAATTAACCGAATATTCCCGGTATTATATTTGTGTAACCATTACAGCATTTAAAGTATTCCATTTTTGTTGATTAATAAAATTTTTTTTACAAAGTAGTCCCCTTTTAATAGTTAGGGTTAGGGTGAGCCCTTTTTTATGTTAGGGTTGGTATAGGTAAAATCTTTCTTTCACGAACTATACATACCATCTTAATTACACTACTATACATTTACATATTTGCTATATACTCACCCTTCTTTCGTTAGCTTGTCGAGATCTCATCATGGGCTAGGGATTTAAGTTGTACATAGTTAAGTATTTGTGTTTTTATCCGTATTAGTTCTTGTTTCTTTATGTTCTAGCATTATTTCTCGTTAAGTATGTACTGTAGAATAGTTAAAATCGTTTGCTCTTAGTGTTTGTCACAGTCAAGCAAAACCTAACGCTCATCAAGTCGGATATCAAACAACAAATGTTATATAGTACAGTACATATTTACACATTCAACTTGATCAAGTATTTGAAAAACAACGTCAAGTTTTTATTTGATTGTGCCGAGTACTAATTCTTGGTAACATGGTTACGCGTACAGCTAAGTTTTTTTTAGCTTATTTTTCTTTTAATTAGTTCTTGCTCTTACAGTATTTTCATATGTTTTCTTATTGCTATCCCTTAGAGTTAACTTATAGAATTGGAGTTAAACTTATCTCGTTCGGGAGTATTAAGCGTTTGTTGCAAATAGTTTAGTACTAGGAATGGTTTGTTAGAAATAGTTTGTAATTCAATTTATGCATTTTAGAGTACTGAGAAAGGTAAGAAAAAGGCTTATCTGAATTTTAATGTGCATTGAAATAAAAATAGTTTACTAACAAAATTGTTCGGCTTTTTTTGTTTTTTTTTTTTCTTTGCGATTAGATTTGGCATGAGAGATCGGGATATATATTTAAGATGTTCTTGACTTATTTGGTTAAAGCGTATGTGGGTTTATTGATTTAGATTTAGAGTCTATAGATATTAGATTAAAGTGGTTTGGCTTGTTTTAATATGTAATAAACGTTACTTTCCTTACATTATATGCATCCAACTACTACTATACGATATAATCCAAACTGATTAGTGTTAGAGATTGTACCCGAGTACACATCTTTATTAGATGGTTATAATAAATCACCCGGATAGCCGGGTCGGGTAATTTAATAATACCTGATAGAAAATTTCTTGGCGGGTACAATCTCTATATAATTTTTTTTAAATTTTGAATTACGATTTTAAAAAATTTTTTTTTATTTGATGATGCCAAATTAAAACCTGAAAGTGAATGTAGTATTATAATGTTTTCAGGATTAAGTTCACTACAGTAATACTTTATTCGCTTTCTAGTTTTAATTTGGCATTTGTATACATATATTTTTGGATATTTTTTTGTTAAGTACTAAAATGTTATATAAATCTAACTACTATCGCTATCATCTGCATTAGGGCATGTTCTACTATTATGCCCGACTTCACGGCATATGCCACATTTCCTACCATCACTATTCTCTGCACTTTCCACATTAGGGCACGTCCTACTATTATGCCCGATTTCACGACATACACCATATCTCCTATGCTTTCCCATAATCAATTCAAAGGTGGATGGATCTCTTTCGGTAGACGATTGAACATGGTTTTTTGCACCAACTGGACGTCCTCTTGTAGGTTGTATTTGCGGATTTTGTATTTCAACTGTTGATTCTTGAAACAAACTTGATATTTTATTGAGAGCTATACTTTTTTGATGAAGTGACAGAGAGCTAAATTGCTCATTATATTCATCCCATTGTTGTTGCAGAGAATCTTCAGTTACTGGTGATATTGGCTGAGGCAATTGTTGTTCGATCCACCAATGTTGATGAAAGTCAGCAAGTTGTAAACATTGGTTATTTTCAAGAAGTTGCTGAATAATATGAGAGCAAGGTAGGCCCATAGACGATTTAAAGGTACCACTACATAGTTGTAGTGGGTTTGCTGAAGTTGCATTAGATGCCATTATGAATTGTTCATGAACTTTTTTTAATGCAAATGTAGACACTTTGGTAATGACCTGTGAATAGAATGGTTTGTTATGAGCATGGGGGATTCGAATTGCTTCCTGAGAGATTGTAGTTTTAATTTCTTGGTATTGATTTTCTATTGCCAAAGAAATTTTTTCATGAACAGCACGAAGATCTCCAACGGATACTTGAAGGTACCTTTTTAATGATGCATGGGCCCCTTCTGCTCGTGATGTTGTTAAATTACCTGCAAGTTAAAAAAAATTAAAAAAGGCCAGTAATAAAAAGGAATGCTCGAAGATAAAAAATGCCAAAAGCAAGCCACTAAAAGAAAAGAAGAACTGAATGTGCCAAAAGAACAATGCCAAAAAATTATTTTGTGTCAATATCCCGAATATCAAAATCCCGATCTACTAAATCCTAAAAGAACAAATTTTCAAAGAGATAATATTTCAAAAACTAAAAACCCAAAAAATTCATAATTATAAATTTTTAAGATTTTTCTTTTCTGGATTTAGTTTTTTGGGATATTATATCTTTAGAATTTTGTTCATCAGAATTTAGTAGATCGGGATTTAGTAGGTATTTCGCAAATCAGTATGGTATAGGTGAGCAGATCCGTATAGTATAGGCCGAATTTTTAAATCTATACTATACTGATCCGGTGTAATATATATTAGGGTTAGGGTTAGGGTTCGGAATTATAGCTGATTGGTATGGTATAGATTTAAAAAGTTGGTCTATACGGATCTGCTCACCTATACCATACTGATCTGCTATAATCTCAGATTTAGTACTGTCAGGATTTTGAGGAACCGAATAATATATAAAATATTCATGTGCAAAAACACTCCACAATCGATTGTGATTGGAAATAAGATAAGTGCTTTCATTACATCAAAAAATTCTTTAATTTCAACATAAATTAACTTAACTCCAACCCATATTGTGATTATAGAATCGCATGCAAGTTGATATTCGGGATATAAAGGAAAAAAGAAAAAAGATTAAAAATACTAAATACCTAGATGCAAGTAATGGTCTACCCAACTGCTTACGAAATGCGTTTTAAGTGGTAACCATGTATCCTGCAAATATGCAATAATTGATTGTTTTTCATTATATTTTTTTACTAATTCTTCCCATTTATTATCAAACTCAGCTTCTGTTTTAGATTTTATAAGGCTATACCAGTATTCTAAAAATGTTTTCCATTCATTTTCTGTTGGAAAATGGCGTCGACAATTAACTAATATATTTTTTCCAATATGCCAAACACATAGAAGATTTTGTGATTCAGGAAATATGATTTTTATAGCACGCATCAAGGCTAATTCACGATCAGTTACAATGACTTGAGGTTTAGAAATGTTATCAAAAATGCGAGCAATACGAGTAAGAGCCCACTTATAATCTTCCTCTTGCTCAGATTTCAAGAAAACAAAGCAGGAAGAAAATGTGGTATTAAAACTTGTCATGCCAACAACATGAAGTAATGGCATTTTAAATTTGTTCGTTTTATATGTACAATCCATTAGAAGAACGGTATTATAGGCTTTGGTAGGTACAATTGACTTGGGGTGAGCAAAAAAAGATAAGTTAAATGCCCGTCTTGATCATATTGATAATTGTGTTCAAAGCTTCCTTCTATAAGCTCATCAAGAAGAGCCTGGATTGGTGGACGGCCTTGAAGGCTATCATGTCAAACCTTTTCTCGTTCATTATATATAGTTTTTGAAATTGCTAGGCTATTTGGATTGTTTTGACGAAGTGTAGAGAGAATTTCTTGAGGATAAATACCGCAGTAGACATGTCATGAACTTTTTGTCGATCTTCATCATTTAATCTACGACTAGATGGATGTCCTGAGATATCTTCAGATGCAGTATGATTGTGATTTTCATTATTAATTATTAAATTCCACTGACCATTCTTCATTTTTTTACCATAGAGTTCAAAAGGGTAACCTATTAACCGTGTACTTGTGGCTCTTTGGCGAGTTTCATCAGTAAGGTTTGATCTGTTACGATAATTACTGCCTCTGTCACACTTTAAATAGACGAATTTGTCTGTTTCAGATCTTTTAATGCTTACTGCATATCCATGACTAAGAGCATGCGTTTGGGCATGATAGATAAGAGCTTCACGGTTTTCAAAATAACCAGTCGAGGGTGGTGATAAAATCATTTTTACAACAAAAATAAAGGTTTGTTAATGGGATTTTATTGTAAAATGCTTTTTAATAAAGTAAAGTGAAAAGAATTTTTGATTTTTTTTGTAATCCGATAAGAATTTTACTTGGGTTTTTGCAGGCATTTTTATACTCTTAGATCTCTTATAGTGAGATTCTTATATTTTATAATCATTTAACAGTAATTTTCGAACTATTGAATGAGCTTTTTTTTTTGGTTTCCTTTTTATTTTATGCATTTGATTTTTTTTTAATTCGGCTCTTTTTTAATCAGAATTGCTCTAGGACCCTATCTTAGTATTATTCTGTTTTTTTTTATTGTCTTTATGGCTGATAAAAATTCTATAGCCATTAATCAAATTGTTATTTTGAGATAAAGAAATTTATATGGTTTGCTAAATGATTTGGCCAAATCGTTTATTGATTTACTTTTTTTAAACAACATAATAAACTCAAAGATGGCTATTGAATTATATTCTGCTGAATCGACTAATTCCCAGAATTGCTATAGTTTACTTTTTTTTGGTTAGCATTTTATTATAGCGATCAATAAGCATTCTAAATTATATTACAAAAAATGCATGGCACTTTTGCGGGCATTAAATGCAGACTAAGCTAAATAAATGCTAAAAGCGAGGTAATATTTTTAATAAAATTGGTTAAAACTTAAATTGATAACCCAAAAATTTATTTATATGTTTAAAAAACCAATGCATATATGCATCTGCTATCAATTCGAACTTATCCTAAGCTAAATAAATGCTAAAAGTGAGATATTTTTAATAAAATTGGTTAAAACTTAAATTGATAACCCAAAAATTTATTTATATGTTTAAAAAACCAATGCATATATGCATATACTATCAATTCGAACTTATTTTACATTACTTTATATGTCTAAACTCAAGTACAAAAATAACTAATATAAAAACTACAAGCTCAATAATCTTACTATCACGAATTGAAAAGATTATGCTATTAGAAAATTCCGTAAACAAAAGCTACCGGTTCCAGTTTCCAGATCTTAACCCGATACTATTTTGCTTTTCCTGGCAAAGCACAAACTACAAAAAGCAGTTAATATAGAAAAAATTAGCAACAGAAACACCGGAGCCACTAATCCTAGTTTCCAGTTTACAACCCGATACTATTCACTTTTTTCTAGTGCACCTCACTTTACCAATACTTATTCGTAGATATAACATTTCATTTCATTGATATTTTTGTTTCGCGATACTTATTTCACCAAAGCTCATTTCACTGACTGGGCATTGTCATTAGGGTCAGGTTAGAATTAGAGTTAAGGTTAGTTGGTGAAATTTGTGTTCGCAAAACATAAATCGAGTGTAGGTGAAATGTTATACTTATGTAATGAGTGATGGTGAAGTAAAGACGTAATATAATCTCTTTTTTAGTAAAAACCTAAAGAACGAGAACATTAATAATTAGTGAAAAAACTAGTAAAAGAAAAAAACAAAGCAGAAACTAGAAATAAAAAACTTATAGCAAAGCCGCCTGTTTTATAGCAAAACCTACAAGAAAAGGATTAATGAAAAGAATTAGTAAAACAAATTAACAAATTATAGTACTGGCAACAAGAACTTATTTTATATCAAACCTACCAATTCCAGTCTTCTATCCATTCTCGGCGCCATTTTCACTTTTCTTTGCATACAGATATTTGTTGTTGCGCAAGAGAATTTTTATATAAACAAAACTGATTATCATGTTTGTGCTTTTGTTGTGTAACTTCTATTGTGCAACAACAAACCATCACATCTATGTCACATGATCATCTTGAACCGGGACTATTCGGAAAATTATAAACCACGTGATCTACCATGGTGGAAATAGCAAAAAACCATGGTGGAAATAGCAGTACCCTATAATAATATACAAATTAAATTAATAATAATAAAAGTACTTTTAAACTATATACAAATCAAATTAATAATAATAATACTTTTAAAATTAATATAAAATTAATTAATTAAATAAAAATACTTTTAAAAATTATATACAAATAAAACTAATTAAATAAAAATACTTTTAACTATATACAAATTTACAATATATACAAATTTCTAAACATATGCAATATATGCAAAATATATACAAATTTTAAAATATAAAAAAATATATACAAAATAAATGCAAAATATATACAAATTTATAATTTATAAAATATATACAAATCTATTATTTAAACAAAAATTTCTTTATATACAACATTTTTTGTATATACACCCTCTTTTCTTTCTACATGCCCATCCTTAACCAAGACTTTAATTTTATCTTTTGATTGGACTCTTGACAAAGCTACATATAATTGTGCATGAGCAAAAACAGGCTTGGGCAAATATAATCCCATATTAGGAATTGTTTGAGCTTTGTTAATTGTCATTGCAAAAGATAATCTAATTGGAAATTGGTGCCTTACCAATTGGAATGGAAGGTCAGAATCAGATGGTGACAATCTTAATCGAGGTATAAAAATTCTCTTTCCTTTGTTAACTCCTGTTAAGATCTCAGTGTCCAAAATAAATTTATAACAATTTTTAATAATTAGTTTTGTACCATTACATAATCCTTCAGTTGGATCAAGATTACGTAAAAGAATAACAGGTACATCTTTTTTTAGGACCAAACGATAAGGTGGCATTCCACTTGGTGTTAAAGTATTTAAGAATTCAACAGGATAAAGACTTTGATCTCCTTGATCTTTATCCTTAACAGAATCAGCAGATAAATATTCAAATTCCTCAGAGTCAGGAATTTTTTGAAGTATCAGTTGATTAATGTCTTCAATATCTGTATTTCTTGTTGTAAGAATTGCCCTATTTTTAATATAGTCTGGATTTTTATAATTTGTATTAATATTAGCAAATGTCTCTGATATTAAATCTTCTATATCTTCACTATCCAAGACTATATCATCAGACAATCTTATATAATCTTCACCAATATTAGAATGCGTTTTTATTTTTCCTTCTCCAATTTGTAATAAAAGTTAACAAAGTTTTTTTGTTCAACATCATTTTGTTGTTGAACTCGCATGTTAATAGTTAATCGCATAGTAGTAAAATCTTTCCAAAGATCTAAAGATTTTAAACATGCATCAATAATTTGGGAATGTGTACCTCAAACTACAGTGCATGAATCCTTTAATCAGCAACTATAATACACAATCTTTAAAAGCTTATAAATAAAAAACTAAAGCAGTTATAAACCAAATCTCTTCATAGAATAATAAAATCAAACCTAAAGAACAAAGTTAGAAGCTAATTTTTTAAATTACTTAGTATTTAATAGAGTTATTTCTTGTTAAAGTTAACCTAATTTATTAATTAAATTAAAAATTTGGCTGCTTTAATTTTGCTCAGAACTACGAATAATATTCTTAATTTTGCCCAAAATTATTAAATAAAAATATATATGGGGCAGCGTCAACTAAAACAAGGCTTATGGCATTTTTTGCAAAAATGAGATAACTATACTATCATTTAAAGCAGGAATTTTTCTATATAATTTGACATTTAAAGCATTGATTTACATAGTAAAATTTTTACCGATACTTACTTTTTGAAATGCTGTATACGATTAAACGTGATCTAAAATTAGAATTTGGATATCCGGTTGTCGATCCTTGCTGCAGAGTCATAGGAAAAGATTCATGTGATTGGCTAACAACTGTCGATCCAATAGGTTATACTAATAATAGATCATCATTGTTATTGTTACACAAAAATTTAAACATGATTTTCTCAAAATAGAAAAAAAAGCCATAAGCCTTGTTTTAGTTGACGCTGCCCCATATAGTTAAACTTAATATTATAAAAATTCTAATTCTTCTTTTTTTTTCTTTTTTTTCTTTTTCTTTTCTTTTTTTTTCTTTTTCTCTTTTTTTTTCTTCTCTCTCTCTTTCTCTCTCTCTATCTCTCTCTCTCTCTCTCTCTCTTTCTCTCTCTCTCTCTTTTCTCTTTCTTATCCCTTAGTTTGTACTACTTTGCAGGCAAATTTGTCTGTAAAATTACTATAAATATATCTCTGATCTATTTTTTAATCATTTAAAATATTTAAATTAAATTTGGTATTATAATATTTAATAACAAGGATTATATTTTTTGAATTATTTAAATTTATATTATAAGACAAAAAGTTTATGTTGCTTATAAGCTGAAAATATTAAATTTTAAAGAAATTTTTTAACCAAAAAAATATTTTACAATATCTTGGTGAATTCTTTAAATATTGGTTTTAAAAATATAGTTTCTAATACAATATTATAGTTTATATAAAGGATGACAACTTTCATTATTTGACTTTATATGATTTACTTGTAAAAATTTAGACTTGTATTAGAAGTAAAAATTTTTTTATAGACGGGAACATATAAAATTTGAGAAAACTTAAAGAAAAATTCTATAGTATAAGTTCCAAAACAAAACTTTAAACTTTTATTACACCAAAGTTTTTAATAAAAATTTTTTTTTTTTAAGTGAGGTCTGTCCTTGTTTCCTTTATTATTATTAAAGTAGATATTACAGGAATTCCATAATATGGTACATTAATTTCGGGAAAGGGGAGGGTAAAGCTAATTTATTTCCGACCTAGACTTAACTAAGGAAGGTCGCAGACCTAACTAGGTTATGTATGCTATGGTGGTGGGGGAGGTGTTGTGTGCTATAAAGTTGTGGGTCCAGATTCTATATTTAAATTCATTGGGTGCAAGGGTGTTATTACTAGGGGCGGATTGAGGGATAGAGATGAGATTGTTGGAGGTGGGTGGAGTAGTGATCTTGGCTATCTTCGCTCTGCTGGTCTTCCAGATTTTGTGTAGATTCTTGATAATTTTGTGGTGAAGTTGGGGGGTAAGTGAGGCTTGGGTTTTTGGATTTGTAGAGAGGAAGCAGGTTTTTGTTATGATTAGACCAATGGGTAGGCATTTGTCATATAAGAGGTATAAATGTGTAAAGTTGTCGATAAAGGGTTGGGCATTAATGTTATTTAGGTTGTGTTTATTGCAGATTTTGCATATGATTTGTTTGATTATCTCTGAAATAGGCTGGTCGTTGCTCAGGCATGTAATCCAATGGGTGCCGTCTTCCCATTCTTGTCTGCAACTTGGACACTTTGGGTCAGGGTATTTAGATGGGTCTCGGTGGTATAAGTTCAGAAGGTTTGGTAGTTCGTTAAATAGCAATTTAATTTTGAAAGCCTTGAGGGCAGACTTCTTTGGATTAGTTTGGAGGGATAGAGGTTTGCCATCATATGATATTAGTAAGTATGTATGGGTCCAGTTGATTTGGAGTCGTGGGTAGCTCTATTCTGTGGTCCTGTGTTGTGAGTGCCATTGTGCGATTGTGGTGGCATTGAAAAGGTGCCATAGAAATCACCTTGGTGTGTGTGGGATGTTATGTGTGAGAAATTGTACTGTATATGAGTTACCAATATGCTGAACTGCAAGCTCCGAGTGGGTGGATTTTGGTAGATCAGGTACAATCAATGTTTCTTTGTAGTTGATGGTTAACTTGATTTCTTTTGTGGTAATGATAGTTTTGATTGCTAGTAAGATTGTGGCATGATTCATGGTATGTATTCTCCCGTGATGGTAAGTTGGAGTAGAAATAATCGTATTGAGTACATTTTTTAGATATTTAGAGTTTGTTTAGATTTCGGTCCTTTGATGACGTGTGATTATTGTCATCGCTACTGCCGTTGCTGTAAGTGCAGCTTTGAGCGGTGATGGCCAAGATTCATTGTGAACATGTAGTATTGTTTGTGGGTTGTTGATACTAATTATAGCTGAGGGAGTAGGAATAGAGTTAAACGAGGGTGTTAGTGTTAACTATTACTATTTTCACGGGTTCACGGTCTTTATTGAGTTTGGGTTGTTGTATGTACAGGTTCCATAGGTTCAAATTAATGTTGGAGAACGTGTTTATGAGTTTGAGAGTAATTTGGTCAGATGTAGATAGCCATGTATAGTCAGGGGTAGTCTTGGGTAAGTGGTTTTGGTGTTTAATTGCTAGTTTTATGCTAGGTAGGTGAGCTCTAATCATGAATGATGAGTCGACCTGTGTTGGAATTTGTTTCTTGGTATCAGATGTAAAGAAGCACTTGATGGATTTTTCTTTTAGAGGCTTTAGGTTGCAGCTATGGCATCTGGTAAGTTGTTTTGTTTGTTTGTTAAATTCCCAATGGCTCATTCTGGCATTATTGTTTGTTATGTTGCTTATTTTTCCTATGTGGCCGCTATGTATGATTACCTATTGTTTTTTTGTGCAATTGACCTTGGGTGTTATGAAGGGGTTGGGCATTGTGAGACTGGAAACAGGGTAAGTGTGATCAGTTAGTAAGTCGTGGATTTGCTTGAACCATAGAGGTTGTCTTCCTCGTAGGATTTTCTGAATGTTGTGAGGTATAGTTTGCTAGTCAATGACTTCATTGCAATTATAATCTAGGAATTGTTCTATGTATCCAATGTTATGCTAGTTGAACCTAGTTTTGAGGTATGAGCGGTTTGGGACATTAATTATGATAGTGATGATGGGAGTGCCTTGAGTGTTTTGTGGGGATGGCCAGGGGTGATTTGCATTAGTAATTTGTATATCCAAGTCGTGTATAGTGTGGATAATTTGGGCCGTGGTAGTTTTGTTCTCTTTTGTCAGGAATACTGGTGGTTCTAGGAGGACAGATTGGTTGGTGCATGCGGCATTTTGTAATTGTTGTAAGTGTATCTTGAGTGGAGAAGTTGGGAAGTCAGGGTGATTTAGTGCTTTAGTGAAGAGAGAGATGTGTTGAAGGGATTGGATTTGTTTGGTTTGCTTTAGGGCATATATGCGGTAATGGTACAGAAAGGAATTGGGAACAGATTTTGCTAGGCCTGCTTTGTGTTTTACAGTTGATGTGTATTTGGTAGTGATCTTTTCGCATAGATAATGGGGGAGAAAAGTATTTTGTACTCGGTATGCTAGTCTCGTTAACAGTACTGTATTAACGATATATATTGTCTGTTTTTCAGTGATCTTGGCGTGTTGCATTTTTTGTATGTCTGCTAGGGCTTCATTTGTAATGATTTTGTGATTGGGTGGTGCTTTGGTGTTCTAGTGAACCAACATCCTAAGAACCTGAAGGCTTCAGTTTTATCTATATTATGTATTGGTACATTCCGGAAAATTATGTGTGCATTCTTGTCAGGTGAGTTTGTTGCTACATGGATTTCGTCAAATTAACTTTGATGTTAATTAGGTCATAGAAGGATGTAGCAGTGGTGATAATTTTCTCTAGGTCTTCCTTTGAGTGTACTACCCATGTTGTATCGTCCATATAGGCTAGGCAGGCTATATTGGTATAGAGTGGTAGTGAGTTTGACGGGGTTTTGGTATATAGTTCGTAACCTTTGTTTTTCTTTGTAATTCTGTGTAGGAGAGGGTCGTAGTATATGCGGCATAGGAGGGGGGTGATGGTTTCTTCCTGGTCGATGCCATCACCTACCAGGTAAGGGGCTGTAAGTCCATATTCTGTAATAACTCTATTTTCTCTATTTAAGAATAAATTCATAATGAGCGAGGCGTAGTGTTTAGGGTATTTAATTCTAAGGAGTACTTTGTAGAGCAAAGGGAGATGTACGGAATCGTATGCTTTGGACATGTCTTGCGACAATATCCAAAATTCTTTATTGTTTATATATGCATCCTCGAGTATGTTTGTGAGGTGTTGGATAGGTTGGGCAGTTGATGTGTAAGGTAGGGCGACGTAATTGGAAGGAGATAGTATGGGGTATCTCATCAGAATCTGATTGAGTCAGTTAGTTAGAATTTTTGTAAAGATTTTTTGAGTTTGCTCAATTAGGGTAATTGGGCGTGTTTGGTTTAGCTCGGCTTCGAATTTTTGTTTTTTGGAAATGGTGTAAATCAGACTATGTTTCCATGCTTTTGGGATAGTGCCTAGACTGGTGCATGCGTTAAAGATATCTAATAAGGTATCAATGGCATGGGAAGGTAGTTGTCTTAGCATTTCGTTAGAGATGCCTTGCGGACCTGTGACTTTTTGTAGGGGAGAGTTGGTAATTGTTTCTAATATTCTTCCTTGCTAATAGGTGGACTGAGGGGCGAATACCATTCTGGGGATATGTGTGATAGTGGTTCGTAGTGGTCCGTTCATGCTTCCCAGTGCTCATTGTTGGTTGGATTAGGTTTGGTCCATTGGGTAAAGTTTGTTTATCTTTGTCTTTGATTTCAGTTGGTTCCGTTATGATGGTGTCCGGGAGGCAGATATTGGGGAGGGATACTCTGTCTGTGTGTCTTCTTAAGATGCTGTCTATCATTGTGGTGGTATGGTCGGTGAAGTTTTGATACCTGTATTTGATGTAGTAATTTATACGCTCTCTATGTTTTGTATTATTTTCTAAATTTCTGAGCTTTGTGAAGGCCTCTGTGTAGTTCCGCGATTAGTGCTTTGGTTTGCGAGAATGTGTATGATTGCAGATTCTGTTCACTAAGTCGAGGAGTAGGATATTCGGTTAGGTCATCAATTTGCTTTATTTTTTCATTTATGTCTTCAACTATAGCCACTAAAGATCTTGGAGTTGGGTCTGTAAGAGTTAATCTTTTGATCTTATTGGCGATCTTGAGGGCCTGATAGAGTTTTGTGACTTTGAGGTTGAAGGCATGGAACTTTCGCGGTGTGGATTTAGAGGTAGGGATGAACTTATTCGCTGCTTCTTTAACGGCCATGTTCCATTTGTGCCATTTCCTATTTAGTATCTCTTTGTCTGTTATTGGAGTATTTCAGTTCAAGTTAAGCACCATCATACGTTTACTGATGTAGGAAGCGAAATCTGCCCAAGAACCCTCCGTCATTTTGTGGTAGAGAAAGGTTTTTCTGGAGGTTCTTTGTTTCCTTTGTGTGGGGAATGTATAAGATAAAAGCCATTTGGTATGTAGTATCATATGGTCGCTATCAGTAATCCCAGTTGGATCTATGGTTGTAGTGTTCGAGCAATGGGCAATAATATCTGATGTAACCCAGATGTCATCGATTTGGCTGTGTGAAGTTGATCTGAACCAGGTAGGTTGAGTGATACTGGAGTAGTTCATCATACTGGACATGTGAATGTTGCTCATAAAATGTAGGATTGAGGACGACCGGGTTTTAGAGGTCGAGATGTTATGATTGAAATCTCCTAGAACTATGATTTTCATTGATTTTGCTTTGGCTTGTGTGATCCAGTCTGATACCAGTGCCTGTGTATTTAGAGAGAGTTGGAGGTTGTTAGAGGAGAGGTAGACTGATATAATGTGGGTCCTGTTATGGTATGGAAAGAAAAAGTCCATCATTATGGCTGTTCTGGGAAGGGTACGAATATCGTGTATGTATGGTTGTAGGAAGGATTGTATTGCGATAGCTGTTTCCATGCTTGATTCTTGTTTTATCGCTATATTTTCATCACAGTTTGAGGTGTATATTAGATATATGGGGTTGGATAGGTTGAGGTTCTTTTCGTTGGATTGGGCTAGTTTAGTTTCTGTCATTGATACAATATAGAGGTCTTTTTCTTTACAGTATTCGAGCCAAATCTTTAGTTTGAGATTATTGTTAATGCCCTGGACGTTATGGGTAGCGATGTTGAGATAGAGTAGGTTGTTAATGGTCGTTTTGGGTGTATGCTGAGTGTGGGTAGTGGAGGGGGAGTTTATGTTTGTATTATCTGTTGGATAGGTAATGTTGGTATTGTTATTTGGGTTGGTAGTAGTCCCGTCTGTGCGGGTGTGATCACATAAATAAAGGTAGTCGCTCATGATAAAGAGTCATCAAAGATGTCCCATTCCGGATGTGGGAAATCAGGAAGATTGATCAGGTAGTTTGGAATAAGGGTAACATTGAAATGCTCTTGAATTTTATTGATGACTTCGGGAGCTGTGTCATAGCTGGATATGGGAACTTGAATAGATATGGCTGGGATGTTGTTGGTTATATATGTTGTAAGTTCTTCTAGGTTGGGTGGTAAGTTATGCTTGGTATGGTTGTCAGGAGTAGGATCCTTCGGTGTGATCTCAATCCATTCTTTGGGAGTTTGTTGAAATAGTAGATCTCATGCAGTAATCGTGATGTGTCCACTAGCTGTCCGGGTGTGGTTATTGGAATAGTAATCTGATATTCTTTAATGTCCTCGACCTTAGTAGGAAGTTCAGGTTTATCTGTCGGGTTTACTGCAATATGTTAGAGGGAAGAGGAATTCTGAATTTATATTTGTGTTTGATTTCTTGAATAAAAGTTCTTGCAAGTTGTTTATCAGTAATAGGGTATATATAAGTCAGCTCTGTCTTGATTTTTGTAGAGTCAGTTGGTAATGGAGGTTTTGCAATTATGTAATCGTTAGGAAGTCTTCTGAATTCGTATTTCTCTCGTAGCAGATCTATCATGCTCTTAAAATCTTGAAAAGAAAGCATTGGGTCTATTGGAAACAGATGCCGTAGATTCTGTGGTAGTTCTTGTAGGGTGAGTGATAAAGGGTCTCTAGGTTCAGGTATGGGTAGGTCAAAATACTGCTGAGGAATGCGATCAAAGTAGTAGTATTCTTTGAGTTGTGCTCGGTATTCAGAAAGGCGAGCTAAATCATCATAGTCGGTAATTGGAAAAGGTCTCGGACGGTGCTGTGTAGGTCTGCAAGTTCGTAGGGAAGAGGTGATTTGTTGTTTGTGAAGTAGGAGCTGGGGAGATGTGAAAAGGAGTAGATTTTTCTAAGGGATGCCACCACTGCTCTTGTGTGTTTACGCTCGGTAAGGAGTAGAGTAAATAGCAGGAATTCTATGATATGTTCTGGGATTAAGTCGGAATTGTCTGGTAGCGGTTCAAGGTTGTCAGATAAGGCTTCTCCAAGGAGCTTTCGCATTGATTCAAATGGTACCAGGTCCTCTATTTGAGCGAATTTTGCGCAATAGTAAATTGTAGCAATGATCTGGTGCGGATTTGATGTGGTGAAGTTCAGATTAGAAATGTAATTGGCCGCCAGTTTCTACTTGAGCATCGTGTAAATCTGGTCTCTGTTGGTTTTGTTTGTAATAGTCACGTTGTGTTGTCTTCTGTAGTTTCTTAGGGCTTTGTTAAAGCTTTCTTCATATTCAATCTGGTGTGCTGGCTTACTCTTTTTGTCTTTAGTGAATGTGCGAAAAAAGGCCGTATCCCGATGTTTGAACTTTAGCCCGATTGCTGGAGGGATGTTGCATTGTGTGGGCTGGGAGGATATTTTATCGTTGAAGAGTTTCAGAAGTTCAGTCTTGTCTTTGAGTGTGTTCAGTACTCTGTCGGGGTTCTATGTAGTTGTATCGAAGGGTCATTCTTTCGTTTTTCGTAGTGCTTCTGCAACGGCGTTGGTCTATAAGGTTATTAATTCTTGCGACTCCGGGTCAGGGGTTGGGTTCGTCTAACAGCCTGGCTATAGCTTAGAGTCTTGGATCAGGTTGGTGTGGTCAGGTTGGTGTTAATTCAACTGTGTGGGCCGATTTGCAGTTCATGTCTATGTCATCATCTTGATTATGTGTATAATCATTGTCTATTGGAGCAGTTGGTGTAGCAGGTTTTGTATGAGCTTCAGTGTTGGAGTCGGTATGCATAATTATTTGACCATTGTTAGTTATATCAAAGAAATCCTTTTTGTCAAATATCATTGTTGAAGCTTGGGTCTCATTGTGGGAAGATTGTAGTTCAGTGCTCTGAGAGTCATGTAGCTCAATTTCATGGGGTGGGTAATCCTGGAAGATCTGGGTACCGGGTTCTGCATTGTTCTTGTCCAAAACTGGTTTATTGTTTTGATCTATGCATGATTGTGTAGATCCTTTATGCGATGATGTCATTGATGAATCTGACGGGGGTAAGCTGAGTTGGCCACTTTTTTCATTATTGAGAATTATGTCGTCTGGGCCAAGTGAGCAGGTTTTTTTGTTAGTGGTTGGTCTTGGGGATGTGGGTCAGCCGTGTATTGTAGTTCACTGCTTGACTCCATTTGATGGGAAGTGGTGTTAAATATTTGGTGCTCTGTTTTGAGGCGCCTCTTGTGTATTTTCCCTCCCAGAGGGAGGACTGTTTTGAGAGCGTGTAGTGTGTCTACGTTGGTTGTTTTTTCTTTTTTGCTCTTAATTTTGCTTAACTCTATGCTCTTGTGAGGTTCTCAAGTGCCCGTAGGGCTGTGTATAAATTTATTTAGTCGGAAAATTTTCTATTCTACTGTTTTTTTTTTTCTAGAATTTTTGTGTACAAGAGATCGTTGGAAAGAGTTTTTTTTAATATATTGTTAAGTTTTTTAATAATTTTAAAAAAAATTTTATAATAAAGTTAATAAAACAGAACTAATATTATAATTTTTACTTAGAAAGTATATAGCTAAAATTAATATTTAAGGTTTTATTTAAAAAATTTAAAATTTTAAAATTTTCACAGGCAAATATGCCTGCATAACAAAGCAAGGGATATATATTTCTAATTTAATATACTTATATTAACCAATCATACTAGGTTATTTTTGTGTAACATGACTCCAAATTTGGCCGCTATATTTATGACTTGTTGATTTAAGGGTTCGTGCACTATACTACAGGTAAAATTTGTCTAAAGTCACCACCAAGAATCAAAGTTTTTCCTCCAAAAGGTAAATCACTGGTCATTAAATCTTTAAAAGTTCTGTCAACCACTTCAAATGCAAATCTGCTCATCATTGGTGCTTCATTCCATAGAATAGCTTTAGCATTTTGGATTAATTGAGCTAATTCAGATTGCTTTTCAATGTTCAAAGTAGAATTTTGATCTAATTTCAATGGAATTTTAAATCTTGAATGAGTAGTTCTTCCACTACTCAATAATAAAGCAGCAATTCCTGATGATGCTACAGCAATTGCATTTCCATTTCCATTTTCTATTGATCTTATATAGGCCAAGATCAAATTATACAAAAATGTTTTTCCAGTTCCACCAGGTCCATCAACAAAAATTAAAGTTTGTTCAAGATCATCTTTAATTGCTTTTTTAATTTGATCAAATATTTTTTTTTGATTAAGATTTAAAGTACTTTCATGTTTTAAAGTTTTATCAAGTTTAGCTTGATTATAATTTGTTCTTTAGCAATTAATATATTTTGTTGTTGATCTTGTTCTAATAATTCATAATTAATAGGCGGAAGTTTTGGAAAATCTAAAAAAGCTATTCCATTTTGAATTAAATATTTTTCAATAAACACCAATGCTTTTGCTATAGCTAAATCTCTTGTATCTTTTTCAAAGATAAAATCTTCAATTAGATCATCAAGATATTTTTCCCAAAGTTCTTTTACATTCACAGGTTGACAGTAAACTAATAAAAATGCAAATAAATGTCTTAGTTGTGAGGGCATTTTGTACTCTTTTCCCTCTGCAAGGCAAGCATCACATTCACCATCATCATCAATTAAACCAAGTTGAAATGCTGCAGATTTATAAGAACTATAAGTTACACCATTTATAGTTCTTAAATCCTTAAATGACTTTACACCACATCTTATATTTAATAGTACTCTTAAGATACAGAAACATATCTTGTATTAATATACTTTTCAATTTCATCTTTTGGATTTTTTAAAGATATTAAACCCCTATCCTGTCCCTTATAAACATATTTGTAAAGATATTTAATAGATTTGATACTTGAACATATCTCTACATTAAGGTGATAGTTATATTTTTGACTTAAATATGGATTATAAGGAACTATCCACCTATTGTCAATATCAATAGATACCCCATGTTTTTTAATTGTTCTTGAATTTTGTCTTCTTCTGTATATAGAGTATCCAGATTTAATTGTAGAAGTTTCAGTAGTAAATTCTCTTGGATAATATTTACTACATTTTCCATCAACCATACATGGAGATGATGGGTTAATATCTTTTCCACAGGGTCCATGAACCATGTTTCTGCTAACTATTTCAAATAACTTTGGTTGAGTATTTTGATCAGGTATTTCAGCAGATACAATTTGATCAAAATCTTCAGGAGTTTGTGGTTTATCTTTAGGTGCCAATATAAGTAATATATGTGCATGTGGCAATCCTCTTTTTTGAAATTCAATTACATATACATATGCAATAACTTTTCCTAAAACAGATTTTGTATTAAATCTTTAAGTATTGCTTTAATTTTAATCTGAAAACTCTTGCTATCAAATCTGGTCTATCAGCAGGGTTTTGATTTTTTAAAAGTTCTTCAGTAATTTCAGGCCATTTTGGATTACATGTAACTGTTATAAACAGATCAGGTTTTCCAAATTCTCTAACAATTGGCATTGAATCTTGGTACAATTGTTGGTAATATCTTGTAGATCCTGTAAAACTTGATAACAAAATTATTTTTTTGCCAATTTCATTATAGTTGACTTTTTCAGCATCTTCATTTGATATCATATCTTCTAAACCATTATATGGTTCTAATCTTAATATTCTTTGATATCTTCTCTGCCAACTTATTTTACTTGATTCATATTTTACAAATTGATCTACTATATATTGTTAAAATAATCTGTCTGAAAGATGTATAATACTATCATCTTTATTTGAATTTCTAATCATAAACCTATAAGCTGCAAACTCACTAATAGAGACTGTTAACCTTTTTTTCTTTTTTTATTGAACTTGTAATAAAGTTTTATCATTATCACTATTATCAGTATCATCATTATTATCATCATTATCATCATCATTATCATTATTATCATTGTCATCATTATCATTATCAGATTCAACAACTTCTTTTTGTTTTCCTTTATCAACATTTCTCTTTTTTGTTTGAGGATCTTCAGTATTATCATTATCCTGATCAGAATTATTTTCAGATTCAACTTCTTTTCCTTTTCCTTTTGGATCAACTTTTCTTTTTCTTTTAGATCCTTCATCACTTTTTTCGCTTGTTTCACTAAAACTTATGAAACTTTTACCAGATCTAAGAGTTGAATCTTCAAATATTTGAGATAATCCTGTATGACTTTCAGCATATCTTTGTAAGATAGTATAATCATCAACAGATGCTCCTGCTTGGGTTCATATTGTTCATACTGTTCATATTCTTCAAGAATTATTGGAACTTCTTGTTGAATATCTTCTACTTGTTGAACTTCTTCTACTTGGTAGATTTTTTGTTGTTGGACTTCTTGCTGAACATTTTGTTGAATATCTTGTAGAATAGCTTGTTGCATAAGCTTTTCTTGCCAACCTTCTTCAGATAGTTCTATAGTTGTACTTGATGGCTCTTTAGTAGTACTTGCTGTTTCACTTGTACTTGCTAAGCTTATCAAGTCTGCAAGTGGTCGGGCAGCAACTTGTCCAACAGTTTGTCCATAATTATCATCATCATTATCATCATTATTATCATCATTATCTTTATTATGATGATAACCATTATCATATTCATCTTCTTTATTATCTATTACATTTTCTAGTTCAACAATTTTTTCTGCTTCAACATTTTTTCTTAATATTCCTTTATGCCAACCATATTCTCCATTTGGAAATAGCAAAGGATATTGTAAAGGATCATATGCACCATTTAGTTCAGATATTCTTTGAAATTTATTATCTTGTCTTTTGATAATAATATCTCTAGGCTGTGTTGTTGGTTCATCACAATACATTGCAGCTATTTCTGAAGCTGTTGGTGCATTATATTGTCTCATATCCTTGCCATGGGTATTATGTATTGTTATATATAATATTTGCTTATTTTTATTTTCTATTTCATAATTTCTTGAATTTTTATAAAATTTTACAAAAGGATTTAAAGAATTTAATTCCTCTTGAATTTCTTTCAACAGATTGAAATTTAGTTCTTTGTTCATTATTTCATGTCTTCTGTTGAGTTGATTTTCTAAATTATCAGAATCATAAAAATAAATTTGGGAGAATTTTGGCTGTTCTCCTTCTTTTGGCATAAAAGAACTAATGTTATAATATAGTGTTCTATTAATTCTATATGTATAAACCCCTTCTGTGGCATTTGCAAGATCTTTATCTAATCTTGTACCAATTGATGTAAAAGCAAATATTTGATTATATGCTCTTATTTGATCAATATATGGTTTATTAGATTTAGAATCTTTCTCTATAAGCAATTTTTTTATTACTGTTGGTGGTGGTGGAAGTGGTGCTAATTCAGTTTGTCCATTCATACAGCATAGTCCGGGTTTTTCTTGCCTCCATTTTAAAGCTATACAATGTTTACAAACAATGTTCATTTTTCCCAATATATATCTTTTCTTTATCACATTCTTTTCCTTCTCATCTTCCTCTTCTTCCTCCATCCTCTCATTATTATCTTCTTCCTCCTTATATTCATCTAAACTACAATGTTCTATTTTAAAAAATTATTTATATTGTTCTTGTTTTTTTTTCTTATAGTTTTTTTTCTTCTTTCCCTATTTTTTTTTGCTTATTTCGCTCTCTTTTATTACCCATGGATGCTCTATACTGCTGTTGTCACAATTTATCAGCTTTTTTGGTTCTTGTTCTAGAAGATATAGGTAAATTTGCTGTAATTTAAGACCTTGTTCTTGAAGCAGGTTCTTGAGCAGAATCTTGAGCAGATGCTTGGGTTTTATAAAATCTGCTTTTAGCTTGACTTATATTGTTAAGTCTTTTTTTTCTATTATTTTTAGATTTATTTGGAGGTTCTAGATATTTATTTAATATATGCTGAGGTGTTGGTAGTATTTTTTTATTTTTTTTTTTTGCCATTTTCTATCTCAATAAAAAAAAATTAAAAAAAATAATAAATTTAATATCTATAATATGTAATTGTAATTTGTAAATAAAACATAAATATTTGTGAAATAAATATTATAAATTTATTAAAATTTTTCTTTTTAATTATAATTTTTTTTACCTGTTTTACCTGTTTTTAAATTTTTAAATTTATAAGTTTCTATCTTATTTTTATATATATTTTATTTAAAATTTTATTAAGCTTACTGTTTTTTGTCTAATATATTGATTAAAATCTGTTAGTTAAAAAAATTATTTTTAATAAAAATTGGGGTTTTTTAAAAAAAAACATAAAAAAATTAAAAAATTCTTAAATAAAGGATAAAAAATCCGTAATAAGGCAAAATTTGGGTTATTATATGAACTTGATGCACTAATTTTGGAGATTGCTCCGATTTGTTATATTATGCCGATTGTGGTATGTTACGCATAATTAAATATTTGGTATTATTTGTTTTCTATTTATAGATATTTATTTATTTTTATTATTAATTTAAATTTTTTTTAAAAAAAACGTAATGTAACGAAACATTACACAGAGAATGACACTTAAGTTCAGGAAACGCATGCAAAAATTTTTTTATTTCTAAAATTATTGATGAAAATAAACGCATGCACAAATTTGCACGCATTTGGAATCTATGTCGGACTGATCCGGAATTGACGAAAATAAATAAACGCGTGTACAATTTTGTTTATTCCGGATCAGCCCGTAACAATATTAAAAAAAAGTATGACATAATTTCAAATAGTGACGAACAACTGCACTATGATGTATTAATATATTCATAAAGCAAAGAATATTTATTAAAACATTGTAATAGTCCGCAAGTATAAAACTAATAATTATAAAATAGCTGAATACAAATAATAAGCATAAAAATATTTTAATTATTGAATGTACTCTATTTTTTATAATAGTTTTTAAATATATAAATATTCGATACAAATAATTTAATTGAGAGTTTATTTTTTGTTTGTATCAATATGGCTACTACAACAAGAGCTAAACATCGTCAACTTGAAAAACAACAAAATACATCATTAATTGAAAATAATAAATTAAATGAAGATAATAGATTAAAAATAATTTGATTTTAGAGTTAAGTTTTTTTAGTATCGCTTTTTTCTCAACAATTTTTTAATTTATATTTTATTTTATATAATTATTCTATTTTTACTTTTTTATACATTAAATAAAAAATTAAATTTATATTATTTATAAATACTTATCCCTTGCTTTGTTACACAGGCATATTTGCCTGCGAAAATTTTAAAATTTTAAATTTTTTAAATAAAACCTTAAATATTAATTTTAGCTATATACTTTCTAAGTAAAATTATAATATTAGTTCTGTTTTATCAACTTTATTATAAAATTTTTTTAAAATTATTAAAAAACTTTGGTGTAATAAAAGTTTAAAGTTTTTGCTTTGGAACTTTTACTATAGAATTTTTCTTTAGGTTTTCTCAAATTTTATATATTCCCATCTATAAAAAAAATTTTCACTTTTAATACAAGTCTTAATTTTTACAAGTAAATCATATAAAGTCAAATAATGAAAGTTGTTATCCTTTATATAAACTACAATATTGTATTAGAAACTATATTTTTAAAACCAATATTTAAAGAATTTGCCAAGATATTGTAAAATATTTTTTTGGTTAAAAAATTTCTTTAAAATTTAATATTTTCAGCTTATAAGCAATATAAACTTTTTGTCTTATAATATAAATTTAAATAATTCAAAAATATAATTCTTGTTATTAAATATTATAATACCAAATTTTATTTAAATATTTTAAATGATTAAAAAAATAGATCAGAGATATATTTATAGTAATTTTACAGACAAATTTGCCTGCAAAGTAGTACAAACTAAGGGATAGCATTTAACAGTACAAAACAGATTAAAGCTCAGTATGACAAATCAAAAGATTCAATCATCGATTCTAAAACGATTTTAGGGACTAAATCATAAATTCTAATTTTTAGAATCGATTTACAGTCCTAGTATGTATATGTGAATAATTGTGTAAGGGGATGAATTTTACTTATAAGTTTCCTCTCGAACACCTGCATAATGTCCTACTTATTCACTGTACGTTTATAAAGAGCACATTGATTATCTACTCAACATTTATTTTTGATATTAATGCTAAATATAAAATTGGGTTCCGTTCCCGGTTTTGTGCGATGATATCACGCAGCTACCTTATTCAAATTTATATAATGATCTTCATTATATTTGTAAATCATATGCTATGTTTTTAAGGTCACGTGAACAGTTGCGTTAGGTCACATGAGTTGCATCAGGCATCATTCACAAATTTTGATTGGCTGAAATTAAATAATACTAGCGCAGTAGTTTGTCTATTAAATGTAATACAAATATTGCCCAATTATATATGACGAAAGTCATGTGATGTCCAATGTCCAATTGGACATTGGACATATGGGGTTTTTGCCTTGAAAATGACCTTATGGGGCTATGTAGATCTTATGAATAAAAATTAAAATTTCTAGCTATCCAGTTCAAATAAACTTTTTTTATTTTGTAGAGCTTAGTGAGTTCTACAAAATAAAAAAAATTATTTGAATTGGATTATTGGATGGCTAGAAATTTTAATTTTTATTCATAAGATCTATATAGCCCCGTAAGATCATTTTCAAGGCAAAGACCCCATATAGTAAAGTCCAAATCCAAATATCCAGCGTCCAATTTTTGTTGTTGGACTATTGAACATAACATTACTGTATATAGTTATTGGATGCGAAGCAGCCAATAACAGAAATTATTTGTAAAATAACTTCATTATCTGGCTGTGAATTTAATATGTCAGCTTCTGGGTCCCAAAGGGACCCAGAAATGACACATATTAAATTTGCTGCTATATAAACAAGTTATTGGTTGTATAGTGCACAATAACGGTGTTATCCGGTGGTTTACGACAATTGTGCTTGCTAAATAATTCAAGTTTTTGTTAGTGATTACGTAAGCTGCCAAATAACAAAGTTATTTGGCAGATGATGCAATCATTGCCAAATAACTATTAATTATTTGGCAAGCAGTATCATAGTAAGCTGCCGGATAACTCAAGTTATTTAGTAAGTAAACTGCCGGATAACACCGGTTTTGCATGCTAAGCAACCAATAACTTGTTTATCTGGCAAAGAATTTAATATATTATTTCTGGATACCTTCGGGACCCAGAAGCTAACAGGCTAAAGTTCATAGCCAGATAATAAATTATTTTACAAATAATTCACGTTATTATCCAATGACTATATATTTTTATTAATGGTATGTACAAACTCTATGTATATTACTTAATACGTAATAATTTTCTCGATCACACTGTTCAATACTAACTATATTTGAGCCTTTGCATGCTTGCACATTTCAGGTAACAATCTGCACTGCTTTAGGTCAATTTCATGTCCCACATAGGAATGGGCATGGTCAGTCACAGTTAGTCATCGGTCAGTCATGATCGGTTAACCACTTATGACTGGTTGACCGCAGTCATTACTGCTGATTTCAAAATTAGTGAGACAACGTGAAAAATTTTTGTTGATCCGCAGTAAATTTTCAGTAATTACATTTATTGAAAAAAATTTTATAGTTTTTCTGTAATATAATTTCGGCCAAAATTATATTACCGAAAAACTATAAAATTTTCGATAAATGTAATTACCGAAAATTTACTGCGCATCAACAAAAATTTTCCATGTTGTCCCACTAATTTTGAAATCAGCAGTAATACGGTCAATGACCGGTTATAGCCAATAAATTATTTACCCAATTATCCAATCAAATATCTATATAAGTGACAAGCAGGGATGGCACACTGCGCAAATATGTCAGGAAGGCAATTTTGCTTATATATATCTACCTAAGACCTAATTAACCTAATATAGGACGACCCTAACCCTAAAGTTAATTGAAAAAATATTAAATATGGCTTGCTTCCGCTTTAGACGTCCCCTTATTTGTACCCACAATTCTGTCAAAATTGCAGATCATTTGACCAGATTTAAAATTGTTTTGTTATAATTCAGGCCAAATGATCTGCAAATTTGGCCAGAATTATGAACAAGGTATTTCTCAACCGGGTTCACTGCCTAAAAAATTTTCAGATCATGTGATATGCATTAATTTATATACTCATTATTATTATATTCATTATTGTTTATTTAAAAATGAAACATATCGACCATCAAACATGCAAAGTCACATGATTTGAAAAACTTTTGAGAGGCAGGTTGATTTTTCTATTTATCAGATGATACAGATACACCGATATGAATTTTAAGCAATAATTATTTATTTATTGTCGCAGATCATAATTTAAAATGAAATCTACATTCTATACTTAACCTGCAAGCCTTCTAAAACCCATTAATACTTGTTTATTATAATTTTTTTTAAAACTAACTCTAACCCTAAACCCTAAACCCTAAAAAATGCACCCCAAAAAAATTTAGGTTTCGAGATTTTATACTATCATTTTATTTTAATCTGGATTTCATTATGATCTATCACATTTATTAGCCAGAATCTTTTAATACTAAATGACAACCGTAATACGACATTTTGTCTTTTGATTGGATGCTCATTAAGGTCATATGTCTAGCGCATGCCGATATATATTGTGCTTAAAAGGTGCAAGTGTTAACTTGCTAAAGTTACAACTTCAATTGTCTAAAATTACCTGGCGCTAGCAAAATGTGCAGAAAAGATCTATTTCTGGGAGTTAAGTACTTTTAAAAAGTTGATACCTTCCATAATTGTAATGCCACAGCCATGTTAATTTTACCTAAGTAGTACTAGGAATTGTTAATATTCTTGGGGGCTTACCGGTAATACCAGTACGATCATGTTGAATGTGTAATATGAAATATAAGATGTTGATTTTTTTAGTATGAGTGATGGTGATTCTGGTAGGAGTTAAATAATTCTGATGCAACACATGATGACAACGCATAAATTATATAAGGCACATTGATGTGGGAAAATATAATTGTGAAGAAATGTGTGAATACTAATACAAATTCTGTCTTGCAAAAAATAACAACGTACGTCGTAATTAAAAATCAATCAAATTAAAGCAAAATAAATGTTCTGCTGTGATGAATGTCCAGTCTGCACCAAAATATTTTATTCTGCTAATTTCTTATGTAAATGTATAATGAAGGTAATTGGTGCTACTTCAATTGAACTTTGCCATATCCAAAACCATTATCAGACCGTGAGAATTAAATATATGATCTATTATGACGATCTATTTAATTTGTAATTATGATCATTTGCATTTTAATGTTGTAATAGATTCGTCATAATTCGTATCACTATGAATTAGTCACCATTTATATTTTTTTAAAAAATTGATTTCGTTTGTTACGTGCTAAAGCTACCTAAAACTGACGCTAGCTAAAACGTACAAAAAAGATTGATTTCAGAGAATTAAGTACTTTTGTTAATTAATAAAAAAAAAAAGTTGCTACCTTCCATAATTGTAATGCCACAGCCATGTTAATTTTACCCAAGTAGTACTAGGCATTGTTAATATTTTTGGGGGGCTTACTGGTAATACCAGTACGATCATGTTGAATATGTAACATGAAATATAAGATGTTTGATTTTTTTAGTATGAGTGATGGTTTTCACTTTTCCGATTCTGGTAGAAATTAAATAATTCTAGTGCAACGCGTGACAACTGCATAAATTATATAAGGCACGTTTATGTAGAAAAATATAATTGTGAAGAGATGTGTCATAGTCGGTGAATACTAATACAAATTCTGTACTTGCAAAAAATGACAATGTACATCATAATTAGGAATCAATCAAATCAAAGCAAAATAAATATCCCACTGTGACGAAAGTCCAGTCTACACCAAAATCTTTTATTCGACTAATTTATGTAAGTGTATAATAAACAGTAATTAGTACTACTTCAATTGCACTTTACTGTGAGAATTAAATTTGCATTTTAATGTCGTAATAAATTTGTCATAGTTCGTATCAATATTAATTAGTCATCCATTTATATTTTTTAAAAATTGACTTTTGTTTGTTACGCGCACTTTGTATTTTTTAAAAAAATCAACTTCCATTCGTCATGCGCACTTTGCATATTTGAAATTAGATTGAGTAATAGCATACATTAGTGAGTTAAATACTGTATATTGTCAGAATAGTAAGGTTTATAACAGTAAATAATGATGGAAACTATAATAATATCGACGCAAACTAACTCAACCCTAACCACATATTGTGATTATTAGAATAACGAACGAGCAAGTTTTGTGAGAATTTTTACAGAAATTCTTGATAAAAGCCATCTTAAAATGTATTATATGCCAAGTAAGTTTATAATCACTAAATAACGAGAGAATTTTTTACAGAATTTTTACAGTAATTCACAATAAACAATTTTAATTAAACACTCTGCTCACGTGTTATATGCAGAGTAAGATTGTAACAGAATTTTTCAACTCATGACAATTCCGATACAACCAACTCACCTTTCATTGTTACCAGAATAACATACAAGCTTGTAACAGAATTTTTGCGATAACTCATGATAGAAATCAATATTTAATTCCAATATAAACCATCTCAATCTTATCTATTTCGTATATTAGACCACACAAAGTTAATTTTTCGTTTTGCATTACATGAGTTTCAAAATTCCTGGTCGGTCAGTCAGATTTTTTTTTAATCTATTATAAACTAATAGCCTTATGTTGCGTCTAAGGCCACATAAAGTTAATTTCAACACTTTGCATAACATGGAATCAGAAGTCAGATTTTCTATCGACCCTGTCGGATAATTTCGAAAAGCTAATGTCTCTATCGGGTAATACCAGAATAATTTATAAAGAAGAATTAAATAACAAAAATAGAATAATTGAACAATTGGGACTTAAAAAAAAAATTGGAAAAATTGAAAAAATGGGTCGAAGGGTAATGCAAAATGAAAATTTAACTTTGCGTGGCCTTAGAACAGTAAGTAAGTTTTATAACAAAATTTTTTACAATAGAATGAAACTTTAATACAACTAACTTATATCTACATATTAGGCCACGCAAAGTTGATTTTTCGTTTTGCATTACATGGATTTCAAAATTCGGGACGGACTGGCAGATTTTTTTTTTTTTTAGTTTTAATTTAATAAATAATGTTCACATTTAAGGCTATACAAAGCTAATTTTCATTTTGCACAACAAGGAATCAAAAAATTGGGCTGGCAGTCATATTTTCCCTATCAGTCCTATCAAACAATTACGGAAAATTAAAGTCTCCATCGGGTGACACCGGATGAAAATAATTATTGGAATAAATTTTTTGCCACACTTAGAATTCATTCAATTATTAACGTTGTGAGAAAAAATAGATCTCAAAAATCGAACAATTGGCACAACTGGGATCTAAAAAAAAAAAAATTGAAAAAATTGAAAAAATAGGACGGCAGGTAATGCAAAATGAAAAATCAACTTTGCATGGCCTTAAGGTTACTTAGCAACGAATAAATCCTATGTACAATTTTTTTTATTTACATATTATATGCTGGGTAAGTTTCGTAATGAAATTTTTTTTTAATAGTAACATGAAGAAATTACAATAATTCTTACTAATTAACCTTTTAATTAAATATTGATAACAATAGTATAATGAGCATATTCTGCAATGAAATTTTAATTTCGATCACTATAATCGTGATAGCAAGTAAGTCATACAAAATGATTTTTAATAGTAATCCATGATAGACATTGCAATAATACCTATTGATTATTAAAATCTGATCAGAAGTTGCACAGGTTTTTTGGATGTCTTTTTATACACACGGCAAAGCGTGTGTATAAAACTAGTATTAAGAATTTGGCATCGGTCATAATCTTGACCGGTCGGTCAAACTGCTCTGACCGCTAATATCGGTCACGGTCATTGACCGGTCTTGACCGGTCATGACCAGACCGTGCCCATCCCTAGTCCCACGTTGCCTATGCAAGTTTGTTGGTGGTTTAGAGATATTTTAAGTTTTAATTGTATTTACAGACTAAATGATAGTTATTGCAAGTTTGAAATCCTGAATTATATTTGTCAACTAAAAATGATTTATATGGATACTCGATTTGATGGAGTTTTAAAACATAGGGATTGTTTATTTGATGATGCACAATAAAACTTCCTAAGCATCGCCCAATATTTGAATTTAAAAACTTAAATAATTAACACCAAAAGATTAATAATCATGGTAATAAAGCAAGCAAATTACAAAAAAATTATTTCAAAATATTACTATTCGAATAATTTGGTTATAATGATAAGTAGAAGTGACTCAGAAAAATTTATCAAAAATTGGAATTTTTAAAAAATGTTTATTTTTACACGTATATATATATACGTACTGTATTTTTTTTTGAAAATAAAATACATTAGATGGAAGTGAATTTTTTGGCAATGCTATGTAATAGTTATATCCTAGCAGTTGGGTATAAGCGGAAATTTCATTTCGACTAATACACATACCAACTGGATTCTGTGTTTTACATTACCCCCCAGTCCCCCCCTCATAGTAAAAAAAATTTAGATAATATACATAGGACTACGGGAAATTTCGGAAAATTTTATACAGTCACAAAACAATTCGGAAAAAAATTTTTTTTGAAAAAAAAATTTAATTTTTTTAAAATTTTATTATGTGACTCTTTATTTATATCACATTGTTGCATAATACATTATTTGATTGTTAATATAATGATTACACTATTATATAATCATTACATAGATATTAGTTATTTATTTTCGTCATTGCATTATTAGAACTGTCACACACATGACAATAACATTGTACCAACTGGCATGAATAGCTAGTTCATATTGCATTAAAGGAATAATTTAACTATATCGATGTTAATGATGGATAATTATATTGTCCGTTACGCATTCAATAACTATAAATTACATGTTTGTCAATAAATTTTAGAGTTAAAATACTTGCAATAACGAATATTATTAAGGAAATGATACTGCCAATGATGGCACCGATAATTATGCTAGTGTTTTTAGAATCAGAACTTGTAGTAACTGTAGTAGTTGTAGTAAATGTAGTAGTTATGGTAGTATTTGGTGTAAATTCAGTGACCAATTTATAGAAATCTTTCCGGCTTACGTCTAACATAAATATTCTTGATGAATAACTATCATTACCAAACCGACCTTTTGAATATATAAAGGTTTAATAAGTTTAAATAATTTATAAGTAACGGTATGTAACAGCATAAAGATAATTAAAATTTTTACCAAAAGAAACAAACATATGGGGCGCAGGCAATAGAAACTGCCCATTTTTACATATATTTTATTTTGAGATAATTGAGTTTAATCATTTGTTTTGATTTTCGGACTGATCCGGGATTAATCAAATTTCATGATTTTGATTGGTTAAATGTAACCAGTGTTGGGTGATATGGCGGTCAACCAAAAATTTGCTGGTCAAATTGGTCTGGTCAAATTGGTCAATTGGTCAAACTGATCAAATTGGTTAAGTCTATTATATAAATATTATATATATATATATAATAAATTATATTTAAATATGCTATTTGACCAATTTGACCAGTACAGGTCCTTTGACCAGACCGGTCAAATTGGTCAAATTGGTCTGGTCCAATGGTCAAATTGGTCTGGTCAAGCCAACACTGAATGTAACATGTGACTATCGGGTAATATCGTGATGTGTTGGCCTCGTGTAATTTTTCTTTAACATTATCTTGATTTTTTATTATGCAAATCGACTTTCATTTTTAATTGAAAAATGTCACCCACGTCAAAATTTATATAAATATAATAAAAACTCGATTTCAAAAAATTTGTAAAAATGGGCTGTTTCTATTGCCTGCGCCCCATATAGTTATCCACTAATGTTGCAGTATGACCGTAAAGAGTTAGATTCACAATTGGATTTAAAATTTTCCAATTGACCATTGGAACATTGTGATATCTAAGATCCATAGATCTCCCAAAGCAGTTCCAGCAGCATTATCACCGCCGAAAATTATGATACGTCCGTCGGAAGCTTTTAATTTAAATGATTAATCAAAAAACTTTTATACTTAAACATTTATTGAGAAATTTTATACTAAATAACATAATTAATACAGCTGAAAAATAACCTCGAGCAGAAGGAGTTGGGCCCGATATACTCTAATAAGGTTTAAATTATTAGTTGCTATGAAATAATGAAAATTATATATTATTCATTTATTACATACCACATTTGTCCATGTATCAGATTTTGTATTATATAACGGTAACTACGGAACAGCCGATTAATATAAAAACTAAAAAATCAATTTTATTAAAAGATAAAACTTACATTATTCATTGGTACATAATCAGTTATATTTTTACTATATCCACCAATATATAAAATATTCCCATCAGACAAAGTTATTGCACAATAAACATAAATAGGTAAAGGCGCATTTGTTGCATTGCTTAAACTCCACGTTAATGTTAATGTATTGAATATCCAAAGATCATTTGTGATGGTATTCGAAGGATTGGAACCACTAAAAATTGCAATCAACCCATTATCAAAATTAGCACATGAAATATAAGATCTATATGAGGGTATATTTCCAACAGATGTAATCTTAATCCATTGTTGTTTATTTGTATCAAATGGATTAACGAATGATTGAATAACGGTAGGAGGTGAAGAACCACCAAAAATAAAAATCATATCATTATTTTTTCCACCAGTACACGCTGTAGCTTCAATTTTCGAGGGACCGCTAGTATAAGTAAGATCAATCCACGGTATCGAAACATTATCTGTTGTTGTAAATGGTTTAGAAACATCTAAATAAAAGAATTCACTCATACTATCAATACTATTATTATATCCACCACTAAAATAGAGTTTATCACCAATAAGGACTGATGAATGATAAATTCTTCCATTTGGAATAAAAGCGGCAAATGTAAAAGTAAAATTTAGGAGAAAAGTAAAAGTATAAAAATTAAGTAGCAGCATAATTATGCAATGCGCTAAATTAAATATATAACTAGCTATTTATAATGATTTATAAATGTACAAGAATGTAGCGTGAGTAATTCTAGAATTCTTTCTAATTTCGCGATCTAATACTTTGTTTAACTTTGTTTCAAATCAAATATTATAAATTGATTCGAAACTAACTATAACTATAATGAATCGTATCAATCAAATTTTTTATTGCACGGGTCTTATGTGACAACCCGTGCTTTTTTCATTTACTTATTGGCACGGGATTGTTACGCCAGACATCGTACAATAAGGATTACGGTATGATTCCCCGAAAGTTAGTTACCCGCCAGCTCATTTTTCCGACACTATATCCCCGACAGAATGTTTCACCTACAGCAATTTTTGTTGACAGAATCTTTCCTCGACATACCATGTTTTCGACATCCCCTTTCCTTGACATCTCATATTTTCGACAAGACATTTATCTGACATGACATATTTCTAATTTGACTTTTCTCCGACACTAAGTTTTATTGAATGCACTTTTTCCGACAAGAACGATAAACCCAGTGATCATCACATCACGTGAAATCATGCAACTACGTCATTTGTTTACTAGCACTATCAACTCGGCCTAAATTATACTATCACCTAACCCTAATCTAACCCTAACCCTAACCCTAATTTAGGCCGAGTGCTTAATCATGTGTTGTGATAATCACGAATATATCACTCTACCCAATAATTATATTTTTAGTCGGGGAAAGATCTTGTCGGAAAAAGATGTCGGAAACACGTCATGTCGGAAAAATATTCTTTCTGAAATACGTCATGTCAGTAAAATGTCTTTTCGAAAATATGTCCTGTCAAGGTAAGGGGAGGTCGAAAACATGGTATGTCGAGGAAAGATTCTGTCAACAAAAAATGCTGTAGGTGAAACATTCTGTCGGGGATTTAGTGTCGGAAAAATGGGCTGGCGGGGAACTAACTTTCGGGGAATCAAGCAACAACCGCAATAAAATAGTTATTATATGGGTGTTGAATAACCCGGGTTCATATTTAAATCCGTGCCTTCGGCACGGAATATGAACCCATGTGTAACTGGGTTATTCACTACAATAACTATAAATTATTCAATATTTTATTAACAGAAGGCTTACATTACTTTCATAAAGCGTTGGATGTTTTACGGTTATTTGTACTTACAGACTAAATTATGTTAAGTGAAATTAAGGTTTGAGACCTTGAATTACATTGACAACCTAAGAGTTGTACGAAAATATTTAGGCGAATTTTAATTTATGAATTTATATTATGACATAATGTCATAATGATATTATGATCGAAATAATTTTCAAAGAACTTTTTTGAAATTTTTTTCGAAAATAAAGTCAAAAAAATATACATTATTCTTTAATAATCTGCAAAAATTTATAAAATTTGCGAACTACAATAAATGGAATATTAATTTCGATATGTAGTTCTGTAGTTTAAAATATATTTCAAAGTTACTTCAACTATTTTATTATATGTTGTTGACTGTTAAGGAAAATTTTCGTAACGCAGTACCAAACAGTGTTACACAGTTTTTAAAAAATTTTTCTGTAATGATTACGCAAGATATATTAGCTCATTATAAATTTTACTAATTGGGACATGAGCAAGTAATTGATTGATGTTCATCCTTGCTACGTTTTCAATTTTTCAATTTTTGTTCGCTTTCATATTATACCGTGAAAGATTTCTCACATTCATAATGGCTTAGATCTGTAAAATTTGCGTCGTACCCAGTGTCTAAAATACATCAAAACTGTACATTATATATAGATCCTGGTACGCTGCAAAACAATAGTTCCAACCATAAAAAAATTTAATTTTTTTCATGAATTTAAAAATTTTGATTCCGTCCATAATTTTAAAACTTATGTGCGCAAAACGCTCATATTGTTAATATTTAAAAAGTGAAAAATTTTTTAATGTACCTACTTTTAGATATTCATCCTATCTCTTTTCCATTTACAATAATGAATAAAATAAATATTGGCAAACCTATACTTCTAAGCCTCCGACACCACTATAAGAGCCTCACAATGTTCTTGTGGTTCAGGGTTTAGCTACAACACACTATTAATCGTGATTAAGTCACAATGTAATCACAATTAAGACACGGGTTTTCTAAAAACCGTGACAATAAAATATAAAATATTTATATTAAAATTTTTCGCTTGACACCAGTGGTGCAGATACAATACACGATCATGATTTCCGAGTAATTTAACGCTCGTGGATTTTGAGATATGAATATTGGATAATTCGCAGAAAGATTCATAGTTAAAAATAGAAAACAACCATTGCTATTTTAGGATACATTGTGATGTATCCAAAAAGTAGGTGCAGGAGCATCAAAAATGCAAATAAAATGAGGTTAAATGGTAGACTTGTATATTTCAAACAATAAATATTCTTTGAAATTTAGTAACAATAGGCTTTTCAAATTATTAGATAAAAAATTATTATTACTCTCATTTTTAAAAGAATTTACAATCTAATTGTGACGAAAATTTCAATCACGTTTTCGTTGTAAAAAATTATTTTTATCGATTTGATAACAATTAAATTTTAAAATCGACTCGTTCAGTGGAATTTGAATCAACTAACCAACCGAATCAGTTTAGAGTCCGATACAATACAAATAGATCCGGAATTCACAAAATTCGATTTCGACGTACAACAAAGACAGCATCTATAGCCTAGTGTAATACCTGTTTAATTATGGTTATTTGACAAATCAACTAGATATGGTCTTATTTTAAAATTTTTAACTTAACTTAGCGTAGGTTTTTGGTAATTTATTCTTTACAAATTTAATTACTTCTAAGCGCACCCTTTATTTACTAAATCTATCTGAGTTGGACGATTGGATGGTTAGCAAATTTGAATTTTATTGATAAAATCTAAATAGCCCCAGAGTATCATTTTCATAGCAGAGAACCACATAGTAAAGCATGCCAGAAATATATAAATGAGCACGATTCGATTACTGATGAGTCAATTTGATTCACACTGTGCTAATTTACTAGTTTACAGTAAATTTTTGATTATTGCCTTACATCGAGTTGAAAGATTTTAAAAAATTGAACAACCTTTAAAGTTTTCATCACAATATATTTGTAGATTCGGAATACTGTATTAAAATAAGTGCTAATGGAATTTTTATTAACTAAAATAATTGCGAAAATAGAATAACTAAATTTAACTTTTTCAATAAAAAATAAAAAATGACACTAACAAATATTATAGAAGAAATGATGCTGCCAACGATGGCACCAATAAGAGAGTTAGTAGTTAGAATATTGGTTGTAGTTGTAGTTGTAGTTGTAGTATCTGGGGGAAATTCAGTGACCCATTTATAGGAATCATTCCGACTTACGTCTAACATAAATATTTTTGATGAAAAACTATAATTTTGAAAACAACCTGTTAAACAAATAAAAGCTTAGCAAGTTAAATAATTATAAGTGACTACATGAAATAGCATAAGGATAATTAAAACTTTACCATAAGCAGCAAACATATAATTATCCACTAATGTTGCAGTATGGCCATAAAGAGTCAAATCCACAATTGGGTTTGAAATGAATCCTGTTGATCACCTGAACATCGTATTCATAGAGGGTGGGCTTGTTAAGATCCATAGATCACCGAGAACAGCTCCATTAGAAAGACCACCGAATATTATAATACGTCGTCCGTTGGAGGCTTATAATTTAAATGATTTATACAAACTTTTATTGAGAAACTTTATGCTTAAAACATTTATCGACATTGTTAAATAACATACTTAATACTGCAGAAAAAAATTTGCGAGGAGAAGGAATTGGGACCGATATACTCTAATATCAGATTCGAATTATTAGTTACTAAAAAATAATGAAAATTATATATTATTCATTTATAACATACCAAATTTGCCCATGTATCAGATTTTGTATTATATAACGGTAACTACGAAACAGCCGATCAATAAAAAGCTAAAAAATCAATTTCATTAGAAGATAAAACTTACATTATTCATTGGCATATATGCTAAAGTTGTTGAATTAATATAACTATTTCCACCAATGTATAAAATATTTCCATTACGCAAAGTTACCGCACAATAACCATACATAGGTAAAGGTGCATTTGTTGCATTGCTTAAATTCCATGTTAATGTTAATGTATTAAATATCCAAAGGTCATTAGTAATATTAAGGCCATTACCACTAAAAATTGCAATCCATCCATTATCAAAATTAGCACATGAAATATCATATCTATTTGTGGGTACAATTCCAATAGATGTGATATTAATCCATTGTTGTTTATTTGTATCAAATTGATTAATGAATGATTGATTCATGCCAAAAGGTGAAGAACCACCAAAAATAAAAATCATATCATTGTTTTTTCCACCAATACACGCTGTAGATTCAGTTTTCAAAGGACTACCAGTATAAGTAAGATCAACCCACGCTATCGAAACATTATCTGTTGTTGCAAATGGTTTAGAAACATCTAAATAAAAGAATTCATTCGTAATACCATAATTATTGTATCCGCCACTAAAATAGATTTTATTATCAATAAGGACAGATGAATAAAATCCTCTACCATTTGGAATAAAAGCGGCAAAAGTAAAAGTAAAATTTAGGAGAAAAGTGAAAATATAAAAATTAGACAGCAGCATAGTTACAGTATGCAATGAGCTAAATTAAATTTTCGGAAAAAAAAGAAAATATAAAATTAAGCAGCAGCATAATTACCAATGAGCTAAATTAACTATATAACTATATATATTTGTATTTATAGTGATTTATAAATGTACAAGATTGTAACGTGATTAATTCTAGATTCTGTCTAAATTTCTCGATTTGATACTTTGTTTAACACTGTTTCAAATCGAATATCATAAATTGATTCGAAACAACCTATAACGACCATGAGCAGTATTTTTTTAGTCAATATTTATTTCATAAGGCGTTGGATGGTTTACGTTTTGTTTGCACTTAAAGACTAAAATTATGTTAAGTGAAATTAAGTTTTGAAACTTTGAATTGCATTGACCATCTAAGAATTGTACGAAATGATTTAGGCGAATTCTAATTTATAACGTCATAATGTTATTATGATCGAAATAATTTTCAAAGAACTTTTTTAAAATAAAGTCAGAAAAAAACATAATTCCTGAATAATCAGCAAAAATTTATAAAATTTGCAAACTAAAATAATTGGAATATTAATTTCAACATGTAGTTCTGTAGTTATTACTTTAAATATCATTTCAACTATATTATATATACTATATATAGTTGCGGGTTATATGTAAAATGTTATTTATAGGAAATTTACTATATTTTATATTGAACTTTATTCATTAAAGTGGTTCATTATACCAGAGTTGACAGATTGTATATAGTAAGTATTTACAGTATATTAGTAAATAATCAAAGATAGAAAAGTACATTTATTTAATAATACTATAAAAATATATTTAAAACAAGTACAAATAAACAAGTTAAAATATATTTGTCAATATAATAATATCTATTAATAGTTATAAAGTTCAATTATTCTATACAATTGATATCCAATGGGTTAGGTATGAAGTTCCATGATATTTCATTTACTACGTCTATCAAATGTGTTTCATGTGTGTGCCTGCGTAACTATTGCAAACCAAACTTATCATCGAAATCAAAGCGGTATAAACAAATTAGATATGTGACTAAATAAACATTCATTCCTAATTATAAAGTTTCACCGTCTAACAATGAAAGATCCACAACTTTAAACTACATACAGAAATAGAAAAAAGATTTATTTGCCCTAATTCTTGATGAAAATCTTGACAATAAAAAATTCCAGTGTCAGAGGCATGGACAAAAAAACTAATATAATGTTTAAATCTGCCGAGCGAAGCGAGACCAAAACATAAAAATATAAGGTTAGCTTAAAACTGCCGAGCGAAGCGAGGCCAAGACATTAAATGTAGGCTAGCCTAAATTGCCGGGTAAACTGAGGCCAAAACATTGAATGTAAGGCTAGCTTAAACTGCCAAGCAAAGCGAGGCCAAACCATTAAATGTAAGGCTAGCTTAAACTGCCGAGCGAAGCGAGGCCAAAACATTAAATGTAAGGCTGGCTTAAACTGCTGAGCGAAGTGAGGCCAAAACATTAAATGTAAGGTTAGTTTAAAACAAGCCCATTATACATATGTTTTACATTATGAATAGTCGATTTGAGTATAACACTAATCTGATTTTTAAACATCAGCATAGTCAATTTAATAAATTTAAGTTGACTATAAACAATCTCGACTGTGATATACCATCTACAAATCTAATGATATTAGTTGGTTAAAATTTGGCGGCGCAGCCGCTACATGATCATGTACTAGTTTAATAACAAAGAAGAATATAATTGTATTAATATTTCGGGTTGTTATAATAATTAAAATCCAACATAGAGGATGCTGTTACGATAGTTATAAATAACAAAATTAGAAATACTCGGTGTGTAAAAAACAATCTTGGATTTGGCTACATTTTTGATTCAATTATAGTGATAGCAAAGAAACACTTATGAAGGTCTTTACAGAAATTTTATTTTTTTAATTTAAGCGATATGGCACAAACATTATTTCAATTACTGTGACAAGCACACCAAATGAACATTTGTTTTTGGATGTTCTAAAACGAAATATGAGTAAGATTTATTTTATTTTTCCTGATATTTAGGAGTTGTTTTTATAAATGTAAATCAATGACAATAATATTTTAAAAACTCGATGAAATTCGGAAATATTTTCACCGATTACGAAAATTTAGAATTGTTTCATCTTATCGATTTCAACCTCTAATTCACACGTTTGATACATATTTGTAAGATGTTAATAGAACGTCACATAATACTGCCTCAATTAGATATTCACATGCAAGAGAATTTTAATTAAAACATAAAAGAGCAGAATAGGAAAATTTAAATATTATAATGGTTTATTGGAAGAGAATTCTCAAAGATATATTATGATAAATACAATTTATAAGAAATTGAAATAAAATTCAGCATGCAAATAAATGAAGCTAAATTTTTTGCACGATAAAGGTCTCTAATTCTTCAATAACAAAATTATTAGTGCCCAAAATCTTATTTTCATAATTACTTTGTGAGCAAGAACCTTTCTGGCCATTTATTATCAAATCAGCATTTCCAAAATTCATCCAGGATCCGTTATAACTATATATTGCACGTGAGGAAATTTTCACACGACTAGGTATAGGAATCTTAGAATTTTTTTCATCTCCAAAGCAAAAGATAAAACTATAAAATTTAAATTCATAAGAAAATTATATATAATCATAAAACTAATAAATGAAATAATAATAATTCACCTATCATTAGTTGATTCCCACTGTGGACGATAAGGATTATTGTTGTTATAATTGTTATAATAACCATTGCTATTGTTATTATAATTTTTATTATTTCTTAAGCCTAGAGGGTTGTAACCACCAATTATTTTTTTTGAATCTTTGATTTTAATTAACCCAAGAACTGCGTTATTCTGATTTTTTGCAATAAAAGTATTGTAATTAAATCCATCACGTGTCGCTCTATAAATAGGTGTAAATTGGTAAAAAGGTTTCCTAGCAAAGTTGGTTCTTTTTTCGATCCAGTTGGTGATAATTGCAGCTTTGTTCCTTTCAATTATAACTGAATCAACAATATTCATAGATCTACAACGTGAAGGCAAATTCAAAATTTTGGGCATCATATTTCCCATGAGATACGACATTAAATCTTCATAAATATTTTCTGGTATCGCTTTTTTATGGTCTAATGTGATGATAAAATTCTTCACCAGATATCTCATGAAATCGAATATATGGCATAAATGGATCCAGAGATTTCTTTAATGATGTAAAATCATTATCTTTCCACTTAGTGACATCCGTTTTTTGAGATTTCCCTTTAGAAGATCCTTTAAAAACAGCTGTTCCCCATTTTAACAAATATTTCCAAATATCAATTTCATCAATATCCATATCGTCTTTCTTAACAAGACTTAAAAGGATATCTTTATCCAAAGTTGGAAATTCCTTTAATTCAAAAAATGGTTTGGGATCTTTACAGATTGTTTTCATGATATAATCTTGAATTTCTTTGCATCTTTCGAGCTTCCAGACCGTATGCAAAGCAAAAATAAAATTCTTTTCTAACCAGGATGATTCTTGGTCAATGAGCTAAGTTAATTTATAATAATAATTTAATTTTTTTCCATAGTAAAAAAAAACGGACGAACTTTAGACATGCTTAAGTCTTACATGCATTTGGACATGATTAACCAATTTATCAAGATTTAATTCGTCACATGCAACGAGAAAGGCAAGAATGTTAGAACTTGATTGATTGGTTAGGTCAAGAATTCCTGTATAAATATAGCTTAAAATTAAGAGAATAAGAAATTAAGAGTTAATGTAAGTAATTTCATTAGTTTCGCATAAAAAGATAATTTAATTAGTATGTATACCGAAGGATCAGAAGAAATACAGCTGGAGAGACATTTGGTTTTTTAAAGATGGTAACACCATTATCTCGCTTTGCCCAATTATTAGATAAAGCTCTTTTAAAATAAGACGACCTCGAACGTAAAACATTTGAATGCGCATTAAATTCCTTAAAATCTGGTTCCTCTCCAGCTTGAATAACAACATCGTAATCGTCAGATTCGTCAAGAAGCTGAGAAAAATCTTTTGAAAGTTCTTCAGAGAAGTTGACGGACATTATTACCGCTTAGAGTTGGTGAATGAAAGGTCATAATACGTATGCAATTATATTGGATGATCTTGTGAAATGTTACATATATGAACAAGAAACGCGTCGGGCAAATGCGAAATATAATTAATTTTTGTGTATCAAATATTAGGATAGAATTTAGTGTAGGTAATTCTATAGCAAATTAGTGTAAGTTTTTTTTGGTTTGATTTTTTTTTATTTTTGTAACTACTTAATGTGGTAGATGTATTGTAAATTAAAAATTTGTCTCATGTTACTAAAAAATTATTTTACTCAAGCTTATTCATCAAAAGTAACAAAGATCGGGTATTCATAATAGAATTTTATACAGTAAATCAAATAGAAATTATGAAAATTTTAAATACAATCTAACCCATAGTTAGCTAATACAGTAAAGTTATTGCTGGTGAAATTAAAAGAATCATCCATGACACAATATGTGTTAAGTGGTAATCCGCAGTTAAAGGGTCAAAATTTCATAGTAAAAATCGATGCAGTTTTACTAATTGCCTTATATGGGGGTCGTCTAAAGCCATGTACCCACGTGACATTTTCGTGTAAATCAAACAAACGGAGTCGCGAAATTTTGTTTACACGGACCAGCCCGAAGAAGTCAAAAAAAACAAAAAAAAACGCAAGAACATAAAAATGGCATTCCAAACCTATCTTGGGCCATTAATAAAAAATGTCGGGAAGGTAATTTTACCTATATTGGTCCTAACCCTAACCCCGACCCTAATGCTAAACAGTCTCTGATATTAAAATTTCAAAAATCACGTGGGTACATGGCTTGATCATAATAAAAAACCCTATAGTAAACAATCAATAAATACGCTTTGCTTAGTAAAAAAAATACTTTTATATGTAGAAAAGCCCCATTCACACACTATAGAAATTTACTATTAAATGTCCGCCGTGATATCTGCGATTTTCCACTTAAGTTAGTTTGTATTACTAATGCAGTGACTCTATATAATTTATATCAGAGTCTGTGCGTTTTAACGTTTTGATTGGCTGCAATCGATTTTGGAAACTTCTAAACAGAAATAAACAGGGGAAACGGGCCTGTGCGCTTTAACGTTTTTGATTTGCTGCAACTGGAATTGTGTATAACCGAAACTGTTAAATACATCATCTTTATAATTACTTAATTATCTAATTGTTTAACCAAACATCACTTTAACAGGTTTTTGAAAAAATGTCTTTCATTTATTATTGTCTTTCGGAATAAATATGTTATGAAACGCATGCATGCCAAGAAGGAGCATCATGCTGTATCGGTATTTACCGTAAATAGATACGAATGGTGATAGAGGAAAGTTCATAGTATATCCGATGTCACTAGCAATCGACATCACGATCGCAGTTGTCGCAGCATATTATTGATTGATTAATTGATAATTTTTGATTGGATGCTGCGGCAATGACAGAAAATTAGTGTGACACGTGATAAATTTTGTGGTAATTATAATAGAACAGGATGAAGCTTGAGTTGTGAAGTAGTGAAATTCGCTTTGTAGATCGGTTAAGTTAGGGTGAAACCCGCATTTTATTATGATTTTTATTATAATAAATGTGGATTTGACCAAAATGTGATGATCACTAATTCACAACTCAGGTTTCATCCTGTCTTATTATAATTATCGAAATTATAGTAAATTTTTGGTATAGTCTTTTCATAATATACTTTTCAGCCAGTATATCACTTCGATATGATTTTACAAGCTTGTTAAAACGCACCACTGGTGTTCAACACCAGTATGAAGATCAATATAAAAAAAATAAACAAAAAAATAAACAAAAGTTAAAACTGATAAATGTTAAGTTAGAGTTAATAGTTAGGGTTAGGGTGAGGCATAGTATATAGTAAAATGTTGCAAGGAATTTTTTTTTTTAAAAAAAAGGTGGTTTCATAAATAAAATTTTGAGTTAGAAGGCATTTTTTTAAAAAAAATACCAAAATAACAAAATTTTATGTTACACCTAATCTTTATGTTACACTGCATTTCAAAAATTTGATTGGTAAAAATCATTATGGTGTTGAACACTAGTGGTGCATTTTAGTAATCTTGTAATTTCATACTGGGTGAAAATTTTATTATTGAAAAATACATTTTTATTACTGAAAAATAATCTAATCCAGAGATGGTAAATGACCTTCAAATGACCTTCAAATGACCTCAAATGATATCAAATGACCCCAATTTTATTATGAATTTTAGTCTGAAATGGTCTAGGTCATTTGAAAAAAAGGCAAATGACCTCCAATTTTACCACCCCTGATCTAATTTATCTATCTAAAGCATCTAATTCAGAGTTCATCTATTAAACATTTTTGATTGGTCATCTTCAAAAATGTGACCAGAGTATAGGAAAAAATATGCAATTTATTTTTACATATTAATGTGTTAATAGTAACAACAGAGTTAAAGAAATATGAACTCCAAATATACATACCAATTTTATCTACAGTATCTATATTTCTATATTTATTTATTTATTTATCTTTTTCTATATTGTATCTTAATTTTGGAGCTATTTGCTTAATGTTTTTGATTGGTCGTCTTTAGAAAACGTGTCCAGAGTGTGGGAAAACAATACCAAAATTATTTCACATACTTTCATAACATCAAAATTATTAATAATGATGACAGATTATAGAAAAAGTGAAAACTCAAATATGCTTAGGCTTACTAAATTTATCTATAATACATAATATTTAATTTGGTTTGTATGTTTAAGTCTTTGATTGTCCATATCCAAAAGCATAATCCAAGTGTAGGAAATCTTTGATTAATATGACAATTCCTATTTTAACAATTTGTAATTATTGTAATATTTCAATTGTTTGAATGATTAATGTGTCGAGTAAGTTTGTAACTTGTAACTTATATTAGAAATAATAGTAATTCTAATACAAACTGATTTTCTTTTTGTCAATACTGGAATGCTGAAAAGGTTTGTAATAGTATTTTTTTATAGTAGAAATCAATAATTTATTCAGATACAATCTACCCAACCTTAACTACATACTATAGTTATCAGAATAACAAGCAAGTTCTGTAAAGAAATTTTTTACAGTAATATGTGCTAAAATTACAATTGTTTCAATGCAAACAAATTTAGCCTTAACTGCATATTATGTTTCAAGTAAGTTTGTTACAGAATTTTTTATAATACTCATGATATTAATAATAGTAATTCTGATACAAACTGTCTTTTTTTTTGTCATTACTAGAATGGTAGAAAGTTCAGTAACAGAAATTTTTTAAAGTAATTCATGATAGAAATTGATAATCTATTCAGATGCAACCTAACTCAACCTTAACCACATACTGTAGTTATCAGAATAGTGAGCAAGTTCTGTAAAGAATTTTTTTTTATAGTAATAATACATAATAGAAATTAGATTATTTCAATATAAACTAATCTTGATTGCATATTATGTGTTGAATAAGCTTGTAACAGAATTTTTTATAATTCTTATGATAGAAATAATAGTAATTCCAATACAAACTAGTTATTACTATAATGGTTAGAAAGTTCAGTTACAGAATTTTTTACAGTTATTCATAATAGAAATTGATAATTTATTTGAATGCAACCTACCCAACCTTAACCATATACTGTAGTTATTAGAATAACAAGCAAGTATTTTCTAAATCTATTATGATAGAAAATCTTTGTTGGATATCACCTTTTCTAGCAGTTTTCTAAAAAAATTTCATATTCAAAACTTATGGTGTAATATGCAACTTTTATTGTGGTATTCCTGCATTCTAACATGATTTTATAACGCATTTTATAAGATCAAGTGTAGCCGGGTCGGTACTTGACCCATATCCCGTCAGGTCAGTCCGACCGGGATATAGTTAAATTTTTTTCGTCTGATATAATTTCATTGTATAACTTATAATTATTAGTTAAACCATGCGTAGAACATTCTCAAGTTAGTGCTTGCAGTCAATAATCACTATCCGACCAAAATCGAATAATCGACTTTTTTAGTCAATATTTATAGTCAATTAGGAGTTCTGATTGCATGTTCTTTTCTCTGATTACAGCTGATTTGAAAATTAGTGGGACACTTGATGCATTTTGTGATGATCGTCTGCAAATTTCGGTAATTATTTTTCAGTAATAAAAGTATAGTTTTCGATAATATAATTTTCGGCCGGTACAAAACATACCGCGATAATATATCGGCCGAAACTTATATTATCGAAACTATACTAAAATAATTGTCGAAATTTGCACAAAATTCATCACGTGTCCCACTAATGCACTTTTACCGATTATAAGTTAGTAAACCACTGTCATATATTATCTCCTTGATTTCCAACAATGAGAAAATAACCCGCAGATCACCGGCCATAAGAGAACCCATCGGGCCTTCTTATAACCACTTCTTATTCGCAGATATAGTCCTTTGTAATGTAACATTATGTATGTGTGCTTATGATGTGTTGATCATATCGATTAACTAAAGACGATTTTTGAGATCAACTACTATCATTATCTCAAACTATCTCCATCAGGGATGGCATGTCACTATGTCCAATTGGTTTCAATTTTTTTTGGACATATGTCCATTTTCAATTGGACATATGTCCAAAAAAAATTGAAACCAATTGGACATAGTAACATGCCATCCCAGATCTCCATAGTGTAATTTTTTAGTAATCAAAATATTGCACAGGTATTATGAGGCAATTCTAAATCTTTTCATATTGAGAAGATCAAATTATAAGACTATTTTGCATTCTTGATTGACTAAAGATTTTTTAACAATATGATCGGCCCGGTCGACCGGGCCGATTAATTTTGGCTGCCGGATCGGCCTGAGAATTTGGCATCGGCCCGTATCACTAGTCCGATTTTGTAGATAGTTACGCAATTGGATTTTTTTATACGTTTTAACTACTTTTTTTGGAAGCTCGGGTAGATTATTCTCATCCGTTAAACTTGGAAATTATTCGACAAACGTGAAATTCTCATCTGCTCTACCCTACAACATATTCGCTTAATCCAACAACTTTCATACTACACCTCACTGATAGAATTTATAAGTAATTAGCCACCATTATGTTGATAAAATCTTGTTTGTTGTGCAAAAAAAAAGGTAAAAGGATTAAAATAACGATTTAGAGAACTAATATAAGTGTAAAATTTAGGTAAGATCTTTTTGTATGCGTTATGAGAGCTTTTTTAAAAATGTTGAAAGATAAGAATGACAGTTATTAACTTTGTTATTTTTTTTTTTTGTTACAGTTTTTAGAATGTGGTAATTGGTTTATGTTAGTGTTTCGGGCGAAACCCAAATTGGGCGAAACTAGTTTCGGAGGGTTTCGGACTTATAGGGCAAAATTAAAATTCCTCTGGGCGAAATGTTTCGGATTTGGAAAATAATTTCGCCCGAAACACTAGTTTATGTAGGTATGATATATAATATGATTGTAATACAAATTTATGAATATTTAGAAGTCTCCCCGATAGAATAATAGACGTAAAAAGATTAAATATAGAATCAAATATAAAGATTATAAAAATTTTTAAATAACGATAGTTAACTTCTACAGTATATAAATAGTTTAAAATGGTCCGAATCAATAAAAAATTTAATTAAAATTCTTTGATTTCGTTTTTTGTTTAATTTTTTTTTTTAAAAATTTACTATTTTGATTGGTTAGTAAGCATGTGACAATTCCCTTGCTCTCCCACAAAAATTGTTCACCCCTGTAATATTGGCCAATCGAATTCAGGATCAGGTGTAACGTAAAATTCGAAGCGAAACCACCTTTTTATAAAAAACAATAAAGCTTTAAATATTAATTAGGAAACCACCTTCTGCGGCATAATTAAAAATGTTCTTCGTGAAATTTTACTAATAGATCTATCCTAACCCAACGCTGTTCTCACTCTAACCCCAACTATAACGCTTTTAGTTTTATACGCAACTTTTTACTTAATTTACTTATAAAACAGAAAACGTTTGTTTTGACTACCACGTTACACTAGGGTGGGGCCTCAACTAATTAAATCAAAAAATCGTCATATATGAAGATCATTAATTTCGGATTTTTTATAGGCCATATATTAAATATTAACATTTATTAGCATAACTATTAAACAAAAGTATATATAATTTTTTTTTTAACTTGAAGCTCTCAACTCTACATGGTAATAGAGCTATTTTTCAAATAATTTTTTAAAAAAATTTCGTAAAAATTAATTAATTTTTTAACATTTAATATTGAAAAATTAACATGTAGAGCTAGTTGAGAGCTTCAAGTTAAAAAAATTATATAGATATTTGTGCTAATAAATGTAAATTTAATTTTATAATTATTTTGATTAGCGATAATATCGAAATTTAACCATTAATAAATCCGAAATTAATGATCTTCATATATTACCCGACTATGTTTCCACCCTAAACGTTACACCTGATCTTAAATTTTGATTGGCCAAAATTTCAGGGGTGAACAATTTTTTTGTGCATGAGACAGACCTCCCACAAAAAATTGTTCACCCAGCCAATCAAATTTAAGATCAGGTGTAACGTGATAGTCAAAACAAACGTTTTTTATTTTCTAAGTAAAAAGTTGCGTATAAACCTAAAAAACGCGTTATATTTGGGGTTAGGGTGAGTATAACGCAGGGTTAGAATGCTCTATCAGTAAAATTTCACAAGGAACACTTTTAATTAGGCCGCAGAAGGTGGTTTCCTAATTAAAATTTAAAGCTATTTTTTTTTTTTTGTAATAAGGTGGTTTAGTTTCGAATTTTACGTTACACCTGATCCTGAAATTCGATTGGCCAATATTACAGGGGGTGAGCAATTTTTTGTGGGAGAGCTACGGACGTTGCATGAGACATTCAACATTCGTGTAACCATTTTCCACCATTGCTGTTAAGGCATATACATGTAAAGTTGAACGTGTTAAAGAGAGTGAAAACGGAAGTTACAATTTCTTCGTTGTATAGATGAAGATGTGGAAGTATCTGGTGTTATAATTGGAAGAGACTAGACCCTTGCTGTTATAAACGGATATGACACTTCGGGTTTGGGTCAAAATCCCGACAAACAAAATCCCGACAGGTCATAATCCCGACAATTACAGTAAAAATCCCGACAATCAAAAAAAGCTTTCCTTGAGCAACTTTACTATAAAATCAACTAAACCAAACCCTAGCCCAGGCGCTCATCCTAACCCTATCCTAGGCACTCACCTAACCCTAACCAAACTTAAGATTTTTTTTGTTGTCGGGATTGTCGGGATTTTTATTGTCGGGATTATGACCTGTCGGGATTCTGTTTGTCGGGATTTTGACCCGCTCCCGACACTCAATATATGAATATAATTGGGCATCTTATCTTGCTGTCAAAAATACACAGACAGCATCGATTGAAAATGTGCCTGTACAAATAAATACATCATGTATTTCGTAAAAAATTTATGACGCCAGACACCTTGTTGAATGGACAAGCTTTGATTATAAAGTAAATGATTTTAGAAATTTATCTAATTACAAAGTAGGAAGTGGAATTAGAGATGATGGTATTATTGTGTCGGAAATCGTTTCCATCAATATGTCAAGTGAAGATAATTTTATGATGAAACATATTGATCTATTATCCGGCAAAATCATATGATCATGAAATGATTACTTCTTGTTATTTTTTCATGTGTTGAGATGTAAACATGTTTATTTAAATTAAAACTCAGCCGACAACTCCCTACCAATCATGATCATAAATTGTTGGATAACACCAATATTGGCAAATTGTCGAATACAGTTAATTTGGCAAATGATTGGCTACACGTGCCGCAGAGCGGCACGTGATCATTTGCCAAATTACTGTTATTCGACAATTTTTGCCCAATATTGTATACTTATTAGTTATATAGTCAAGACAAAAGTTACACACACGTTAAGTTTTATTCAGTGATACCTCAGTGCTAGCTCCTTAGACTTTTGATTCCACTATGCTTGAGGTTTTTATATTTGCAATTATTTAAATTTGGTTTTTTTTTATATTTAGCTTTTATATTTATTATATACATTGAGATTTTAACAGTTCAATTTAAAGTCTGCAATTATCATTTGTTTAATTAATATAAATTTAATATGGCGGTACCCGCTATTGTCAATATAGTATAATGCCCAGTTAAATAAAGAGGGTTATTATATAGGTTTAAATAAATACCTTTAATTAAGGGGTTTTCGGAATTAATTATTTCGAAAATGAATAGGAATTTAAAGGTTTAGATTATGTAAGTATATACTTTAAAAATAATAGAATTTGTACGTCATTTCTTTTGACGCCAAATCATTAATTCTGAAACCCCTATTGTATTTGATATTTTTGTGTTAATAACTTTTCTATTAGACTTAAAATTTCATTTTTTTTTTTTGGCTATTTTATCAGAATCTAATAATTGCTTTTTAATATCATCTGCACCTTCGTAACGTATATGTATAAGCTTTGTACGTTTTTTTTATGCACAAGTTTTTGGCTGGTCTTCTCGTTGCGCATGATGGCTATTCAATATTGTCTTGGGTATTGTCACCTGATCTCACTCCATTAAATCACATTATACGTTGGTTATTACTAGTTCTTATTACTAAAATTGGATTAATATCGTTAAAAGATAATCCAGATATGGAAGTAAGAACAATGCTAGATATGACACAAGATTGGAGTAAAGCACAAAATTTCATGTAACAGAAGCTTCGGATAATAAATATTGATTTATATGCATCAAAGATAGTACTATTTATTAAACAATATAGCCAAAAAGTTTCTATTTAAACTTTTAAATAAAATAATTCAAAGGAAATAAATTATGATTAAAATGAATGGACATTAGAGATGCTATCCGTAAATTACGATACATATAAATATACGCAGTTTATTTTAAAACCAGTGTTGGCCAATATGGACATTTGGACATATTAAAAATAATATGGACAAATATGGACATAGTAATTTATGGACATGGACATATAGATTTGGACTAGTCCATATTTTTTAAAAAATATGGACATATACCAAGTGCCAACACCGTTTAAAACTACAGGTTTACAATAAACAATTTATTATAACTAATTGTTCATAGTTCGCACCTCTAATGGGCATAAACATTTGTGCATTAACAAAAAAAATTGCATCATTAAATATTTATCGGGCATTATTGCCTTTTTTACGTATTGATTATCTTCATTTTTGTCTTCTCAATCACAATTTCCTGAATTTACAGTGCGACCTATGCTTGAAAATGAATTTCGTCTGAAAAACATTGTAAATAAAACTATAAGATTTTATATATAATGCTCGTAAAAATTTTTTACCTTCGAATTAATTTTCCTACAACTATGATGAAAATTCCTTATGTTCATTTACGCCTTTATTTTATAATTATTTTATCGCTCTATGTAGTGCAGGTTGTGACAAAACTACCTCCCCCAGACTTTAAAATTCCCACATACGGTATTAGTAATTGTGGTGGTCAGTTAGATATTCAGAGTTATGAAATCTTTATTAGGACAAGAGCGCCGTACTCTTATTTCATGGATTTCAGGTTTGAAATAAAAACCTCTGTGAGTTTTTTTTATATCGGTTTTTTTTTTAATGTCCTAATAAAATATTATTTTTCTATGCTTTCCAGTACATCCATACGTCAACCTCTGGGGAGTCGACATACGCTATGATGATAAGACAATTTATATTTCTATCCCTCCATTGGCAAATGTATTTAAAGCATGCATATTGTCAAAACTCAACCCACTGTCATAATAAACTGCACTGATTTTGATTCATCTTCTTTTCTTGGTATTTGTCTTATTTTATCATTCTTTTTTTTTTTTTTTTTGTCAAAATTTCAGAAATTAACACTATTTCTGTACATCGTTAGGGGGATTTGCGGCTAATCCTTGTGCCCTATAAGAAAAGTGGAACGGGTGTTGGTACGGGTTAGCTCGAGGTTGTCTGGATAGGCACGTGTCATGTGGCACGTAAAGGCATGAAACACGAACCAAAACGTGACAGAATGGCACGCATATTACGTTTTTACATGGGTGTGCGATAAACTATATAAATCAAAACTATGTATGGTATCATATAAAAATTTAATATCGAAGATTTTATTGATTTTTTGTGTAACAATTACAAATTATTATTATTACAATTATTATGCGAATATGGTATCTAATTATTGTACATTTATTTATTAATTAATTTTATATGCAATACATATTTTAACTATAGTAAATTATTAAAAAGATTTGAAGCGATATCAGGCCCAAATTGAGTTATTTTTATTTCTTGAAGTGGAGTGTTCTTTCGATTCGCCTTCATTTCTTTTAATCCCTCTAATAAATTTTCTTTTCCAATTTTGCCTGAGCATAATTGAAGTTTCGACTGTTTGACTGATAGCGACATATTAGTGTGAGTTTTTAGGTCTAACTTGTTGAAAAGACCCTCCACTTGCTGTTGATGAATAATGATAAAGTAAATTCTAGTTTTAATAAAATTATACAATTCGGGAAAATTATATACAGGTAATTCGTCATTTGCACAGAATTGTTCAAATTCTCTAAAAAAAAATCGTTATTTTGCAATAGCAATTCACGTAGACCAAAGGTATCAGTTATTCCATTTTTTAAGTCATTTTTCAATTCTTCTGCAAATCGCAACTCTAAATCATTTGGTGGTTTAATCCAAGGTTTTTTTAAAACCGCATAGTAAAAACTAGATGCAAATGATCTAGCATTGTTACCTCCAAGACGGCAAACAACCAAAGGTAAATGAAGCCATTGTAAGAACCACTTTTCAAAATATTTCAAAGATTTGACGATTCCTTTTTCCAGACTATCGAAAAATATTCCAAATTCTTCACTTGTAAAATTGTCTAATGCTTCTAATAGCTCATCAGAGAAGAAAATTTCGAAATTTTTAGTGAGTTCTTGAAGATACTTATGCCACTCATAAATTTTATCGGGCATCTCATGAGCGCGCCGACCAGGAGGTAAAATGTTCAGTTGATTATTTTGATAAATTCTAGGAATTTTATCTTGCCCAAATAAGAAGTGCATCAATGGTTCATAAAAATGTTCGGCAAAATTTACCAAACATTTAATTTGAATGTTTAACTTAGGATCAAGTAGCCACGACTGAAAAAGATACCAATCATTTAGATATGATTTTGGCGGTTTTTTTTCCATTTCATTAATAAACCAACAAGTAAATTCAATGTGTGCTGAACGTCTATCAAGAAATTGTTTTGCTGTTCGCAACTCATAACCCCATCGTGATCGAAGTGGTAATTGGTATTGATTATAGTGGCATTCTAGTAATCCATTATACAGATTCTTAATTATTTGTGAATTAATATTGAGCGGCTTATCTTTATCGCTTGAATCATAGCCGTCATGTAGCTTCCATGCAAGATAAAGTAAATTATAAATATGCGGCTTCTTTGAAAATCCTGTAGTATTTGGAAGTATACCAAAAGCCTCTTGCTCAAAATGGTTCATTATTATTTGAATTATGTGGAGACCACAACCAATTCGTAATGAGTTTCCATTTGCTTTGTCATTAAAAAGAACCACAGCTCCTTTTTTTTCACCTGACATATATGAGGTATTGTCCGTTACCCATAATCTACATTTTTTAACATCCAATCCACTTCTTTGAATGTGCGTAATTACAGCATCTGACACAACTTCAGTATTACATTTTGTAACATGTTGTAACTGAGCGACCATCACAACAGGCAATTGATTTTCATTACTCCAGAATTGATAACAGAGTATTAAGTTCTTGGTTTGTCCCCGTGTCGACTCATCTATCATTACTCCAAACACAGGTGCATTCATTGCTTGAAGGATTTGTCTATTAAAATTCAATTCCGAAATATCGTGGTGCCATGTACGTAAGGTAGATGTTGATAACATCTTTTGAGATGGTTCTCCGGTTAGGAATTCATGAATTAATTGCATACATTCAATAGTAGAGTGTAAAGATATTTGACCAACTTGTAGAATGTTCGTTGCAAGCCAAATTGTATTTGAAGCATAAGATTTTTTATTTGACATAAAAATCGATTTGACTTTTTCGCGAAATTCTTCATCAGTAATTTTTTTTGAAACTAAAGAACGTATTTCTGAAATATGATTCGATTTTTGATCCTGAAGGTGCTGAGATTTGGCACCAAGAGATTGAGTTCGTCTAATAAGAGCCTTATTCTGCTGAAAAAGTTTTTGATTTTTTTTTTCTAACGTTATATTTGACTCTTTTAAAGATTGATAACTTGCATTCGGCTTATAAAGATTTTGTGTAAGGTAATCATACATTTTTCGTTGTAAATATGGTGAAATTATGTTTCCCATACTTGGGCCTTTCGGATATCGCATAATTGAGACAAGATTGATCGCTGGTAATAGATCCTTTTCAGGTAATTCTTGTATCATTAAAGTTAAACGAGTTCGCCGTAAATGTTCTTTATGTACAGTTATTGCTTTATCAGTTGAAATCTCTTCATTAGTGGTGAATACTTCGTTGGTGGATAGTTCATTGGTGGATAGTTCATTGGTGGATACTTCATTGGTGGATACTTCATTAACAGATGCAGATTGTTCTTTTAATACCTTATTTCTTTGATGTTTTTCAAGACGTATTCTATTGGCATTTTTTAATTGAAATCGATGTTTATTTGATCTGTAAATACCCATTGTAGATTATGAAATATTTAAATAGATGTACAGCCCTTGAAACCGGTTATTCTAAACCCAAATTTTGCACAAATCAAGGTTAAGTCTCAAAGAATAAAGTTACGAGGCCAAATAAGTCTTTCTATTAAAAAATAAAAGACAGTTACCTAAAGAATTTTTTAAGTGAACGAAGTAAAGACTGCATGTAAAAAAGACCGGAAAAAATGGAATTCCCGTAGAAAATGTAAAAACAAGCTTCGTAACTTTGTAAATGTGATAACAATGAACAAATTAACATGAAAAATTTTTGATTAAAATAAAAGATGCGACCTGTGCGTCTAAAAAAGTGGAACACGGTTTTATATGTAAAATCGATTACATCAATGATCACTAAAAAAATCAGTTCTAATTAAATTTTCTAAGTGACCACATATAGTTTTGATTTACATAGTATATCGCACACCCCATTGCAACATGAGCCCCTTTGTGGACAAGGCTGCTACTTTATTTCTCATATAAAACGATCATCTTGTAGTCCTTCAGAGCTTTTACCTGCCAAATAAAACAGTTAATGGATGCTACACATCCACCAACTGTATAATATATTATAATTAACATTATAGCATTAATTTTCGGAGGGGTTATCACCTCATTTTTCTTATAGATTAAATAATATTTTTAATTTAATTGACCGTATTTCCCTTTATCTATGTATTGTTTTGTGTTATCAGATATGCTTATACTATTTATTACCAATTATGATTGTACTTAACACTGTTATTTCATATGTTGTTATCCTTTTATACCCAGCTTCTATTTACATATAGGCTATCTAGCATATTAGTTTCGATTTTTAAATTCAATTAATTATCATAGTAATAATACAGGATAAAAATCAGTTACTGCAATCAAAGATGCCTACTGTTACATAAAAAAAAATAATAATTATGCGCCTTTTGAAATAAAATAAAACAATCGACACATAATAAATAAGCAAACCTACGTCCGTATTATTTCACCAATAACTGCTTTATAGAAAATTTAGTTCATAAATAATTAAATTACAGACAAGGTTTTACAAACGATTAATTCACAGACAAATTCATTTTGTATACAATATAAACCTATGCTTAACTTTAACAACAATGTCTGGAATTAATTTGCCTGCGAAATTTGCTGTTGGTGAAATAACTTTTATGAAACGGGCTTGTCTGTAAATTAATCGACTGCAAAAAACCTTGCCTGAGGTTAATTCTCTACGAATTAAGTTTTTTTTTTTTTTGTAAAGTTATTATTGTGAGTTGACCGAAACTGAGTGAACCTGATACCATTAAATAAAATATTAAATAAAAAACTCAATAAAATCGGATTAATGTATCTAAATAAATTGAAATAAACGAAATTTGAATCTTAAAGTCGATCTGTTCATCATCTCAAAGTAACACGAATATCAAATCCTGTATGCTCATAATAATATAATAGTATGTTACGCGCATTAACATGTGAAATTATAGATTTTTAACGTCCAATCAAAAGCAAGATTTTGTTTACACGCCATTCTAGATGGCTTGGAAACCATACACTTCGTTATGCAAACATGGTATTTCATATTTGGGGAATGGACAAGGAAAACTACCATTCAACATTTTATAGCCAATTTGGATGTCTTTATTTTTTTAATTAAATTTTTGGTTCTTATTTGTATATTGTAAATTTTTTCAGAATTTATAATAAATATTAATAAATTATTTGAAAATATAATGCTCTAAAATTAGTACAATAACCAATTAGAAGATTGTGAATTCAAATTTATGATTTAACCATTTTGTAATAACAGGTTTGCAAATTATGGATTTGATACTTGATGTTAATTAGCTATTTTTGTTAAAATCTATGTAAATTTATCGCATAAAATACGTATATTTATCGCGTAAAGATGAAATTTTTTTAGTAACGATAACAAAACATAATTTCATTAGGATGGATTATTAGGGATCTGACCATCTGTTAATGCAGAAAATTATAATTAGTTTGAGTATACAGATATTTAGCCTTTATTCCCCATAAAATTTCACTTACCCTCGAAATTAATACCACATTTGACAGCAACACCAATTTTCATTGTATCAATGCGTGTTTGATTAATTCCCGCCTGAGCAAGTATTTGTAATGCGAGAGTATTGTTTTTAAGAAAATTGCCAAAAGTATTAATTATGTCCTTATTACACTGTGTACAGACTTGTCCTGGGTCAGCAACGGCAATAG
>QKWP01000802.1:121618-135456 GCA_003550325.1 Gigaspora rosea
AGTTATTGCTTTATCAGTTGAAATCTCTTCATTAGTGGTGAATACTTCGTTGGTGGATAGTTCATTGGTGGATACTTCATTGGTGGATACTTCATTAACAGATGCAGATTGTTCTTTTAATACCTTATTTCTTTGATGTTTTTCAAGACGTATTCTATTGGCATTTTTTAATTGAAATCGATGTTTATTTGATCTGTAAATACCCATTGTAGATTATGAAATATTTAAATAGATGTACAGCCCTTGAAACCGGTTATTCTAAACCCAAATTTTGCACAAATCAAGGTTAAGTCTCAAAGAATAAAGTTACGAGGCCAAATAAGTCTTTCTATTAAAAAATAAAAGACAGTTACCTAAAGAATTTTTTAAGTGAACGAAGTAAAGACTGCATGTAAAAAAGACCGGAAAAAATGGAATTCCCGTAGAAAATGTAAAAACAAGCTTCGTAACTTTGTAAATGTGATAACAATGAACAAATTAACATGAAAAATTTTTGATTAAAATAAAAGATGCGACCTGTGCGTCTAAAAAAGTGGAACACGGTTTTATATGTAAAATCGATTACATCAATGATCACTAAAAAAATCAGTTCTAGTTAAATTTTCTAAGTGACCACATATAGTTTTGATTTACATAGTATATCGCACACCCCAATGTGCCACCCAATCACGTGTCAATACCGTGCACGTTTTATTACGTTATTTTACATGTAATTACACGTGCCAAAACCCGTAAGTTTTGGTTTAGTAAAGTGCAGCAAAACCCGGCCCATTTACGGACAAAATGTCCGGGTAAACAGTCCAATTCGGACCAATTTAACGTGCCAACACGGTACACAGACGTACAAACCCGGACATCCGCCCGTTCCACACTCAGCCGTGTCTCTCCGTAGAACCACGTGCCTACACAGACCACTTTTTTATAGGGATGATGACTGGAGTGAAAATATTTTTGGCAATTCATCGCTTAGAATATTACAACCGAGCGACAATAGTATCTTAGGATGTGTTTCCATCTCTATCGGCGATTCTCCGAAATTAGAAAATATTTCATATTCGTATATTGCTCCATTAGCTACTGAGTATAATTCCATTAGTTCTTGGTATATCTTTTGTAGCGCTTAGTTATGTGATATCAAAAACTGGAATTGTGAAATCTGGGAGTATTGATAATGTATGTATGCTTAGACGATATTGAACGTTGCATAATTTTTATTGAATCACCTCTTTTCTATATTAAAAGAATCTACCAGTTGTTCACGCTCATGGTTTATCTACAAGTGAAAATAGTCATAACCATGATTTATCTACAGATGATGCTGAAAAATCGTGTGGATGTTGTGCTAAAATTTTTAATATAAAATTTGCACCTTCTGTATATGATATATTTCGTGCTGGCCAGTTTTTCATAACAACTGCACTAATTCCTATATCTAATCTTTCTGACTTTTATCGAGAATTAGCTTCAAAATTTAGTTGGTTAAGTGCTTTACCAAGCAGTTTTAATTTGGCCTCTCTAGCCAGCGTTGCTGATAATAGCATACGGATCGCAATATGCCAGATGTTTGATCCCTGTAAAACAACTATTAACGTCACAAGTTGTAATCTGGATTCTGATTCTGTAATTCACAAATACTCACAAAAGTTATCAGTCCCATCTTATGACTTATTTTTCTTGGTGTTCATAGTTTTTCTTTTCGCATTGGCTCTTGCAATTTGTATTACATTGCTCATTTGGATAATTGTTCGGTTTGGTGTCTGCTTACACAATAAATGGAAGATCTTAGAAACAGTTGCTGCTAATTGTCTTTTTTTTATATTTGGTAAGTTATGCATTTGCATATCTTGCTTTTTTTTTATTTTAACAGATAAATTCTAACTTAAATATTCATAATTTCAGGTGGAATGTTACGTGTGGTAATTATAATTATAATCTAATGTTTGTGAATTTATACATGATATAACTAACTATCATTATATTTTTAGTTGATCCTTTTTTTATTATCCTTTAACACTTTTTTCTGTTTATCAATTATATAATTACAATGACTGCTTTCTATTCATTGTATTTGCTGGGCTTTGTATAGCAATATTTTCTCTTGGAGTAATGACCTTTTGCAGCATTAGAATCCTTTCAGATCTATATAAAATTGATTATGATAAATTTCAAAAACCTATACATAAATTTATTTATGGTGCACTATATACTCAATATAAAGAAAATAGTGTTATAAAAAACTCTCGTATCTGGTTTTTTATAGTTATAGTTACTTATGATTTCTCTCGAGGTGTTATTATTGGACTAACCCAAGGATACAAAATAATTCCATTAGGTGGTTTAATTGTTACTGAATTAATTTTATTCATTTTATTATGTCACTTTAGACCTTTTAAAACTCGTCTAATGAATGGTTTACAGATTAGTATATCAGTTTTTAAACTATTGATTTCACTTTTATTAATGATTCTTGATTTTGTTCGTATTCAACCTTTTGAATTGGTTATTTATTTCTTACAATTTACGATTGTTTTTTTAATGTTGTTTGTAATTTTATTACAATTATTTTCTACAATTACCGATTCATGTTGCAAGAAGAAGGAATCCTAAAATGTAAGAATGACAGAAAATTTAAATATGTCAGTATTTTTTATAGGCATGATATATATATTTATATAGTTTTTAATAAATTTTTTAAATTTTAATTTTACTAAAGTAATTAGGTAAATTTACTTTTTTTATTAAAAACTTTTGTAGTCATACTTGCATAACGGACATTTCCAACCCATTTTATGTCAATATTTCGAACATCAAAATCCCAAAAATTCGTAATTATGAATTTTTAGGATTTTTTCATGATTTAGTTTTTCAGGATATTATCTCTTCCATCAGAATTTTGATATTCGGGATATTGACATAAAATTGTTCAAAAAACTTTATTTTGTCAAAAGTCTCTTATTTCTCACAAAATCTGCATAAAAATCCATCTTTAGTTCTTTAATAAAACTGTTTCCTTGAATATTTTTATTATATTATTAATTTCTAGTTTTTTTAATATTACTTAAGTAAAAAATAAAGCATATACGACTATTAACATTATTGATTAAGTTACAGTAATCTTTAGAGATGCTTAGTTCGTGCAGTAAATGTATGAGCTATTGGTATTAGCTGATGCAAAGTACTGCTTTACACAGATTAAAAATTGAAATCGTTTAACTAAATAAGAATTGTTCCTCAGCAATTATGTTGGTTATGGATTAAATTATGATTAAGCAGTTAATACGGTTAACTATCAGAAAATTTTAGGTGGCCCAATCTCTAATACAGATTAGAATTTTTTTTTTTTTTTAAGAAAATAACTTCAAATGATTGTTGTCATGTAGTTTCTTAGACTATGGAATTTTACTCAATCTTCAATAACTGAATTCACGAAGATTGGCGTATATTTCAGGTACTACCACTGAATTCAAACAGCTGTATTTATGTGCAAAGAAGTTCTATTATAATCAGAATAAAAGCTTTCTTTATTACTTGATTAATTCAAGAATAAACTTTTTTAATAAGACAACTTTCTATTCTTGCTTTACTATAACCTTTAACATTATTGCATAATTACATTATTTGTTTGTTAACATAATGCTTATACTATTACATAATCCTTACATAGATAATAATTATTACTTTCGTTTAGAACTGTCACACACGTGACAATAACATCATATTGTATTAAAGGAATAAATTAACTATATCTATATCGATGTTAATGATGGATAATTATATTTTCTGTTACGCATTCAATAGCTATATATTTCATGTTTATCAATAAATTTTAAAGTTAAAATACTTGCAATAACAAATATTATTAAGGAAATGATACTGCCAATGATGACACCGATAATTATGCTAGTGTTTTTAGAATCAAAATTTGTATTGTTTGAGCTTGTAGTTGTATTATTTGTAGCAGTTGTATTATTTGGGGTGAATTCAGTGACCCATTTATAGGAATCTTTCCGGCTTACGTCTAACATAAATATTGTTGATGAAAGAGTAACATTACCAAATTGACCTTTTGAATATATAAAGGCTAGTAAGTTTAAATAATCAATAAATAACGGCATGTAACAGTATAAAGATAATTAAAACTTTTACCAAAAGCAACAAACATATAATTATCCACTAATGTTGCAGTATGACCATAAATGGTTAGATTCACAATTGGGTTTAAAATTTTTCCAATTGACCATTGAAATATTGTGATATCTAAGATCCGCAGCATAATTATTATTACCGCCGAAAATTATGATACGTCCGTCGGAAGCTTTTTATTTAAATGATTAATCAAAAAACTTTTATACTTAAATATTTATTGAGAAACATTATACTAAATAACATACTTAATACAGCTGAAAAATAACCTCGAGGAGAAGGAGTTGGGCCCGATATACTCTAATAAGGTTTAAATTATTAGTTGCTATGAAATAATGAAAATTATATATTATTCATTTATTACATACCAAATTTGACCATGTATCAGATTTTGTATTATATAACGGTAACTACGGAACAGTCGATCAATAAAAGCTAAAACATCAATTTCATTAAAAGAAAAAACTTACTTTATTCATTGGCATATAACCAGCAGAATTATCTCCCCCAATATATAAAATATTTCCATCAGGCAAAGTTACTGCACAATAATCATACATAGGTAAAGGTGCATCTGTTGCATTGCTTAAACTCCAAGTTAATGTTAATGTATTGAATATCCAAAGATCATTAATAGTGCCAAAACCACTAAAAATTGCAATCAATCCATTATCTAAATTAGCACATGAAATATAAGATTTATTTGTAGGTACGTTTCCAACAGATGTGATATTAATCCATTGTTGTTTATTTGTATCAAATTGACTAACGAATGATTGACTATAAGGCCAACCACCAAAAATAAAGATCATGTCGTTATTTTTTCCACCAATACACGCTGCAGCATCGGATTTCAAAGGACCGCCAGTATAAGTAAGGTCAACCCACGGTATCGAAGCATTATCTGTTGTTGTAAATTGTTTAGAAACATCTAAATAAAAAAATTCATTCGTAACACTACTCGAAAAATTATTAAGCTTCCCACCACTAAAATAGAGTTTATTATTAATAAGGACAGATGAATGATGATGTCTTCCATTTGGAATAAAAGCAGCAAAAGTAAAAGTAAAACTTAGGAGAAAAGTGAAAATATAAAAATTAAGCAGCAGCATAATTATGCAATGAGTTAAATTAAATATCTAGAATTTTATCTAATTTTCTCGATTTGATACTTTGTTTAACTCTGTTTTAAATTAAATATCATAAATTGATTCGAAACAAACTATAACGATAATGAATCGTACCAATCAAATTTTTTATTCAATATTTAATTAACAAAAGTGCTTACATTGCTTTCATAAATCGTTGGATGTTTTACGGTATTTGTACTTACAGACTAAATTATATTAAGTGAAATTAAGTTTTGAGAACTTGAATTGCATTGACCACCTAAGAATTGTACTAAAAGATTTAGGCGAATTTTAATTCGTGAATTTATATTATGAAATAATGTCATAATGATATTATGATCGAAATAATTTTCAAAGAACTTTTTTGAAATTTTTTCGAAAATAAAGTCAAAGAAAATATATTATTCTTTAATAATCTGCAAAAATTTATACAATTTGCAAACTACAATAATTGGAATATTAAGTTCGATATGTAGTTCTGTAGTTTAAAATATCTTTCAAAATTACTTCAACTATTTACTATATTGTTGACTTTGAAGGAAAATTTTCGTAATGCAGTACCAAACAGTGTTACACAGTTTTTAAAAAATTTTTCTGTAATGATTACGCAAGATATATTAGCTCATTATAAATTTTACTAATTGGGGGGATGTGTCCAGTGTCACGGGCTAAAAGTGACCTATCCGAAAATCGGGATCCGATGATCACTAGATTGTGGCTGCGTAACGATCGACCTCTGGAACTTTTGACCATCACTACGGGCTTAGGGATCATCAAGAGAAGATTGGCAAAAGATGGATCTACATAAGGTGAGTTCTGTTTAAGCCTCATTGTCCTTTAAGTTATAAAAAGGACGTAACTTGGTTAAGGTTGGTTACGACACTTATGTGCGAGGAAGGGGCACATAAGCTCACTAACCCAATAATAATTCCCTTATACTATATGAACCAAATCACAACGTCACGCCTCTGGCGAGTTGCCTTATTCAATAAAAACATATATTTTGTATAAACCTTATTAAAAGGAAACAATTCACCCCGTAACATTTGGTGGTGACTGTGAGATATGAACTTCTCAACCACAATAAGAAAACCGATAGTTCTATTAAGGAATTTCGGCTTAAACCCATAACAGTGGATCGATGCAATTATTGACATTACAAAATTGCTTGATATTGAACCACTCAACAAGTTTACACTAAGATATCGAAGAAAAACCTATTATCTGAGGAAAAATACAAATGATCTCTCAATGATGAGCCGAAATCGATAAGCATAAAGATTTATATATTATTTGAAGTCTACTGAGGCAGATCGTCACAGTATCACCCTTACCACTCTCTTACCACGGCCATCGCTTCGTTCTCACTTACTTCTTTCGCGATTATTAAGATCCTAAATATAATAATTGTGCACATTTATTGAAGTTAACGCTTAACCCGCATGGTGTCTATCGTGCGACCCTAACATAGCAACAAGATTATCAGAAATTAAAGAAATTGGTAAAAGTGGATTTGCAACTTATATTATGCTACCTGGTATGATGAAAGACAGAGATGTTACGTTTAAATTACTTCATAAATCAATTAATTGTCGTGAAGAATTTATAAAAGAGTTAAAGACGAATAGCGATATCGGTCAATTTTTTAAAGTGTTTGGATATGTCGAGAGATAAAGTTGCTAAAGATTATATTCTTGTCATAGAATATGCTTCTGAAGGATCTGTACGCCAAAATTTACAAACTATAACACAAACGGATTGGAAAGACCACTACCATGTATTGCATCAGATCTTCGGATAATTCATTCGCATGACCTTATTCATCGTGATTTACATAGTGGAAATATACTTCGTAATAGTCTTAAAAGCGCGTACATTACAGATTTAAGATTTTTAATATCAAATAATTCAAAATCGGATGGAATTTTTGATATTTTACCATATATTGCGCCAGAAGTTTGGGCCAAACATCATTATATTAAAGCATCTGATATTTATTCGTTTGGTATAATCATAGTGAAAATTTCAAACGGCATTTCAAATTCCTGCTGATGAAGTCTTAAAAAAAATACGACCTTATAAAAAGATTCTTGAAGAAAATTTGTAGGATGATATTATGGCAAAATCTGCATTTCCAAATAAAACATGCGGTCGAAATTTCTTCCTGGATTGATCAACGTTCAACAACTTATAATATAACAGAAATTCCATATGGGTTCAAACTGTTAATTAGAGATAGTAGAGATGGGTTCGAAACCAAATATTGTCATGAACTATGTGACAATATACCTGGCTTAATAATTGTTATAAAGGTTGAAAATTCAAATGAAATACTCGGTAGATATAATTTTCTTGGCTAGAAATCTACAAATGGCGGATATAATTATGCCGGATGGGATAATTCGTAAAATTTCAAACCGAATTTCGATGGCAATCTTTAGAAGTAATATGTTATAAGACAAAGAAGTGCATTGACTGCGCATAATTGTTTAAAACTTTGAGGGATTAGTCAAAAAAAAATTATACCCTGGCATGCTTCTGTAATATGAGTGAAGGTAATTAATACTGTTCACCTTTATTTGAAAATGTACCAAGTAGGTAAAAAGTTTAACAAATAATCCCTATTAAGAAAAATGAAATTGATATTCATTAGACTTTAAATTCCAGAAAGAGAGTGGCCAGGTTGGTATAAAAGCCTTTGCCGAGAACCCTCATCACATGCAGTAGTGTAAGGCACTGCTGGGTTGAGTGTTAAGTTGTCACAGACTGGTGCAAAAGGCCACATTGATAAGTCTTCGACATTGCGAATATTCAGGTATATTCAGGTCTTGTCAGTCTATAAAGGAATAAAGAAAAGTAAAATTGAATATCAATAAGTCATCTAGGTATATATTGTAAATTATAAAAATAAAGAGAGAAAGAGAGAGAAACTACAATTACATAAAATAAAAATTAAAGGCAATATTAGAATTTTTAGTTAATCGACTTTAGTTGTTAATATGGCCTCTGGCCCATAAATAAGTATTAGCCCACTCATTGTATAATTGTATTAATTACTCATTGTTTTTTTTAAGATAGTTCAAGAATCGGGCCCAAATCTACATATCAATTCTTCAAGATTTTGAATTTGAACTTTGGTTTATATCACATAATCAAGGAAATAACCCACCAATTCAATTTAACGACAAATACTGAAGTCTTATAAAACTTATTATGAGCTAGCTGCAAAGATAAAGAAGAACAACCTCCTACTCTTTCACTCTTATATAACTACTCATTATGCCGCATACCCACTCAACCAAAATTTCGTCACATTTACTCAATTCTTTTCTCATGGATACATCAGCAATACCTTATACCTATTCCTATCCTTTTCTCACATCCACATCTCATACAACTAACCAGTTACTTATGTCCTGGCCTGGGTCACAGTCTTGGCATCCCAGTTAATAAAACTCACTAATACTTGGAAGTTTATGTGTGGAGCGCATAAAATAAGCGTGGATGAGTGTCAAAGAGTAAACGTGACATTCCAAATATCAGATGATCATTTAAAGTACACTGCGCCACATTTTATATGACAATCGGTATGAACTGATTTTGCATATAATTAATCGTGCATAATCGATCATGCATGCTCAGGTTTGGCTTATGCCATAATAATTTAGAAATCTTTCAACCTCTAGTATAATATACAAATTATGATAATATCGTAGATAGGGTATCGTACGATTGTAGTCTCGTAGTTTCTATAATATTCTAAATTGTTAGATTAGTGATTCCTATAATTCCTGTAAAGTATCGTAGTATGTTAGATTTCTATTCTCATAATATTTGTAAGGTATAAAAGAAGGTCATTTTGGCTCTGTTTCTGGACAATAATCTTTGGATTATCATATAATTAAATCTACAAAATTAAAGATATAATAAACTCTGACTATATTAATACACAAGTTATGTTTATTCTAAATCGGGTTAAATCACCAAGTCACNATATGATCATCATATGATTTTTGTAAACAATTTATGATACTCTATCTTTAAACACCTGTTTCTCAGCGAATATTTAACCAATTTTAATAATTTTACTATCATTAGAATCAGAAGAATCTATTCTACAACTTTCAATTAATTTTTAAAAGTAATTTACTTAATAAAATATTTTTTAATTTTTAATAGAAAAAAATTTTACAATATGTTTTATATATAATTTAAAATTTGTTCCCCCTACCCTTAATGCACCAAGATGGGTTTAGACTGTTGTTTCTTGTATTTTTGCGACTTTCGCTTTTTTTTCGTTGTTTTTGTCTCTTCGGGCTGATCCGTGTCGATCAAAATAAACACTCCTATTGGCTCTAAGTAATGTGATGGACACGGCTTTAGACGACCCCCTAATTGGGACATGAGCAGTCGTACCGAGTAGTTGATTGATGTTCATCCTTGCCATCTAATACTACGTTTTCAATTTTTCAATTTTTGTTCGCTTTCATATTTGCTATTAGTGATACCGTGAAAGATTTCTCACATTCATAATGGCTTAGACCTGTAAAATTTGCGTCGTATTCAGTTTATAAAATACATCAAAACTGAACATTATATATAGATCCTGGTACGCTACAAAACAATAGTTCCAAACATAAAAAAATTTAATTTTTTTTCATATTAAACATAGTGCACATTAAAGTTTAAGCATATATGAATTTAAAATTTTTGATTCCGTCCATAATTTTAAAACCTATGTGCGCAAAACGCTCATATTGTTAATATTTAAAGAGGGAAAAATTTTTTAATGTGCCTACTTTTAGATATTGCATCCTATTTCTTTTCCATTTACAATAATGACACCATATGTGATTTGTGGTGCAGAAACAATACACAGTCACGTGATTTCCGAGTAATTTTAGAGCTCGTGGATTTTGAGATATAAATATTGGATAATTCGCAGAAAGATTCATAGTAAAAATAGAAAAAACCACTGCTATTTTAGGGTACATTGCGATGCATCCAAAAAGCAGGTGCAGGAGTATCAAAAATGCAAATAAAATGAGGTTAAATGATAGGTAGACTTGTATATTTCAAACAATAAATATTCTTTAAAATTTAGTAACAGTAGGCTTTTTAAATGCATTACGAGATAAAAAATTATTATAACTCTCATTTTTAAAAGAATTTACAATCTAATTGTGACAAAAATTTCAATCACGTTTACTTTTTTTATGTTGTATAAAATTATTTTTATCGATTTGATAACAATTAAATTTTAAAATCCACTCGTTAAGTGGAATTTAAATCAACTAACCAAACGAATCAGTTTAGAGTCCGTTACAATACAAATAGATCCGGAATTCACAAAAATTCGATTTCGACGCACAACAAAGACAACATTTATAGACTAGTGTAATACCTGTTTAATTATGGTTATTTGGCAAATCAACTAGATATGGTCTTATTTTAAAATTTTTAGCTTAACTTAGCGTAGGTTTTTGTTAATTTATTCTTTACAAATTTAATTACTTCTAAGTGCACCCCTTTATTTACTAAATTTATCTGAGTTGGACGATTGGATGGTTAACAACTTTGAATTTTATTGATAAAATCTACATAGTACCAGAGGATCATTTTCATAGCAGAGATCCACATAGCAAAGCGTGCACTTGTGGAATATGTTTATTCACAGAGATATATAAATGGGCACGAATCGATTGCTTATGAGTAAACTCGATTCATGACGTGCTAATTTAACTAGATATCTACTAGTGTTTGGTAAATTTTTGATTATTGCCTTACATCGAGTTGAAAGATTTTAAAAATTTGAACAATATATTTGTAGATTATTGCCTTACATCGAGTTGAAAGATTTTAAAAATTTGAACAATATATTTGTAGATTCGAAATACTGTACAGTATTAAATTAAGTGCTAATTGAATTTTTATTAACTAAAGTCATTACGAAAAGAGAATAACTAAGTTTAACCTTTTCATTAAAAAATAAAAAATGGCACTAACAAATATTATAAAAGAAACGATACTGCCAACGATGGCTCCAACAAAAAAGTTGGTAGCTGGAGAATTGGTAGTAGCTGTGGTAGTTATATTAGTTGTAGTTAGTTGTAGTAGTTGTGGTATTCGTAAAAGTTGTAGTATTTGGGGTAAATTCAGTGACCAATTTATAGGAATCTTGCCGGCTTACGTCAAACATAAATATTTTGATGAAAGAGTTAAATTTCGAAAAGCACCTGTAAAATAAATAAAATTTAGCAAGTTTAAATAATTTATGATAACTGCATGTAACAGTATAAAGATAATTAAAACTTTTACCAAAAGCAGCAAATATATAATTATCCACTAATGTTGAAGTATGGCCATAAAGATTCAAATCCACGATTGGATTTAAAATGATTCCCAGTGACCACATGTATGCAGAGGTATATAAGATCCACAGATCACCGAGAGTTGTTCTATAATAAAGACCTCCGAAAATTATAATACGTCTGTTGGAGGCTTATAATTTAAATGATAAATACAAAAGTTATTTTTATACATAAACAATTATTGAGAAACTTTATGTTTAAACATTTATTGATATTGTTAAATAGCATACTTAATATTGCTGAAAAATATTCGCGAGGAGAAGGAATTGGACCCGCTGTAATCTAATGTCAGATTTAAATTATAGTTACCAAGAAATAATTAAAATTATATATTATTCATTTATTGCATACCCTAGATTCCCGTATCAGATTTCGTATTATATAACGGTAACTACGGAACAGTCGATCAATAAAAACTAAAAAATAAATTTTATTAAAAGATAAAACTTACAAAATTTATTTCCATATAACTAGTTAAATTAGCACTTAAAATAACACTATATCTACCAATATATAAAATATTTCCATCAGGCAAATTTACCGCACAATAACCAAACATAGGTAAAGATATTTTTGTTGCATAGCTTAAACTCCATGTTAATGTTAATGTTAATGTATTGAATTTCCAAAGATCATTTGTTCTATAAGTTGCATTAAAGAAGCCACTCAAAATTGCAATCAATCCATTATCAAAATTAGCACATGAAATACTAGATCTATTTACGGGTACATTTTTAACAGCGATATTAATCCATTGTTGTTTACTAGTATCAAACTGATTAACGAATGATTGATTAGCATATAAATCACCACTATAATGTGAAATACTGCCAAAAATAAAAATCATATCGTTATTTTTTTCACAAATACATGCTGTAGCATTTTCTCTCAAAGAGCCGCCAGTATAAGTAAGGTCAATCCATGGTACCGAAGCATTATCTGTTATAGTAAATGGTTTAAAACCATCTAAATAAAAAAATTCATCCGTAATACTACTCGAAAAATTGTTAAAAAATCCACCACTAAAATAGATTTATTATCAATAAGAATCGATGTATGAGATTGTCTTCCATTTGGAATAAAAGCAGCAAAAGTAAAAGTAAAATTTAAGAGAAGAATGAAAATACAAAAATTAAGCAGCATAATTATGTAATGAGCTAAATTAAATATATAAACTATATATATAGCAATTTAAAATGATTGTTCGGAGCGTAGTGATGACCCTACGTACCCACCGCCCGATTTGGAAATACCCAATTACGTCAAAAAAAATTGCTTGTGAAATTTTAATATATTTTTTTTTACTCTTACCTTAACACTAATCCTAACTTTTTTTTATTATTAATTAAAGATCTATGTTTTTGCCGGATTCTTTTTTCCTTATTTGTTTTTTTTTAAGTTTAGACTGTAGCCTTGCTCGGCTTATTGGGCCACTTTATTAATTAATGGTTGTGTACAAAGATGAGGGTACAACTAGCCACACGTGCACTTTTGGTGCCTAATTTAAGTAGTCCGCCCGCAGGTTCTACACTAGCTGCTATACCTGCAACCCGCTATGGGTGTTGCCTATTCAAAACCCTCTGATCTAAATATATGAAGCCACCAATTACATTAACCAAACAGCCTTAGGGCTAATTGACCCGCAGGCATCCAGTACCGGTCGAGAGACTTCGTCCCATTTCGTCGTTGCTTGCGGATTTTCAGTACTGTAAGGTACCTCCCTTGCCCTTATAAGGTTCGTTCAGATCCCAGTACCGACCTTATTTATAGTAGCACTGTCAGAGATCTTAATCTACCTCCTTACTCGGGACTTACCAAACGGGTTTCTGTTTTTCTGGTTTCTTGGATTTTTAGTGTAACAAACACAATTGCGCCCGAGAGCTTCCATTCAAGATAGTGAAACCAAGGTTACAGGTTTTTCACCCAACCGATGTTGAGCCACAGTTACCGCAACACAGGCCTAATTTTCGTTATCGTCGCCAGTGGGATTTGAACCGTTGACCTGCCGCTTGGGGGGTGACAACCTGGCCACTTCTCTAGGTCGCCACACCCATTCATAAGTGAAGTAATAAAAGAATTGTGCTAAAATCTTCAAATAAAACATCATAAATCATCAGCATACCGACCTCAAACGAATGGAATGATTGAACGATTTAATAGAACTATTGGTGAAGCCCTTGCCAAAATTACAAGT
>QKWP01000802.1:137988-173450 GCA_003550325.1 Gigaspora rosea
GCCATTGTTCCACATGCAGCAGCAGTAGAACGGCTTTTTTCCAGTTTGGGACTGACAAAAACTAAGTTACGAAATAAAATGTCTTCTACTTCGATGGGGATGCTTGGAATGCTCCACCACGATCTTCACCATAGATTGCCTGAATCATTGAAAAAAACGAATAAAGTAAAAAATAATGTTTCACTTACGGATGATATAAATGCTATGGATACTAGCATTGATCTTTTTTTCAAAGAACTTTCGAATGTGGAAGAGTTACAAATTAACATTGAAGCTGTTGATATCGGAATGGATGATGATGATAACTTGGAGATGAAAAAATTCTTCAACCTTGAAGCTTACGAACGAGAGCAAGAAATAACTAAAGAAAGTTCAACTATTCACCATCAAAGACCTAGTTGTGCTGACGAGGATTGGTCTATTGATGACATCTTCAAAACCTAAGTTTTTCGAAATACAGTACATTTATCATTTAAGTAAATGTTAGAAAAAATTATTTTTCAAAATGTATATCATTTAAATAAATATATATATTAGGAAAAAAAACTTTTCCAAAAAGTGTCATTAATAAACACATCGTTTAAATAATTCTAAACCATTTTAAAGTATAAAAATTTTCGAATACTTATTAATAAATGCCAAAGAGAAACTACGTTATTCTATAAGTCCAAGCTGATTATCCGTGACAGCACTTTGAAAGATCAATAGCATATTGATCTATTGTAAAATACGAACTTATTCGAATAAAATTTTTATAGATCATTTTGTGTAATACATAAAGCATGCTTTAGTGTGCCAATGGCATGCCAGGGTAGCATCGTGGCACGGATTTAGATAGATGGCATGCCGTATGGCATGCCAAATTTTTTAGCCGTGCCAGGTACCCTACCTGCCACTTGGGGTGACAATCTGGCCACTTCTCTAGGTCGCCACACTCTCTTTTTTCCTTATTTGTTTGTGCGGTGTAATTCTTTTTGCCTGTTGTGCTTATATTGTGTAATGTTATTTCTGTTTATGTTTATGCTGTATAATAGTTTATACGTTAGATCGACGGGCTTAATTTTCTTCTAATTCCGTAAAAGGAAATTTTTGTTTTCATTTTTATAGTTACTTAGATACTGATCAGAACGGATCAAAACGGTTCAGACTGATATGATTCAGATACTGATACGATTCAGGAACTTAGAAGTTACTATCGGTATGCGCAATGTCAAGTTGATGTTAATAGGAACTTTCTTGTCATTTTTTGAATGACTTGACCTTGATTTTACTTTGTTTTTTATGTATTTGACTTTTTGCGCTTTTTTGCTCTGGATTGTTTGCCGGTTTGATTAATTGATAATCAGTGATCGTCAAAGCTTGTAGCGAAAGACTTGAGGTAAGCATCTTGTACTTGTCAGTGATGTGTGCTTAATTGTTACATAATCGATGTTATGAAAATCACATTGGATATCAATATTTGCATAATTTATAATATGTGACAATTAAGCAAACGTCACTGCTAGGTGCGAGATTCCTGTCTATACAAAAGACTGTAGTGAAAGCTCATTAATTACTTCCATCTGAGTTACCCGTATTTGTATCATTAACCAATGGAATTTTTTTAATTAATTAATTTAATAAATAAAATCACTGGTAATTAATAAATCACTGGTAAAGATAAATTTTAAGGTGACGCTTTTTTTAGTTGGTTGGTTTGTTGTTGGAGAAAAAAAAGGCACGATTTGAATGCTACTTAACTTGTCATCTAACCTGGCATTCAACACTATTACTTGATTTTGTGGATATGCATATCTGTGAATTCATGGGTAGTATTGATTGGCGGATGATTAACAGGTTGAGCGTAGAGATGGGAAAAATGTGCATTTTATAATAAATATATAAAATGCGCATGATACCATATGATAAAAATTTTTTTAAATTTTATCTTTAGAGTAAATTTATTCATTGCCCCATGCGATGCACCTTATATGTCGCTCTCCCAATCAAATTTCAAGATCAAGTGTAACGTTACACGATCAAAAAATTCAAAACAAATGATCGTTTTGTCAAAAATTGTCTATAACTTAAAATTGAGTATATAAAACTACTCTTAGGATTCTAACAAAAAAAAATCCCTTGCAAAATTTTACTATAAAAACCCTCCTCTCGCCCATACACACAACCTATACCTTACACTAACCCTATCCAATGAAAAAACGGGTTATTTTAATTGGTTTGATTTTACATTACACCTGATTTTATGATCTGCGGCAGGTGCGACAACATCGTACGTGCGATGTATAAATTATTTCTTATCTTTATTATTGATAATATATCTAAATAAAATACTACATATTGAAACTAAAATCATATTTTGCCTATATATATAAATTTTTACAAATTAGCTAATTGTAAACTTCGTCGTTGTTTATCTTATATAATTTGACACCTGACCTGTGGCTCTGCCACGGGAGCTTTGTATAAAACTTTAGAAATTTAATTAAAATCTGTAAATTTGCATTATATAATATTTATAAATATGTCGAGTTAGTTTGCATTGAATTGTACAAAAAATTCTGTTACTGAACTTACTGTTCTATTAACTACAGTATATGGTCAAGATTGAGTTAAGATTGAGTTAGTTTGCATTAAAATTATGTTATTTCAAAATTCTGCCACAGAATTCACTCTATTTCAGTATGGTTGAGCCAGTTTTTATTGTGATTTTTATCATGAGTTTTTATAAAAATTCTATTACAAAATTTGTTCGCTATACCAATAATTCAATATATAGTGGGTTAGTTTGAATTAGTATAAGCTAACTATAAAAAGTTTATTACAAAGCTCATTACTCCAATAACAGATAGTATGCAGCTTAGTTTTATTGGTGAATACCAATTTTTAAAATAAGTGTTGCAAAGAGAAAACCTTATTATATTGCTATATTAGTTTTAGCACATTGATCACCTTTTAAACATAACCATGGTTGGTAGATCGACATAAAACTACGAGTCACTGAGAAATTAGTTGATTATCAGATAATCTAGGCAGCAAAAATTCCGCCAAAATTTTAGTAAATATTTGGTTGAATGTAACTTTGTTTGATATTCACTAATATATTCATTATTTTTTTATTAATATATTCACTATTTTTTTTATTAATATCGTCACTATTTTTTTTATTAATATATTCACTATTTTTTTATTAATATATTCACTATTATTTTTTTATTAATATATTCACTATTTTTTTATAATACAGTATATTCACTATGCTTTTATTAAAATATTCACTATTTTTTTTATTAATATATTCATTATTTTTTATTAATATATTCACTGTTTTTTTATTAATATATTCACTATTTTTTTTATTAATATATTCACTATTTTTTTATTAATCATATGTTTTTATCTATAGTAGAGCATTTGTCGTGTTCTTGCACTTGTTCTTGCACTTGTACTTATTCTTGAACTTGAGACCATTATACAAAACGTTTTTCAAATTCGTGAACTTTTTTAGCCCAAAATAGTTTGTAAATATTAGGCAATCAATCAACAAAAATAAATTTGGAAAATTCACGTTCACGATATTGTGTCGTTTAAGGGCGTTAATAAGTGCATTAAAAAATGGTATAATAATTACTCGAATGATATAATAATTACTCGACCATGATAATAGTCATAATCATCTTACGTATTTCTGTTAGCTTTCCTACATTTAAGTCACATTTTTCAGATACGACCAATCAAAAATATAAAAGCGAACAGACTCAGAATTGAAATATATAGATAGATTAGAATGTTAATTATACTTATTTTATATTTAATTTTTCTATATAAAATTTTGATGGGATAAAATACGCATGATTCAGAAACATGCGCATTAATGCGCATCGCATGATTGAGGAATCATGCGCACGCATGAAACCCATCTCTATGTCAGGCTAATCCAGAATATTCAAAGTTTGCACTCTTTTATTGGCCATTTCTTCTTAAAGAGTTTGTATTACTCACTAAAAGTGCATGCCCTAACTTATTTAAGTGAATGCCACAAAAATACCCTAAGTTAAATATTCTTCAAACTCTCCTATTAATAATATTTCTGTCACGTAATATGAGCACTACCAAGGATAAACCTGTTATCAAGCTTCGAATTATATTTCATGTCCAGTTTGATCTCTAAGTATCATCTATAGAAAATCTATTATTGAAAATTCAATTATTTTTGTAACAAACTTGGCAAAATATAATTAAAATCCCAATAATCGATTTTCTCTAGATGATATTTTAGGAACAAACTGAACATAACATGTGATTGTAAGCCTGATAACAAAATTTTCTTTAGCAACAACAATATGTTAAATACTTACTCAAGCGGGCGACGAAGTCGCCCGCCATACTTGCAATTGCTAGTTTTAGTTAAAAAAACGGTTAATCAATTTTGGTGTGTACATAGATGCACCCGACATAAAACTACAGAAAATTAGTTGATTATCAGTCATCTGGGCGGCAAAAAATCCCGACAAAAATTCTAGAAATCAATCATCTATATTTGTTTTATCTATAGCGGACATTTGTCGTGTTCTTGCACTTGTTCTTGCACTCGCACTTATTCTTGAACTTGAGACCATTATACAAAACATTTTCAAATTCGTGAACTTTTTTAGCCCAAAATAGATTATAAATATTAGGCAATAAAACAATAAAAGTAAATTTGGAAACTTCACATTTCACGATTTTGTGTTGTTTAAAAAATGATATAATAATTACTCGAATGCTATAATAATTACTCGGCTATGATAATAGTCATAATCATCTTACGTATTTCTGTTAGTTTTCCTACATTTAGGTCACATTTTTCGGATACGATCAATCAAAAATGTTAAAGCAAACAGACTCAAAATTGATATAGATTAGAATATTAATTATACTTTTTTATATTTAATTTTTCTATATAAAATTTTGATGGGATAAAATGCGCATGATTCGGAAACATGCGCATTAATGCGCATTCACGCGCACGCATGAAACCCATCTCTAAATATAACACAGCGCAGTTCCGTGTCTTGTATTATGCGACAAGCAATTTATGACCATGATTCACTGGAAGTCTTTAGGGATGTTATCCAATCTAACTCGAACTATAGATTGCAGTCAGTCATGGTACCAGTTTAAATTGAAATTTTGGTCTACTTTAAAATCGAACCAGTGTTTGAAATTAGCATTCTCAGAGTTCTTATGAAAACACTATTATGAATTTATGAACAGTATAGATTTTTACTGTTCACTATTAAAAAATTTTTGAGAATTGTTAATAATAATATCGTTCTCATAAGCATATAATGAGTAGCTATATAATGTTATATAAAACCCGAAACTACATGATTGAGATTTTAATACACTCATAGTCCTATTATAATGTTCTTATAAGAACGTTATTTGGGTCCGAAATTTCAAACACTGGTCTGGACCGGCTTGTACTAACAAAATCTTAAGACTTAAGACCACAAACCAGACTGAACTGTTAACGTCCTTATAGGGAGCTATTGGCTGAGTTTAATTTGAATATTTTATTTATTTATTTTTTTTTCTCTGTAACTGCTATTATCAAACAATCACAATACAAAAAAATTAAAATGTTTATATAGAAGCTTATGCAATAACAACAATACACTCTAAAATGTGTATCGTATAAAACAATATACTCTAAACAGGTCATTAATTTGCACATAAATTAAAATAAACGCTGAACGAAAATATTTACGCAACAAGTATAATACACACAACTAAAGCATGACATTTAAACGGATTATAATGAATCCAACTTAATTGTTATTGCGCTTTTGTCATATGCATTCATACTCTTGCTTGCCATATGTATTTGTCCAAAATGAATCAGACAAAACATCATTTCACTCGTAATATAACCATACACTTTGTGAAATTTTCGTTCTTGGTATTGGTTTGTTTTTACGTTTTTGACAGCATCAGAAGGTCTTTACCTTTTTAAAATTATCATATAGCAGTGAGTCTGTTTTCGTTTTCGCTAATTTAGATCATAAATAAATAGTCTTTACTCTCAAAATCTTATTGAATGAAGTTAGTAATTGTTAGGTCATTATGATGTCTTGTTTTCTTAAAATCTTTATTGAACCAGTCGTATATAATTAAATCCTTGTCTCTTAAATTAGTATTATTAGATACTAATTAGATTTTTCGTTTTAAAATTCTTAAAAAAATCTCACTTTTTTGAGTTTTGCTTTAAATTCTTATTGTATTGAGTCGAATATTAATAGATCTTTGCTTATTTTAAATTTTTGTAAGACTAAGTTATATATTATTAAAATCTTCATTTTTTTTATAATCCTTAAAATAAAATCACACACCAATATTACTTTAATTCTCATTATACAGTTCATATGTTATGAAGAATTCACTTCTTATTATATTTTGATAGATAGAATCCATACGTTATATTGTTTTCATTTTAAAGTTTTTTTATAGAATTTACGCTTTCTTTTTTAAATTTTTTGGGCAGAGTCTTATGTAACCTAGGTTTTTGATTGATTAGGTTAAGTTCTTCACCTTCTTTAAAATTTTTATTGGGAGAGATCTTGATATTAATACCGGTAGGCCGTTACTTGAAGGAAGAATTAATAATTTTAAATCACAGATCGATTATATTTTATATACACTTTTATATATTGCGTAAGTTATTTTCTTAACAATAATATTAAATTTGAATTTTATTGATGTGAATTGTATCTCATACAGAACTATAAAATATTTAATATGAATTAATTGACTCCAAATTAAAAAGTAATAAGAATAAATTAGCAATATTAGATCTATTATCCAATTGTAACTACTTCAACTATAATGATTTCCTTATTAACTATATCGCTTTTAACGTTTTTAGCAGTTACTGGTTCAATCTGTTGTTGTCCTGATTTTTCTTTTTGTTCTTTTAACCATGCTAAAAATAAACCTTTTCTATATTGATATTGATAAATGACCCATAACTTTGAAATTCTATAACCTCTTTTACATAAAACTACTAAGACAATCAGTAATGTGGTAGCTAAATAAATAAAATACATTGTAAACCACACAAATATAAGTAGCCATGATAATATAATACGACGTTGGTGATGAGCACACCACTGATCCTGCCATGAACCTAAAGAGTCAATTTGGTCACATTGAATTATTCGGTAATCAGGACCAATAATTTGATCTTTTAAATATGGATAAGCAATTAGTATACTAAAGCTAGCACCCAGTCTATAATAAAGACATGTTAGCTTATTGTGCAATAATATTATTTAAAAATTTTATGCAATGAAAATTATTTGTAATTACATATTAAGTACAAATCCACATCCTACCAAAAAACAATAATCTCCACTGTCAAGATCTTTAAAACTTGCAAAAAAAACTAATAAATATATTATCATACAAAACAAAATACAATTTCCTGTAGCCAAAAAACCATGTGAATCCATATCCCTATAAAATATTTAGTACACACATTATTGTTTGAGTTAATAAGTTTAGCTAAAAACAAAAATAAAAAAAAAAAAAGACAAAAGAAAAAAGTTATTACTGATTATATCCGTATTTTCCATACAGCTTTGTCATATTTTCATTTTGATTTCTTGATAATATATCGTCCGCGGATGAATCTGCATATTATAATCCAAAATTAAATTCAATTAAATTAATTATAAAAAGAAAGATAACATACCATCAATCACAAAAAAAAATAAAGTAATGGTAACAAGTATGTCATTAATAATTAGCATTAGTCTCCATGGAGTTGGTACTTTTTCTAATGTTCGATGAAATTCTTCACAAAATGATATTTGTCTTGATTGACGTGGAATCATCTTAAAATTTTTAAGGCTGGAATTATGATTCTCTAAATTATAATATTTTAAATCCTAATCAGCAGATAAATTGATGAAATTAAAATCATGATCAATATATAATTAAGGATTTTGTGTGTCATGTGGAATAGCGAATGCGGGTGAACATGTTCCAATCTTAGAAATTACCATCGAATAAAGTAAAAAACCGAATAAAGTAAAAAAACAATGATTTTGACCAGCCAATCAAATTGCAATTTTTATTTATAAACTAGAAATTGCACATGCGGGCGGCTTCGCCGCGAATTTGCAGCTAACTAATAATAATTAGACATAGCAGATGGTATCATGAAATACTTTATTAAAATTTTTTAAATATTTTAAATTTACTCTTTTATTTATGAAAATAGAATAATTTGGCACTTTGTGCAAGATAGTTAAAAAAAATATATGTAGAAAAGTATATAACAACCTTTATACGACTCTTCGCTTGGCTATGACTCTGTTCTTTTTTTTTTTACATTATTAACGTTGTTGACAAATTAGGTTATTACTTTCAGCCTCGCTACGCTTAGATATTTCAAAATTCAATTTAATATTAAATTACAATGTGCCATTTTTTTTTATATCTTAGTCTCGGCCTCGCTTCGCTCGGCCTCGTCTTATAAGAATGAGGATCATTTCCATTTTGGGCGGTGGTACATGGATGTATCCGGTGAATCAGTGCCGTGAAATGTACCCCCGGAAACACGTATTGGACACACATTTTGTTCGGAAATCACGGACCGAGGATCTTTCTGCAACCACTAATTCACTTGACACCATATAGTGTATTTCATAGGTGTTTTTTTTTTTGTTATTTTATGATCGAGTGATAAATTATACCTGATATTTAAACACCTTTTTTTTATTTCCACACCTACCCCTGCAATAAAATAATCTCACATCTCAACGACACATTGGGGTGTTCCGTTAAACTCATACAGTAGGGTCACCAAAATTCCTGGTCGGAATATGTCGGAGTGCGTCGGAATCATGGTCGGCTGGGTCGGAATTAATCAATTTTGTCCCAAGATCATAAAAAATTTTACTAATGAAATAATATCACTCATTAAGTAAAAAATGCCCAGCTGATAATTTTGCTATGAACCTGCTAACAAATAGGGCTAAACGCCGACCAAGATGCGGCGCATCCGACTCGAAATTTTGGTGACCCTCCTGTAAAATTCGTTCCGGTACACTAAGTACAACAAAACTATATGTGGTGTTATATAAAAAAATCAATTATCATCAATTTTCTGTGTAACAATAGCGAGTATAATGCACTTTGTATGATACGCAAATATCCATGCTTCTCCAGGCTTAATTAGATGTACAGCTTTAACGTCACAAAATCACAAAGTGAAATTCCAAGAAGATTAATAATAAGTGTCTATGAACTGAACTACTGACGAAATTTGCATTTTGACCAATTAAGATTATCAATTTATTTAAAAACTTTTCTGACCACTCAAATAAAACTATAATTAAAATTTTTTTAGAAAAAATAAATACTACCATATGTAATGTAAATTCGTAGTCATAAAGAGCGTTAATCGATTTGTATTGAAGTTTTGAGGAAAAAAAACGAATACAACCTATGCAACTAAAAAATATGACCCATCTTCATATATAAAATAGTTCGATTAGTTAATCCGAAAAAATCATTTAAAATCCGTCTTATTAGAATTTTTATATGATACCACATATAGTTTTGATTATCATAGTGTATCGAACACCCCAACTGAACACCCCAATGCAGTGTTGTACACGGACATTGTCCCACCAATTTTACAGGGACACGGACAGTCCGGAACGGGACGCCCGGGACATGTCCGCAATAATGTCCCAACACGATATTGTACACGGACAATGTCCCGCTAATTTTTAATTTTGTCCCTACTATGTCCGGGACATGTCCGCTGGGTAAAACCAATCAAATTGTGGAATGATACAGGCCCTTGGTTTTGGTTATATGTATATAATTTACGAGGATACAAAGCATTTTATTGGTTGGTGATCACGTGTTAATTCGCCGAATGTCTGGGACAAAAAGCGGACATGTCCCGGACGTCCCGTCCCGGACTGTCCGCTGTCCGTGTCCGTGTCCCATGACAACACTGCCCCGCCCCAATGTGTCGTTGAGACGTGAGTTTATTTTATTGCTGGGTAGGGTGTGGAAATAAAAAAAAGAGGGTGTGGAAACCTAAAAAATAATTGCAATAACGAAAATTAAAAAAAAATGATACTGCCAATGATGGCACCAATAATTATACTATTGTTTTTAGAATTTGGACTTGTATTGCTTGGATTACTTGAAATTGTAGTAGTTGCAGTATTTAATGTAAATTCAGTGGCCCATTTATAGAAATCTTTCCGGCTTACATCTAACATAAATATAAAGTTTAGCAAGTTTAATAATTTATGGATAACTGCATGTAACCGTAAAAGATAAAACTTATACCAAAAGCAACAAACATATAATATTCACCAATCTTGAGTATCTTCATAAAAAGTTAGATTCCTAATTTGGTTTAAAATTTTTCCAATTGACCATTGGAACTTTGGTATCCAAGATCCAGTTCTATTAACCGCCGAAAATTATAATACATAAATGATGAATCAAAAAACTTTTGCACTTAAACATTTATTGAGAAACTTTAAAACATTTATTGAGATTGTTAAATTACGTACTTAATACTGTTGAAAAACATTCGCGAGCAGAAAGAGCTGGGCCCGATATACCTAATACCAGATTTAGATTATTAGTTCTAAGATAAAATGGAAATAGTTTTCTTCTTACTTGACATATTTGTCCACGTATCAGATTTTGTATTATATAATGGTAACTGCAAAGAACTAATAAATAAAACAAAAATGTTCAATTTTATTAAAAGACAAACAACACTTACATTATTCATTGGCACTATATATATTTGAATTAGTTCCACAATATCTAAAATATTTTCATCAGGCAAAGTAATTGCACAATAACCTATCCGAGATGGAGGTGCATTTGCTTAAACTCCATGTTAATTTTAATTAATGTATTAAACATCCAAAGATCATTAATAATAGAAAAAACCATGCCACTAATCAATTCCTTGTTAAAATTAGCGCATGAAATTTAATCTCTATTCACGTGCACATTTTCAACAGATGCGATATTAATCCATTGTTGTTTACTTGTATTATCAAACTGATTAACGAATGAGGCTAGGTGACTGACTAGTAGGTGTATAACCACCAAAAATAAAAATCATATAGTTATCTTTTCCACGCTGTAGCTTCAGTTTCAAAGGATCATCAGTATAAACAAGGCCAATCCACGGCATTAAAATATTGTCTGTTGTTGTAAATAGCTTCGAAGCATCTAAATAAAAAGAATAGATTCGTAATATTACTAGAACTATTAAAATAGAGTTTATTATCAATAAGGACTGATGAGTGAAAACATCTTCCATTTGAAAGCAGCAAAAGTAAATATAAAATTTAATAGAAATGTGAAATATAAAATAAAAATACGTATTATTGAGCAAAAATTTGTGAATAACGATAAATTGGCAAATGGGCACGTAGCCAATCATTTGTCAAATTACCATATTCGTCAATTTGCCCAAAATAAGTAAATGGTATTATCCGTATGGTGTTATCGGCTGAGTTTTAATTCGAATAGACGTTTTTACATCGTAACACATGAAAAAAATAACAAGAATTTGTCGGATAACAAGTTATTTGGCAAATAAACTACCGGATAACAGGTACACAGCCAAATAGATAATAATTTATTTTACAAATAGTTCTCGCATTGGCTGCTTCACATCCAATTATTAATGTACGTACAAACTTTATGCATATAACGTAATACGTAATAATTTTTTCGATCACACTACTGCACTATTCAACACTAATTATGGTTGAGCCATAGGATACCTGCGCATTTCAGATAACAATTTACAATGCTTCAGGTCAATTTCATGTCCCACGTTGCTTATGCAGGTTAGAGATATTTTAGCCCTTAATTGTACTTACAGACTAAATCATAGTTGTTGTAAGTTCCGAATTACTCCGTCAACTAAAATGATTTACTGTATGTGGATGCTCGATTTGATGGAGTTTTAAAACATAGAGATTGTTTATTTGATGATGCATTATAAAACTTCCTAAGCATCGCCCAATATTTGAATTTAATAATTTAAAAATTAACATCAAAAGATTATTAATAATCATGGTAATAAAACAAACTAAGCACAAAAAATTATTTCAAATTATTAATATTCAAATAACTTGGTATATAATAAGTAGAAGTGACTCATCAAAAATTGGAATTTTAAAAAGATCTTTTTTTTAATTTTTTTAACTTTTTTTTATTTTATATATGTATATATATCTACGTACAGTATTTTTTTCATTTTAATCCGTCACAAGAATTACGCACGGTATACCGTATGTTTCTAAGAAACTAAAATTCCATTACTAGTAGAAATCACTAAGGTATGAACTTCAATATCTTTCTTGGCTTTCCCTTATGCATCTTTTTTTTTTTTTAAAAAAAAAAAAAAGATATCGATTGGCTTTTCCTAGTGCGTCTTTTTTTTAAAAAAAGATTTTTGATAATTTTAGTAAGCTAAAATAATGACGAAAATTAATAAAGATTTTAAATATTATTTTCGACATACAATAATTCACATAATTTGGCCTTGTATACTACAGTATAGTTTCACTTCACATTGCTGAATTTGTTTTCGTTTCATCTTTAATTCATTCATATATTTTGGCATTGGAAATTCCACATTGTTAATAATTTAATTGTACATATTTCAACTTCCTCATTATTGATGAGTTTTCTTATTGTCGAATTGACAATATACAGTAGTAGGCTAATTATTATTGACCATGCTTATCTTTTATCAATTAATGTCGACGTGTAATTTCAAATTTCATAATGATGAAATTTATGTCGATTGCATTTTCATTGATATCAAATAAAAAACTTTATGTTTAATTTTACTAATTTTTAAAATTCAACTCAGAAATTTTTTTATGAAAGTATATAATGTTTGTATAGTTGTAATATAAAAAATTAAAGTGCTTGTATAATTATTTTTTAATGCTAATTAAGTAAAATAAAGTACATACGACTATTAACATTATTGATTAAGTTAGAAAGTAACTGATTTAGTTCGTGCAGTAAAATGAATGAGCTATTGGCATTAGCTGAAACAAAGTTCTGCTTTTACATTTATCAGTTACAGATTAAAAATTGAAATCGTTTAACTACATAAGAATTGTTCCTCAGCAATTATGTTGGTCATGGGTTAAATTATGGTTAAGCAGTTAATACGGTTAACTATCAGAAAATTTTAGGTGGTCCCAATCTCTATTACAGAATAGGTTTTTTTTTGAAGAAAATAACTTCAAATGATTGTTATCATGTAGTTTCTCAGACTACGTGATTTACTCGATCTTCAATAACTGAATTCACGAAGATGGTGTATATTTCAGATACTACCACTGAATTCACACAGTTGTATTTATGTGCAAAGAAGTTCTATTATAACCACAATAAAGGCTTTCTATATTACTTGATTAACTTCAGAATAAACCTTTTTTAATAAGATTCTTTCTTTTCTTGCTTTACATTTCTTATTTATATCCTTTCACATTGTTGCATCATTACATTATTTGATTGTTAATGATCACACTATTACATAATCGAACTGTCACACACGTGTCAATAACATTAAGTAGCAACTGGCATGAATAGCTAGTTCATATTGCATTAAAGAATAAATTAACTATATCGAAATTAATGATGGATAATTATATTGTCTGCTACGCATTCACTAACTATATATTACATGTTTATCAATAAATTTTAGAGTTAAAATACTTGCTATAACGAATATTATTAAAGAAATGATACTGCCAAAGGTGGCACCGATAATTATGCTAGTGTTTTTAGAATCGGAACTTGTATTGCTTGAGCTTGTAGTAACTGTAGTAGTTGTGGTTGGTGTGGTAGTTGTAGTTGTAATATTTGGGGTGAATTCAGTGACCCATTTATAGGAATCTTTCTGGCTTACGTCTAACATAAATATTCTTGATGAATAATTATGATTATCAAATAGACCTTTTGAATATATAAAAGTTTAGTAAATTTAAATAATTTATAAGTAACGGCATGTAACAGCATAAAGATAATTAAAATTTTACCAAAAGCAACAAACATATAATTATCCACTAATGTTGCAGTATGACCATGAAGGGTTAGATTCACAATTGGGTTTAAAATTTTTCCAATTGACCATTGGAACATTGTGATATCTAAGATCCACAGATCTCCCAAAACTGTTACTCCAGCATTAACATTAGAACCGCCGAAAATTATGATACGTCCGTCTGAGGCTTGTAATTTAAATGATGAATCAAAAAAACTTTTATACTTAAAAATTTATTGAGAAACTTTATACTAAATAACATACTTAATACAGCTGAAAAAGCACCTCGAGCAGAAGGAGTTGGGCCCGATATACTCTAATAAGGTTTAAATTATTAGATGCTAAGAAATAATGAAAATTATATATTATTCATTTATTACATACCAAATTTGTCCATGTATCAGATTTTGTATTATATAACGGTAACTACGGAACAGTCGATCAATAAAAGCTAAAACATCAATTTTATTAAAAGAAAAAACTTACTTTGTTCATTGGCACATAACTACCAGGATTAACTCCACCAATATATAAAATATTTCCATCAGGCAAAGTTATTGCACAATATTGAATCATAGATAAAGGTGCATTTGTTGCATTGCTCAAACTCCACGCTAATGTTAATGTATTGAATATCCAAAGATCATTTGTTTCATAAGTTGCAGTTGCATTAAAGTAGCCACTAAAAATTGCAATCAACCCATTATCTAAATTAGCACATGAAATATAAGATCTATTTGGAGGTACGTTTCCAACAGATGTGATATTAATCCATCGTTGTTTATTTGTATCAAATAGATTAACGAATGATTGAAGAGGTTCAAGACCACCAAAAATAAAAATCATATCATTATTTTTTCCACCAATACACGCTGTAGCTGAATATTTTTGAGGACCGCCAGTATAAGTGAGATCAATCCACGGCATCGAAACATTATCTGTTGTTGTAAATGGTTTAGAAACATCTAAATAAAAAAATTCATTTGTAATATTACTCGAAGAATTGCTAAGCAATCCACCACTAAAATAGAGTTTATTATCAATAAGGACAGACGAATGTAAATATCTTCCATTTGGAATAAAAGCAGCAAAAGTAAAAGTAAAACTTAGGAGAAAAGTGAAAATATAAAATTTAAGCAGTAGCATAATTATGCAATGAGCTAAATTAAATATGCAACTAGCTATTTATAATGATTTATACAATAATGTAACGTGAGGAATTCTGTCTAATTTTCTCGATTTGATACTTTGTTTAACTCAGTTTTAAATTAAATATCATAAATTGATTCGAAACAAACTATAACGATAATGAATCGTACCAATCAAATTTTTTTATTCAATATTTAATTAACAAAAGTGCTTACATTGCTTTCATAACTCGGATGTTTTACGGTTATTTGTACTTACAGACTAAATTATGTTAAGTGAAATTAAGTCTTGAGACCTTGAATTGCATTGACCACCTAAGAATTGTACGAAAAGATTTATGAGAATTTTAATTCGTGAATTTATATTATGACATAATGTCATAATGATAATATGATCGAAATAATTTTCAAAGAACTTTTTTGAAATTTTTTCGAAAATAAAGTCAAAAAAAATATATATTCTTTAATAATCTGCAAAAATTTATAAAATTTGCGAACTACAATAATTGGAATATTAATTTCGATATGTAGTTCTGTAGTTTAAAATATCTTACAAAATTACTTCAACTATTTACTATATATTGTTGACTTTGAAGGAAAATTTTCGTAATGCAGTACCAAACAATGTTACACAGTTTTTAAAAAATTTTTCTGTAATGATTACGCGAGATATATTAGCTAATTATAAATTTTACTAATTGGGACATGAGCAATTAGTCAACTAATAATTATTCTCGCTCGGATTCTTTTATATATAAAATTTTCTTTATTAAACATTTAAACATTAAGAAGATACATGATGGGAGTGTGCTCCACTTCACTACTTTCTCTTCCATCTTGACATATTTGTGCTCTTTCCAATTTTACTATATGCCAATAGACACACCTTTGCTTTTATGCTCCTTTTCTCTATATGCTTATGTGGTCTTGTCATATGACGAAGTATAAAATGAGGATCGAAAGGTACGAGCCCACGTTATGGTGTGGCGCATTCTATTTTTCAGTTTTTTTTTTTTTTTTTTTTTTTTTTTTTTTTTTTTTCTGNTTTAGTCACGCTATGGTACAGCGTGTTTATGTTTGACAACTGGCCGAGTAGTAAGTGCAACAGATACAACAGATGCTACAATCTTGTGGGGAGGGGGGGGGGGGTGGATCAAGCACTAGAAGCCAGATCGTAATCGGGCAAAGAAGAGAAAATGAACAAGTCAAGCGAAGTAAGAAAGCACTAAATTTAACTTTTACGCCCACATGTATCTTTATAATTTCTATTGCATGCGCCTACCTGCATATTCATAGCCTCAATCCTATGAATATTCCTTCGACATGCATACAATCATATGCATATCCATTGTTTTCATATAAGCCTCCATTTCATAATATTTAATTCGTATAATGCATTTAAGCCAAATTCATTGTAAGCTACAAATGGTGATCCTCGCGATAATAACTCTAGCGTGACTTCGTCAACGCCTAGAGCTAAATCAAACATAGTCGGGGAATATATGAAGATCATTAATTTCGGATTTATTAATGGTTAAATTTCGATATTATCGCTAATCAAAATAATTATAAAATTAAATTTACATTTATTAGCACAAATATCTAATGAAAGTGTATATAAGTTTTACCAGGAACGGAGTGCAACGAAGTGCATGGTTAAATAGGAAGTGAAAGGGTGTATCCGAATTCGAGGATCTGATTGGATGACAATTCATGTGATTTATTTATAGTATGGTGCTATTCAACAGTTCTTGTTGTACGAATTAGGCGATCAAATATTATAATACTAAAAATTTTAAAATCGAATTAGGTGTTGTGTTTAAAATGGCTTACCGTTTAAGTTATTAACCGTTTGATTACAGCCCTGATTACTGTAAGTAAGCGAATATTGTATAAAAGACAAGCGCTTCAATGATGAATAGGCAAGTAAGGCATTTTTTAAAAATTTTATTTTCGTCCTTTTTCAAAATTACTTAAGATAGTTTAATGGATACCTTTTATTTACTTACAAGCCAGTACGTCTAATTCGGTTTTTTTTTTCGTCCTTTTTTTCATCTTTACTAAAAATGGTTTAGCATATACCTGTGGATAAATGGCACTTGCTAAATAAGGTAATAATAGTGTATGTTTATCGCCACACAAATATGGTAATAAATTTGAGCGAAGAAATTTCTTAATATGTAAACAATATCTTCGCCAGTTCTCGTCAAAAATACCTTAACTTGATCTGCTTAAATCTCTCTGTTAAAGCTTGTTGAGAAATAATATTTGTATTGTATGATAAATTTTGTGATTTCGCCAAAATCTTGAGAATAATGCTATCTTGTACGATCTTGTTCTAATAATATCTGTTAAGATCTGTCTTGCTAAATTAGGCTGTGGATTTATTCTTAATAAGTAAAATTTTACCTCGGGTAAATTTATGAAAATCGCTTAAATTTTAATAAAACATAGATCGAACAGACCAAATCAAGTGAAGAAAGTAAAGTGAATTTAGTAAAAAAAATAATACCTATATTTTTAATTTATTTCATATGTAAAACGAAAGTATAAACAATTCGAATTTACCTTCAAAAAATTAACTTAGTTTTAGCCTTCGAAATGTTAGATCCAGTAGTTATACCAGTGTTATACCCCTTTTAAAATCAAAGTCTTTATAAATAAGAAATAGTAAACGTCCCTTATCTCGTGATTTCACATTATCATATTATCGTCTTTAATAAATATAAAAGAGAAAAAGTATCAATTAGTCGACCAGACCCTTTTATATAAAGTAACAACTGACAAAACTTGGTCAATTTCATCATTACTACCATTGTTATACCTCTACGTCAATCAATCGAAATTATCATGATCGTATTCACGTGCCCTACAATATGCAGTATACTTGATATAAAGACTATAGAAAAAGCGTTAATATTGAATTTAATTAATATTTATTCAAGTGTCCAAAAGTTAAACTAAAAAAAAAAATATCTGAACTCCAGTATCATTCTTATAGGGCGTAGCTCTAGAAACACTGATCAAATCTCCTATGCCTCAATCTTAAGCATTTTTTTTCATTACATTCAAGTTTGACTAATTATAATTCTGACCTAAAATTTTAAACCACTTAAAATCTAGATGCTTCCCCGTTCCTGGTTTTGCGCGATGACGTCGCGCAGCTACCTTATTTTTAACTTGAAGATCTCAACTAGCTCTACATGTTAATAGAGCTACTTTTTTTTCAATATTAAATGTTAAAAAATTACAGTAATTAATTTTTACGAATTTTTTTTAAAAAATTATTTGAAAAATAGCTCTATTACCATGTAGAGCTAGTTGAGATCTTCAAGTTAAAAAAAAATTATATATACTTTTGTTTAATTGTTATGCTAATAAATGTAATTTAATTTAATATTTAAATATATGGCCTATAAAAAATCTGAAATTAATGACCTTCATATATGACCCTAACGATGTTTTGATGTTTTGATTTAATTAGTTGAGGCCCCACCCTAATGAACAATCGTACCGAGTAATTGATTGATGTTCATCCTTACCATCTATACTATGTTTTCAATTTTTCAATTTTTGTTCGCTTTCATATTTGCTATTAGTGATACCGTGAAAGATTTCTCACATACATAATGGCTTAGATCTGTAAAATTTGCGTCGTATTCAGTTTATAAAATACATCAAAACTGTACATTAGGGTGATTCAAACCTAATGCTAAGGGTTCTGATTTCAAATTAATTAGTGATGTAATTAATTTTGAAATCAGTGCTTCGTAAACTTTATTTATTTTAATTTGTAAGCTTATTTATATATTAAGGATGTTTATTTCATCTCCGAATAACACCTATTTCATTATCTGATTTCAAAATTTCAAACCAGAAATAGGCCTTTTTTAAACCCTACTTTGTTTTTGAAATAAGTTAACTTTGAATCACCCTATTATATATAGATCCTGGTACGCTACAAAACAATAGTTCCAAACATAAAAAAATTTAATTTTTTTTTCATATTAAACATAGTGCACATTAAAGTTTAAGCATATATGAATTAAAAATTTTGATTCCGTCCATAATTTTAAAACCTATGTGCGCAAAACGCTCATATTGTAAATATTTAAAGAGGGAAAAATTTTTTAATTTGTCTACTTTTAGATATTGCATCCTATCTCTTTTCCATTTACAATAATGACACCATATGTGATTTGTGGTGCAGAAACAATACACGATCACGTGATTTCCGAGTAATTTAGAGCTCGTGGATTTTGAGATATAAATATTGGATAATTTGCAGAAATATTTATGGTTAAAAATAGAAAAAAACCACTGCTATTTTAGGGTACATTGCGATGTATCCAAAAAGCAGGTGCAGGAGTATCAAAAATGCAAATAAAATGAGGTTAAATGGTAGACTGGTATATTTCAAACAATAAATATTCTTTAAAATTTAGTAACAGTAGGCTTTTTTCAATGCATTACGAGATAAAAAATTATTATTACTCTCATTTTTAAAAGAATTTACAATCTAATTGTGACGAAAATTTCAATCACGTTTTCGTTGTAAAAAATTATTTTTATCGATTTGATAACAATTAAATTTTAAAATCCACTCGTTAAGTGGGATTTAAATCAACTAACCAAACGAATCAGTTTAGAGTCCGTTACAATACAAATAGATCCGGAATTCACAAAAATTCGATTTCGACGTACAACAAAGACAGCATCTACAGCCTAGTGTAATACCTGTTTAATTATAATTATTTGACAAATCAACTAGATATGGTCTTATTTTAAAATTTTTAACTTAACTAGCGTAGGTTTTTGGTAATTTATTCTTTACAAATTTAATTACTTCTAAGTGCACCCTTTATTTACTAAATTTATCTGAGTTGGACGATTGGATGGTTAACAATTTTGAATTTTATTGATAAAATCTACATAGTACCAGAGGATCATTTTCATAGCAGAGATCCACATAGCAAAGCGTGGAATTATGGAATGTGTTTATTCACTGAGATATATAAATGGGCACGAATCGATTGCTTATGAGTAAACTCGATTCACGATGTGCTAATTTAACTAGATATCTACTGGTGTTGGGTAAATTTTTGATTATTGCCTTACATCGAGTTGAAAGATTTTAAAAAATTGAACAATATATTTGTAGATTCGGAATACTGTGTTAAATTAAGTGCTAATTGAATTTTATTAACTAATTACGAAAAGAGAATAACTAAGTTTAACATTTTCATTAAAAAAATAAAAAATAGCACTAACAAATATTATAAAAGAAACGATATTGCCAACGATGACTCCAACAAGAATGTTGGTAGCTGGAGAATTGGTATATAGTAGTTATATTAGTTGTAGTAGTTGCAATATTCGTAAAAGTTATAGTATTGGGGTAAATTCAGTGACCTACTTATAGGAATTTTTCCGGCTTAGTCTAACATTAATATATTTGATGAAAGAGTTAAATTTCGAAAAGTACCTGTAAAATAAATAAAGTTTAGCAAGTTTAAATAATTTATGGATAACTGCATGTAACAGTATAAAGGTAATTAAAAGCTTTACCAAAAGCAGCAAACATATAATTATCCACTAATGTTGCAATATGACCATAAAGAGTCAAATCCACAATTGGATTTAAAATGATTCCAATCGACACATGTATGTAGAGGTATATAAGATCCACAGATCACCGAGAGTTGTTCTATAATAAAGAACTCTGAAAATTATAATACGTCTGTTGGAGGCTCATAATTTAAATGATAAATACAAAAGTTATAAACAATTATTAGAAACTTTATGTTTAAAACATTTACTGATATTGTTAAAAACATACTTAATATTGCTGAAAAATATTCGCGAGGAGAAGGAATTGGACCCACTGTAATCTAATGTCAGATTTAAATTATAGTTACCAAGGAATAATTAAAATTATATATTATTTATTTATTACGTACCCTAGATTCCCATGTATCAGATTTCGTATTATATAATGGTAATTACGGAACAGTCGATCAAACGAACACGTAATTGCACGAAATTTTTTCATGTGCACGGCATGTGCACGAAATAATAAATGGCTACATACGCAACTATACGGAAAATTGCACGGGAAAGCATGTAAAAAAGCACGCTATTACGTGCACTGTTGCATGGAATTCGCGCCTTTTTACGTGCCCAGTGCACGTTTTCCCGTGTACCATCTCGTGTTATATTCTACACCCTATAAGAAAAATGTACCGTATAGGCACGGGATGGAACCGGATAGGCACGGGTCAAGGTCCAGATTTGTACGGGTATGGTCCAAGTTGGTTCGGCTTCGGTGGACCGTGCGGACCGTGTGCCCGTGCCAATTGGACCGTAAATGGCTCGGGTTTTGCAGCAGTTTACTAGTCGAATCGGCACGGGATTTGGCACGAGTAATGAACGTAAATTCACGTGCCACTGCGATAACGATGTGGATTAACTATTAAAACATAAGTAATAAATATAAGATGAACAAGCTAACTGCATATGGAGCAAAATTTTGTAAGGAATTTTTTTGTTAAGACACACAGGGAGGCTTCATTAGTGAATCATGAGATATTGCTCTTTTTTTAAAAAAAAAACCTTTACTAATCTTTCGCTCTCCACGAAACGAGCCAACACGTATCACGAGCCATCACGTGTGTAACGTACACATACGTGTCATCTGAATGTGCCATTTCATATGACGTGATATTACGTGCCACCTAGTGATGTGCCACGTACAGTACTATACGTACAGTACTGTACGTACTGTACGCTAAAATTTTTGCCGATCATTTATTAAGAGGGGTCGATAGAAATATTTATGTTAGATAAATTAAACTTGTACATATTGCATCTAAAGTAGCGATCTATCTAAAGTAGCTACTTTAGATATATTAAGCAGCGCCTTAATAAATGCATTAATTTCAGGTGCTACGTTAGATGTCTAAAGTATCTACTTTAGACATGTGACTACTTTTAAATGCAACATTAAGCATAATAATTATAAATTTAGATAATAAAAGATTTTTTACCGTTATTAAACTTTTCTTATTCCAAATGACAAAACCAAGTAAAATTTGAACCATTTTACAAAGTTATGAGTTATAGATGGATATACACAAGAAAGAGCAAAATGTGATTATTGTTCTTTTGAATGTGCAAGTACAGTAGTGCGATGTGAAGAACATTTTAAAGTATGTTCCAGTGTAAATATTTCTGTCTTGCAAGAATATTTTGGGCAAGATTTTGAACGTCCTAGAATCAATTGTCCTAATCCTAGATATACAAAAACACGATCAATTAGCCAACCATCAAAATTATCAAATAAACGAAATAGTGATATTGCTCAATTTTTTGATCAACTAAGTACTAGTGAACAAAAGGAACTTGAATTTAGCTTTGCAGAAGCTATATTTCAATGTGGTCTTCCACTTTCCTTTTCTGAGCTTGAACCAATTATTAAACTTTTTAAAAAAGCACGTCCATCATTCCAATTGCCCAAACGAAAAAAAACTTTCAACAACATTACACAATCAAGTATATAAAAAAGCAAGTCTTGAAGTTCAGCAGTATATAGATGAAGTAGAAAATATTTATATAATTATAGATGGATGGTAAGTATATTTAATAAAAATAATTTATTTATATAAAATTTTTAAATGATTTTATTTAATATTTAAAGATTTTATATTTAATAGAATTTAATTATTTATTACTTATATAAAATTAGATATTCTGTAATATAAAATGAATAATTAATATTATACATACAGTCAAAATCATAAGTATCCACATCCTTTAACTTTTTAAATTAAAAAGATACAGCTTTGAAACTTTCACAGTAAATAGTACTCTATAAATATAGATCAGTGAATTTTGTTTATAATTTTTAATTACTACAACAAAAGTTAGATGAGAGCCAACTTTATGATTGATTTTTTTTAAAAAAATAAAAAAAAACAATTGAAATTAATCAAAAATTAATAAAAAATTAGGATTAAAATCAAAAATTTCAAAAACTTAGTACGTTAAAATTCAAGCATTTTTATAATAATAATATAAAAAACAAAAAATGAAAATTTTCATCATGTAGTATATACGCACGTAAGCACAAACTTGCTATATATAGACAGATTTCAAACTTTTTTCTGTAGCGGTTTATTTGTTTATTCAAGATTATTATGAACTACTAATTGGGACACTGAAAAATTGTTGTGGAAGAAATTAATTGCGATTATTAACGATTTATAATTTTGACTTGTCCATCCTTGCCATATATACTACTAATTTTATTTCTCAAGTTTTGTCCGCTTTTCAGTTTGCGCTAATGTACCATGAAGGATTTCTCGCATTTATAATTAAAAAGGTGATTCATGTCATATTTTTATAGGCCAATATTCGCTTACTAAGTACGTACATACGTAGTATAAGTTAGTACGTACGAAAATTATAAAAAGAAAATAAAAATTATACTCAGACGAACGAATATACCTATATTTACAGTAATGAATGATCAATACAGTATTTTAATTCAAATATTTTGACTAGATTTATTCCTTAAGTTTTTTTTTTCTTTATGATAACACTTTTTAATCGATTTTTGCAAAAATGCATAATATAACTGATGTCAAAGAATTTGAAGTAATGATAAATAAATGATATATATGAGTTTATTTCATAAAATTAAATTCATTATTAGGAATTAGAAACCGAATGATTAGTAAAAATCAATTGATGAAGAAATTCTGGAATATATCCCAGTTTCGCATTAAAACTATATAATAAAAGGTTATTAAAGTTTAAAACTTATAAAATTCGGACATACCATATACAAAATGGTAAAGTAAAATGAAAAGGTAGCAATTGTATCAAACAGAAATAGGTAAATATTTATTTATTTTAAAATTATATTTAAAAAATTTATGTTCGAATTTGTTTATTTAGCAAAAAAAGACATAATTCCACTAATGCTAATGTATGCAAGAGAAAGATTTTCGCTGTAAACAATAATAAAGGCTATATCGCAAATCTGGTTGTTAAAACGCAATTGAAGTAACAAAAATAGAATCAACATATAATGCTAAACAATATCCGCAGTACAAAATAAAAATAAAGTGATTGTCATTAGATATTGAATTGAAAATAAAAAAAAATTTTACCTTGTTAGAATGTCAAATAAAATTAGATAAGAAGTTGTTGAGGTAGAGACTATCGAATTACAAAACTAGCAATTAAAAGCAAGCTTGGATTTGTAAATTTTAATTTTTAATAAATATTCTTAGTTGCTCTGACGCATAATTTCAATAAAAATTAAATATGCTTAACTGAAATGCTGTTACTATAATTTGAATTAATGGTTAAACATTGTCAAATATTAATATGGAAGTGGACACCCGGAGAAATTCAGTAATCTAATTTTTAAATTTATAATTTTACGATTCAATTATATATTTTTTCAAAGATTGAATCCGATGTCTAAGAGCAAAATTTGGCATTTCTTGGCCCGCTTACATTTTGAAAAAAAGCTTCAAATATGCTAAAATATTAAAAAAAATTCTTATGTACTAAGTACGAAAATTTTTATTTCTTTTTAACGTACGTAAGTACTATTAAACTTTTGCTTAATTTTCGTATGTAGGTACGTCCAGACATATAGCTTCAAAATTCATGAGATATGAGCTGTGAAATTTAAGGTATTAATTTTTTTAAAAATGTCGATCTGCTTATTTCTATTAACGGCAACCAATATAATAAGCACTAGCCTATTGCCAAAGCCCTTCTACTAACACCCGAACCTTAAATTTCTATCCCTACTAGTGTTACGGGCTGACCTCGACCCATCAGCAGGGCGGGTGGGCGGGTCGGCCCTTGACCCATATCCCTGTGGGTCAGCCCGGCCGAGATATAGTTAAATTTTTTCGCCTGATAGAATTTTATTGTATAACTTATAATTATTACAGTATTAGATTTTTAGTTAAATCACGCGTAGAACATTCTCAAGTTTGTGCTTGCAGTCGATAATCATTTATCCGACCAAAATCGAATAGTCGACTTTTCAGTCGATATTTATAATTTCAACTAGTCAATTAGGAGTTATGACTGCATGTTCTTTTCGCTGATTAAAGCATTGATTATCGATTATAAGTTTATTTCAAAATAACCCGGTAAATCACCAACCAAAAGAGGACCCATCGGACCCTCTTATAACCACTTCTTATTCGCACTCTTCCTATTATTTGTAATCTATGTTACATTATATGTATGTGTGCTTATGATGTGTTTATCATTATATCGACTAACTAAAGTCGATTTTTCTCAAGCATCTCCATAGTGTAATGTTTTAGTAATAGAAATATTGTGATGTAATTTCTATCTATTTTTATATTGAATTATAAGCATATTTTTTTTTGACAATATGATCGGCCTGGTGTTATGCTCGATTTTTTATTTTTAGTTAGTACTATTATTTTATCGCTATGTATTTCTTATTTTGGCATAGTTTGTGGCATAGTCGGGTGATTGAATCTCCAAACGGGTGATTAACGGGTGATCAAGTCTCCAAACGGGTGATCAAATCCCAAACGACTGATTAAATCTCCCATACGAATTAAAAATATATAAGGATTTAGTTTCAGCTCATGAAGAAGAGGAGGATAGTGCAAAGTAGTTAACGGTTGTAGATAGTATATCGTTTTACAATTTGTTCACGATCGAACTAAACTGGCTCAAGCTCTCCCAACCGATCGTAACACCTGTCGACCGGGCCGATTGATTTTGGCAGCCAGGTCGGTCCAAGAATTTGGCACGGCCCGTATCACTAGTAACACAAAACCAAAAAAAGAAATTAAATTTTGTAAATAAATCAAGTGCGTAAGGATTCCCTACGTACTTAATTTATTTACAAAATTGAATTTCTTTTTTGGTTTTGTATTACTCGCGAATAACAGATAAGTAAAATCCGAAATTAAAATTTGAATTATCAGAATTTTCCGACAAGTAGAGTTCCGACGAACAAACAAATAAAATCCCAACAAAATTTGACCAAAACTAAAGCTAATACTAACCTAATGTGGTCTAATTTGTCGGGATTTTGGCCTAATTCGTTAGGTCAAATAATTATAATAGCACTAATACCGACTCTAAGTTCACCCTAGTTCTAATTCAAAATTTTAATTTTTCGTATAACATAAATATATAATTATAAATGGCTATATATTTACTTATGTCATTATTCTATTTAACGATTTTACTCAATAAATAATTATGACTTATTCTAGCTTTTATATTTTCGCATTTCTTTTAAATTTTATTGCTACTTTTGCTTTTATTCCAAATGGAAGAGAATTTCATTCATCAGTCCTTATTGATAAAAAACTCTATTTTAGCGGTGGAAATAATAATAGTTTTGGTAGAATTACAAATGAATTCTTTTATTTGGATGTTTCTAAACCATTTATAACAACAGACGATATTTCGATACCGTGGTTTGACCTTACAAACACTAGTGGTCCTTCAAAACTATATGCTACAACGTGTATTGGTGGAAAAAATAATGATTTGATTTTTATTTTTGGTTATGGTGATAATCAATCATTCGTTAATCAATTTGATACAAGTAAACAACAATGGATTGATTTCACACCTGTTGGAAATGTACCTGCAGATAAACTTTTTATTTCATGTGCTAATTTTAATAATGGATTGATTGCAATTTTTAGTGGAAAGAAATATTATCCTATTAATATTAATGATAATGATAATAATATTTGGATATTCAATACATTAACATTAACATGGGGTTTAAGCAATGCAACAAATGCTCCACCACCTCGGTATTTATATTGTGCAATAACTTTGCCTGATGAAAATATTTTATATATTGGTGGAATTAATCTAATTAATTCGAGCAAAATCTCATTTACCCAAATGAATAGTGTAAGTATTGTGTTGTATAGTAACAAATTTGATTTTGTTACCTCTATTCATTAATTCTTTATAGTTATCATTATATAATACAACATCTGATATGTGGGCAAATATGGTACGTAAGAATAAATACGGTTTAATTATACTTTGGCAACTAATTATAAATCTAATATATTATTAGAGTACATCCGGTCAACCCCCACCTGCTCGCGTTTACTTCTCAGCAACATTAAGTATGCTAATCAATATCAATAAATGCTATAATTTTTAAATTTTCTTCCATTAATCATTTACATTGAAAGCTCTTGACGGACGTATTATAATTTTCGGTGGTGGACTAACTATATTAGATCAAAACTTTAATGAAACTTTCGGTGATTTATGGATATTAGACATTGCAAAATATCATTGGTCAATTGAAAACATTTTAAACCCAATTACAGATTTAGCACTTATTGGCATACTGCGACATTAGTGGATAATTACATGTTTATTGCTTTTGGTAAAGTTTTTGTTTAAATTTTATGCTGTTTACTTTTAAATTTTTCTATTTAAACATATTAACTTTTATTTTTCAACAGGTAAGATTCCAAATGATAGTTTTTCATCAAAAATATTTATACTAGATGTAAGCCAGAAATTTTCTTATAAATGGGTAACAGAATTTATTCCAATTAAAAATAATAAAAATACAAGTAATGCAAACATTCCAGAATCTAAAAATATTATTTTAATTATTATGGGTGTTATCGTTTTTTTAATAATAATATTCGCTATTGTTGCCATCATTTTAACTTCAAAGTTTGTGATAATAATATACTGATTAGTTGGGATTGGCTAAAAAGAAATTTGCATTGATTCACGCAGTATAATCTAGATATTGTGATTTATTTAATAAAATGAAAGGAGTGTAAATAGACTAGTTTGTTCATTTAATTAAGATTTATCGGCTATTAAGTCAACAGCGCTACTTAACGTTATACCTCTTTTGATTATCAAAATCATCATCCAAAATTAATTACATTTAAAACTCAACTTTGGCACTTTATTTAGCAGTATTATAGTTTTGTGCTTCTATTTATCTCAACTTTATTTTATTTTCGCTGTTTTTTTTTATTCCAAATAAAAGAAATAATGTTTCTTTGCTTATTTATACCAGTGGTTCATTTTAAATAACGTATATTGGTGGAAAAAATTATGACATCTTTTTATTTTTGGTATGGTAGTTTGTCTTATAAAGGGGAAATTACAAATAAAAGGCCCAAATCGAAAATAATTATAGATAAGGGCCCCAAATGAAAATAATTACCGATATAGGCCCGATATTTGAAATTATTACAAATAAGGGCCCAAAATAATTCTGCGTTTAAAGATCCGTGATTTAAGTTCCGTGGTTCAATGACTCGAATGTGACTCATAATATAGTATAAAGTTAATTATAGTTAATTGTTAAGCGCATAAGAAATGTAATTAATGATGTAATCGATTAGTAATTGAATGTAAATTCAAATGTGCAATAAAAAGCATACATTTGGTCCATTCGATCCACAAATCCATTTATTATGCACTGTAGAATTGTCTCTTAATAACTAAAAATCTGACATGATGTCAGATGCAAAATTATTTTTACCAAAAGGGAAAATGTTCGTTTGGCCATTCCGTCGAACATTCTTCGTCATATAAGTTTAAACCAAACAAGTTGCTTGTTGTTTGTCCCACGAATGAAGGTAGTTAATGCCTTTCAGCTAATAAGTGCAAAGATGGTTACTGTACATTCATATACTAAAATCGATTCCTCAATATCCAAACTTGCCCATCATATATGGAACGTAGTAAATGTTTTAATAAATTTGTGTGCCAGTTTGATACAATCACGAAAGGAAATTACTGTTGTGTTTAGATTGGCTTTGTCAGATTTGGTCTCTTAATTGTAATAATTTTCAAATATCGGACCTCTGTTGGTAATTATTTTCATTTTGGGTCCTTATCTGCAATTATTTTTGATTTTAAGCCCTTATTGTAATTTTCCCTATAATCAATCATTTGTTAATCAATTTGATTAAAGTAAACAGTAGTAAATTAATTTTACATCCTATTGGAAGACCCATATATTTCATGTGCAAATTAATAATGAATCGAAAAGCATCGCACGCATATGATATATTATTATTTCGATGCATCTAGTAACGACAGATATTAAACTTTATTGAATGATCTTTATTGAGAATGAACAGTATACAACAGTACGATATGTATAAACCGAAACGGGATGTGCTAACAGAAATAGCAAATATAATTTCGCCGTGCATCGCCGTCATTGGTTGAATTTATGATGCGTACCATCAGCCAGTGATGCACAAAGTAGGCCGGCTCTGGTGAAAGTTTAAGCTACCACAAAATGGCAAGATTCATTCCAAAAGGCTGGAATTTTACCATTTTTTTGGTTGAACACATGTGCATGTGAATAATTTGATTTCCTTTTTTTTTTTTTGGCATCAATAGCATGCTTGCTGCTAGTTGCTATGTTGTATCGACATATTATTAGATGTGCGTGGCTATTCAACATGCAGGACACACAATGTGTATATAATTTAATTCTTTGATTGTAATAATTTAGAGATTTTTTTTTTTTGCCACGTAAAGTGTATGGATTTTAGTATTATTCTTTCACGAAAGATAAGAGCGTGTTACATTATCACCTGGTAAATATGGTTTGAGGTTGTTTATTAACTAGCTCTTAGTGACTAAGATCCTGCCAACCTTAATGAAAAGTGATCCTTTCTTTAGTGCGTGTGTCTTATTAGTTCTAAAAAAGCCTTATAAGCTTTCAATGCGCAAATCAGGAATCTTTTATTCTTTGTTAGGTTGATTATCAATAGACTATAGAGTCTATACTAAAAGAAATAAGTTATACATTATAAATTTGCTTAACTTTATCTTATAGTATTGTTTAATTAGTTTATATTGTTGGGTAAAATAAAAGTAGTATTTATATGTTTTATTGTTGTTCTTTTTATAAATTTGTTGCCAATAGAATAACTATATTTTTTTATATATCTTTTTGATTCTTTTGTAATACATAGTTACATTTTTTTAATCTGATCTTGTTCTAATAATTCTAAAAATAGTATGTTCATTGTTATTATTTTAATTTTTAGTAAACTATTTTCTTTTAGATAAATATTTAGAAACTTTGAAGTTTGTTTTTGTCAGTATATATTTGTATATTTGTACTTTTTTATAATTTTTGAATTACTTTTCATAAATATCTTGATTTTTTTTAAGCTTGCTTGATAAATATAATTTATAAAGAATAAAAGCAGAATTATAGTATACTTTTATAAAAAATTGGTATGTATAAAAATAATTTATAAAAATATACTTTATAAAACTATATAAAAATTTTTTTACTTATAGGTAATATGATTAAAATTGATTGAAATATAGCATAGAGTTAATTAATCAAAATTAAGCAAAACTAGATTATTTATTTGCTATAATATTAAATAGCTACATAATATAGTTGTACTAAAATTACAAAATTACAAAATCATTCAATTACAAAATTACAAAAATTTCAAAATCTCGAAATTACAAAATACCAAAATTGCAAAATTTTAAACACAATATAACAAAATTACAAAGTCACAAAAATGCATTTGCAAAATTACAAATTTACAAAATTACAAAATAAAAATCATAAAATCACAAAATTATAAAATTATAAAATCATTAAAATATTAAAATAATAAAACACAGATTATATCACTTTGTGTACCTATGGTACACTTTATAATTTATTTAAATGGTTTTTCATAAGTAGTGATGGGCAAATCCTGATTTTTTTAAAAAATCCCGTGTGGGATGTGGGATTCTGTGTGGGATGTGGGATCGCGTGTGGGATCCACATGGGATTCACAGGATTTGCAGGATCGAGTAGAGTTTCTGAATTTTTCACGATTAATAAATAAATATATATATATATCATTACTAGGAATGTAATTTCTTGTTAAAATAATAATCATTTCTTATAAATCTTACTACTTTTATTACAAATAAAAATGCTTATATAGATTTTACCTACTTTGGATCTTATAATTATTAAATTCATCAATTCAGAATTGCCTTAATTTTATCAATTTTTTAAAATATTATTATATAAATATATATTTAAAAATTATAATGATAACAATGCGATCAAATCATAAGTGTATAAAAATTTATAAGTAATCAGGTGCATAATCAGGTATAAATTTGCTAAAATTTATAAGTGATCAGGTATTGTACATACGTACAAAAATTTATAACCAGGTTATATACATACAAAAATTCATAAACGACTTATAAGAAATTCATAATCGGGCTTATAATTTCTGAATCATATAACTGATTGGCTCGAATTTTATTTAACCTTATCATTCATATTAAATAATCACTGAAATTGGAGTTTTTTTCCCATATGGTACACAATATTCTTGGTGCATTATTTGTGCAAGAAATTAAAAGTCTAGATTGCCACTTTATTAATCATGAAAATTTAAAAAATTTATTTCAACGTACAGTTTGCGCATTATCTCTTTACGCACGTATATATGTGGAACGAAAATAAATAAAAGATTTAATATTTTTATTTAAGTACATACTAATTAGGAATTGACCCACTTATGTTAAAGAAGGCCGGATTATTTGTTAATGCGGGCCAGAGGATATGATAACGCAGGCCAGAAAATCTTATATTAAAAATCCACGCATCCCGCGCGGGATCACGCGCATTGCCCATCACATTCATAAGGTTTTCTTAAGCATCTAAATCAATTGATTCAATGGACGTGAAAGCAGCACAATTAATGACGATATTTATGGGATTAAATGCTTGAGCATATTCTTTTTTATTTTTCGTTATGCAACCTAAAATACCTAAAAATAAAACAACCCTATTAAACTTCCGATCGAAGCTTCAGTTTCATTTGCACAAGCTTCTCTTTTTAATGATTTTACCAATTAATATATTTCGTTGTAATTAATTTATGAAATCATTACGGAAGTTGCTTTGTGGCAACAAAAATTAAACCATTTTTTTTATGAATGAGCGGAAAATGACAATATTCATTACAGCTTGGTTAAAAGATGAATTGTATTTACTACGTTCTTATCAAAGTATCGATTTTTTTAAAAGCTTCTAGCGTTAAAATAAATAGCCATTTCTTTGGATCAGTTAAAAATTTGTTGAGAATTCATTATTTACAATGTTTTGATAGCGCTTGAACGACCTTTAGCAATGATAAATTTTTGAGAAAAAAATGTCGTTGATTTCATTGAAGCAATTTCTGAATAATTAAAAACTTGCCTCTGATCCATTTGAAGAGGTGCTTGACAATGTCTGAGTTAATTCTTTGATATCAACTACAATTATTGTTTAATTGGATAAAATTTAAAAAGATAAATTTATTATTAAAAATAAATTTAAAAAAAAAATTTAAATTAAACGTAGAAGAATTAAATAAACACTGGGTTTAAAAAAAATATTCAAGAAAAAAATTTGGGCATTCCTAATTATTAGGCCATATACAATTGATTTTTGGTCATTATAACATTTAAAATTTGAAAATGGCCCGACCTTTAATTTGATTTCAAAAAATTATATATATAAAGACATATAAAAATTTTCTAAAAATTTATAAAAACAACCGCCCGCATAGTAATATAGTCAGAATTTGACCCTGTCGGATTATGAGAATCAATTTATTAAGTTTGTATGGCCTAGAAGAATAAATTTATATAAACAAAGAAATAAAGCAGTTTAACTAAAAGTACATGATTCTCAGTAAAATTCTACTGTCTCAAGTCTAATTTTATTTGTATGTATAATACTTGTATATTCTGCCTTATTTTCTGTCCAAAACTGTAAGGGTTGCTCTTATTCATCGATAATATCCGGTACTTCAAGATCATATAATTGACTATCTATAAAAAGAGTTATTAAACAAAGCAATAATATAGAACAATATAATTTATTTAAAATAAACTAAATTTATAAGTACCTTTATAATCATTATTGGATAAAATAAAACAACTTTTATAATGCGAGCCAATATAAACTTGCATATCCTTATTTTTTATATTTTGTAATTTTTTATCTGATTCGGTCAATTCAAATAAAATACTTTCGCTATTCTGCCATTCTGCAAAAATATCACAAATTTCAGTTGCAGTTGGTCGCTCTTTCGGTTCTGTATTCCAACATTTCTTTAATAAATTAGCATAGCACTTTGCAGTATTTTCATAAATATGTGGACGTAAACCATCACATACTTGTATTTGAAATTGTAATTTAGATTGCAATTTTGAATTTAACTCGAAAGGTACAGGTTTACCGTATAAAATTTCCCACATGATTATACCAAGTGAATAAATATCTGATGCTTTAGTGTATTGTTGTTTATTCAAAACTTCAGGAGCAATATAAGGTAAAATTCCACAAACTCTATCAGAATTCGATTTTAAAGCAATATTAGCCGTTATTGAAAGTCCTAAATCTGCAATATATGCACTTTTAAAATTTTTAAGTAATACATTTTCACTATGTAAATCACAATGTATAAGGTCATGAGAATGAATGATTTGAAGATCTGATGCAATACATTGTAGCAGATTTATTTTATCTTTCCAATCCATTTGTGCTATCCTACGTAGACTTTTGCGCAAACATCCATATGGAGCATATTCCATAACTAGAATATAATCATTAGAAGCTTTGTCTTTTGATATACCGAAGCATTTTAAAAATGTTGGATTTTTAAGTCCGATATCACAATAAGCTTTTAACTTATTATAAGAAATATATATATTCAATTACTACATAAATGATAAATAACGAATAATACAATTAATGATAATTTTATAAAAATTACCTCTTTTATAAATTCTTCGTGATAATTATTTGATTTATGAAGTAATTTAAGCGCAACCGTTCTGATTAAATTTTGACTATTATCAGACCATCTAGCACGGTATACAGTTGCAAATCCACCTCTGCCTATTTTCACAATATTTTTAAATTCATCATAAGAAATCCAAGATAATTGATATTTATTTTCCATCAATATTTTTTTCAAATCATCATCAATCACTGAATTATGTATCCACTCATTTGTAGCTGTTAATTTATTTATAAAAATTAGTAAATTAATAAAATTGTTAAAATAGATTTTTATGAAAATTATCTATGATATAATGGATAATACCTGATGTTAATTCTTTTTCCCTAATCAGCATTTAAATATTTGAATTGATTAAATAAGTATAAAATAAGTACATATTACATATATATGTAATGATAATGAAAAAGTATTGAAATGTTAGACACACGTCCTTTTTTTCTTTAAAATCGAAATTTCTCTTATAAAAAATTTTATTTTAAATTTTATCTTGACTCTAAACAGATTTTTGATTTCACTTACGTCTGATGTTATGATTGGATTACAATAAGACACATTCTAGTACAAATTTAATCTCAAAATTTACCTTTGATACCAGTGCTTGGCTTTATCTAAATCTCTAGTTACTCCAATTCCATTACGATAACATTCTGCTACTTTTGACATTCCAGCAGCCAAACCCATATCTGCAGATTTTTGATAATAAATGAAGGCCTTATGTTCATCTTTTTTAACTGCAATTCCATAATGATAACAAAATCTAATTTGACTTATAGCAGTAGCGCTCCCCATTTCTGCAGATTTTTGGTAATAAACGAAAGCCTTATGTTCATCCTTTTCAACACCAATTCCATCTTTATAGCATTTACCAAGATTATATATTGCAGTAGCGTTCCCATCTCTGCAGATTTTTGATAATAAATGAAAGCTTTTTGTTCATCATTTTCAACTCCAATTCCATGATCATAACAATATCCAACATTATATGTTCCTTCAGCGTCACCCATTTCTGCAGATTTTTGATAATAAATGAATGCCTTATTTTCATCTTTTTCAGCTCCAATTCCATTTTGATAACAATGTCCAACGTTATTGGTCGCTGTTGAATTCCCCATCTTTGCAGATTTTTGATAATAAATGAAAGCCTTATTTTCATCCTTTTCAACTCCAATTCCATTATGATAACAATATCCAGCATTACAAATTCCATCAGCGTTCCCCATCTTTGCAGATCTTTGGTAATAAATGAATGCCTTATCTTCATCCTTTTCAACACCAATTCCATTTTGATAACAATATCCAACATTATATTTTCCTCCAGCG
>QKWP01000802.1:173841-215073 GCA_003550325.1 Gigaspora rosea
AACTTGATTTATTGCAGTAGCATCGCCCATCTCTGCAGATTTTTGATAATAAATGAAAGCCTTATTTTCATCCTTTTCAATTCCAATTCCATGATGATAACAATATCCGACCCAATTAGTTCCAATAGCGTCACCCATCTCTGCAGATTTTTGACAATAAATGAAAACCTTATTTTCATCCTTTTCAACACCAATTCCATGATGATAACAATACCCGACCCGATTTGTTCCAATAGCGTCGCCCATCTTTGCAGATATTTGATAATAAATGAAAGCCTTTTTTTCATCCTTTACAACTCCAATTCCTTGGCGATAACAATCTCCAACATTATTTACCGCTGCTGCATTCCCCATCTCTGCAGATTTTTGATAATGAATGAATGCCTTATTCTCATCCTTTTTAACACCAATTCCAAAAAAATAACAATGTCCAACTTGATTTATTGCAGTAGCATTCCCCATCCCTGCAGATGTTTAATAACAAATTAAAGCCTTATATTCATCATTTTCAACTCCAATTCCATAATGATAACAATATCCAACACTATTTATTCCAGCAGCGTCCCCCATTTCTGCAGATTTTTGATAATAGATGAAGGCTGTATTTTCATCCCTTTCAACCCCCTATCCCATGTTCATAATTGTATCCAAGCGTTTAAGGATCTAAATTAGTTGATTTTTATGATGAAATAGTTTATTAAAAATCTTTTTCATTTTACTTTTTGATTATGAATATGAATAGAAATCCGTTAAATCATTCGCTTGGTGTAATATCTTTAGAAATGATAACAGGCAAATTTGCCAGCAAGATGTAAACTCTAATATTCCTTTTTTTAAGAAATTATTTAATCCGTTAATTTCTTTTAATTTTCTGAAAAAATCTTTATGTTTAAAATTTTTAATTTTATCTTTTAAATGAAACTAGGCGTTTGAGTTTTTTAAAGGGAGTTAGAAATGTATCTACATTGTCTATGCCCTTCAAGTAAAGATACAAATTTGTCTTATTAGGTTACATCACGTACGAACAGTACTGTAGCCAACAAAAGTGTAACACCCGATCTGCACATCAAAGCACTGAGTAAAAACATGGCTGTGCTTACCCCTTTTTTGGGGGACGTCCAAAGCCGTGTCCAGTCAACTGTTTTTGATTTTTTTTAATTAAAGTTAGGGTAAGAGTTAATTTGGGGTTAGGGTTAGGGCATGGCTTGTAGTAAAATTGTCCTCCCAACATTTTTTATTAATGCACCAAGATGGGTTTAGACTGTTGTTACTTGTATTTTTGCAACTTTCGCTTTTTTTTCGCTGTTTTTGTCTCTTCGGGCTGTTCCGTGTCGATCAAAATAAACAATTCTATTGGCTTTATGGACACGGCTTTAGACGACCCCCCTTTTTTGACGTTTCCCCAAATCAAATTTTTTTTACTTTTTTTCTTTGAATTCTGAATAAGCACCAGAATAAAAAAAAGGGAAAATAAATTTGTCGCACCCTGCTTTAACCAATCAAATCGCACGATTTTATAGGCAAAAATTTTATTTTTAAAAATTTAAAGTTTTATTTATAAAGTGTAAAATATACATAAAATAGCATGTCATATAACGTAAAATTTTATTCTGAACAACTTTTTCTAAGTCATAAAGATAGATTGTCTTAGTAAAAAAAACATTTTATAAGAAAAATCAAAATTTTCCAAAGTTAGCACATATAAAACTTTTTTTTTTACTAAAACAATTTATCTTTTTAACTTAGAAAAGTTGTTTAGCATTAAATTTTACATGTAATACTTAAATGTAAATATAAATTATATTAGTAAAAAAAAGTTTTATATGTGCTAATGTTCATAATTTTTGATTTTTCTTATAAAACGTTTTTTTACTAAGACAATCTATCTTTATGATTTAGAAAAAGTTGTTTAGAATAAAATTTTACATTATATGCTTTAATATCGCTTATTTATTTTTATATTTTATAACTTAAAATTTTTTGTCTACAAAATCGAGCGATTTGATTGGTTGGAATCAGAGGTGCAACATGTCGCAGGTGCGACAAATTTCTATTCCCAAATTATTAATAAAAAATTTGATGTATATGCAGCCAAAATTATATTAATAAAAAATTTCCATTTTAAGCAAAAATCAACATTTGCATGCATAATACAAGCTCCTTGAGAGGAAATAGTCAATTAGAAAGTGCAAATTTTGACTATTCTGGATCAGCCTGATGAAGAATTCAAGCATGCATAAAAAAAAAAAAGTAAGAATATGCAAAAACTAATGTTTAAATCAATCTTGGTGCACTAATTAAAAATAATAGAAATAAAATTTTACTTATATTAAAATCACTTTAACGTTATAGCCTCTAACATTAAGACCCTAACTCTAAATTTTATCTTACATACTTAGTTTATTTACAAAATCAGATTTTTTTTTGGTTTGTATTACCCTGCAAATAAGTAAAATAAGTTTTGTTGAACCAAATATTGTTAATTAACACACTTTTTTAATCTTTCTTTGATGACATGCAGCAGATCATTTCTAATGAAATTTATGATTAGACATTGGGCATCTTATTTATTGGTTGAGATCTTACTCTGTGATTTGCTACCTTAAAACAGAAAAGATTTTACTACATAAATAGGACCCCGAACAATCTATGTGAGGTCATAGTTAAAAAATAGCTAATGGAGGACTGTTTTTTAAAAAAGGTTATATTTGAAAAGTAGTTATTCAAGAAAAAGGTTGTATTTGAAACCTGCTAAATGGCAAAATAGGTATATTTGAAAGAATGCTAATAGGGTAATTTTTATAAATGTTATATTTGAAATGTGCTAATGAAAATTGGGCTATAATTGTAAGAGAGATAGGAGAAAAAGGGTGAGAGGGGGAAAAGGGCGAGAGGGGGAAAAAGGAGAAAGTGATAAAAGGGAGAGAGGGTAAAAATAGATTGAAACGGGCTTTAAGTTTTTTTGTAGTAATATATAGTTATGATCTAGGACATGTTACAGAAGGGTAAAATTTCTATCTAATGTGTGAAATATAGCTTATATATACCAAACCAAAATGGCTAACCAAAAAAAATTTTACTATGATGTTCAAATCAGTGATGGCAAATGACAAGGTCATAAAAATTTTTATGAAAATGACTATAAATGATATGTCATTTTAAAATGACAATGTTATTTATTATAAAAAAATTTTATATAAAATCATGGCAAAATGACAAGTCATAAAAAATATTTTTATAAATGACATTAAAATGACAAATAAATGATAGTATTACTATTATCAAAAACATTACCAAAAAATAATTATTGATGATCATAAAATTCATCAAATCAGCTGAATTCGATACTATCTATATCGAAGTTATTCAATATTTCTAAATTGGGCTTTCCGTATATATGCAAAATAACTCCCAAAAGTGTAATTTCAAATTATGTTTGAATTAAGCTTAATCCTGGCCATTACTCAAACCATGTCCCTAGATGTTATTTTTTATTTTTTTTATAGTTTAACATCCATTTCTGGTTAGAGTGACTTAGTGTTCCAAATCGTTAGTTGAAAAACCTACTAGTTGGTAACTTTTCAACTAATCGATTTAAAAAAAGTTAAACACTAATCAATTTATTATCAACTGGTTTGATTACAATTAATTGCTAGTTATAACTAGTTATCAACTAGTTATCAACTAACTATAATTATATTATATTAACAACTAAACGATATAACAGAAATCACAACAATGGATTGGTAACTAATAATACTTCTCAGTTTGAGATGTATCTGGTGTGCATTTTTGTTATTTCAAATTTGCCAGTTTTCAGTGTGTTTTATACCAACAGGTTATTCCCCAAAGCATAAAGGATTATTCTTCGTATATAATATTATTGCTCCGGGTACCAATCATAGAGTCAATATTTTACAGTTGTGGTTTTTCAATTTTCACTTATTGAAAAATGATTCAGGTGATTCTTGACGTAATAGATTAATAATAATAAACATAGTTCATATTTATTAATGATATAATATATTTTAAGTAGCTCTTTTAGTGTTACATGTTTCATTTTTTCAATTATACTTAAATCATCTTTTTTGTTTTATATCTATATTTGAATCGACCTTTTTTTTTAAATCACTACTAGATATTAGACCTACCATTAAATTATAGGTTAGATTTAACCATTTTTTAATCAATTTTACAGTATATAATCTATTATAGTAGAGCTTGGATCCATTATCTGTTTTCATATTCAATTTAACGGATATTCGACAGATTTTATTATTAACTTTAGTATACAAGTGATAACAAATCCAANCATTATCTGTTTTCATATTCAATTTAACGGATATTCGACAGATTTTATTATTAACTTTAGTATACAAGTGATAACAAATCCAACTTCTATATTGTGGTTATAATATTCTGCAAAATATAGGTGAACAATCTACATCTTTTTCCAATTTCTATTACATAATAAGCGAGATGTAAAATAGTGAAAATATTAAAGGAGGGAGAGCATATATATTTAACCGATTTAACTTTAATAGTTACTAGGAGATAAGTTTCTGATTAACTCGAATAAAGGTCTCTTCAGCTCTACACTAGCCTACTTCCTTTATTTTCCTTAAATAAAATCAGAGGGAACTCCTCTTCATCTGTCTCACTCTTTATTGAAGTCAAATTCATTCGTTTATATATGTTGTGCCCCAAATGCAAATTTGGCCTAGTTGTCAATTGGGACAGCCCAAATGTCAATATTTACAGCCAAAATAAAAAACTGGTCTAATCTAACCCTAACCTAACCCTAATATCCGGGCTAAATTAATTTTTAATTTGGCCGGATTGACAACTGGGCCGATTTGCATTTGGGCACGACATATACATTTGAATTTAATATACGACACATTGATGTGTTATTTGGTACTTTAACATACTGTTTAACTCTACTACTAAACTTAGTATGTTGATGTGCTATCGAGAATGTTTATAATCTGTGACCCTTAACATGCAAACGTGCTAACATGTTAACGTGTTATGAAGATTTTACAAAAAGGGGCTATTTATGTTAATCATCAAGTTTATACGGATTGACTAACATTTAATGAATTATACAAAAATAGATGTAAGTTTCAAATAAAGAAAAGAAGTAAACTAATCTAAAAATTCGGATCTCTAATGTCAATAGTATCGAATGAAGGTAACAGTCATGTGAGTGTATGTGAGAATCAAAATAGTCGAATCAAGCAACCATTCCAACAGCTCATTATGATTATATTAAATAATCATTCTAACAGCTCATTATGGTTAGCATTCTAACAACTTTTGATGATTAGTATTAAATAATCATTCTAATAGTTTTTTATGATTAATATTAAATAATCATTCTAGCAGCTCTTTATAGTTAGTGATAAATAACTATTCTAAAAACTCCTTATGGTTATGTTAAATAATCATTCTAATGGCTCTTTATTGTTGCCATTCTAACAATCTCTTTCGGATAAGCATTTAGCGTTTGGATTAGGATGGTTGGATATGGTTCATGATTCGTAAGACATTCGATCAAATATTATAGTCATTTATCAACAAATGTGATGTTTAATTTATAGATATTACTATAATGAGATTTTAAATATATATTTTCAAAATTCTTCGTATCAATGCAAATTTCAATGTAATTATGAATAATTATTATATAATCTATAAATGACAAGTATAGTCATAAAAAGATAAATGATTTTTTTATGACAAAAATGACTTGTCATATGACAAGGTGTCATTTATTTTTAAATGACAATGTGCCATCACCAGCTCAAATATAACCTCACATAGATTGTTTGGGGTCCTATATAAATTATATAAAAATTGATCTATATTAACTTTATTCTTAACTCTTCCAAATTGGATTTAAGTCACAAGTGAATTCTAGGTCTATCAAAATAAACAATAAATGAACATGTAATTTTATAATTCCAATATGCACTATATGCTCCAAAAATTTTTATTGTATCTTAATTATTTATATTATATAAATATATATTTGTAATAAAGGTTTTATATATGAAAATTCAGTCTGTATTAAATTGATTAACTAGTTATAATTTTGTTTTCTATTTTTTTCTTATTTTAGAAATAGTTTGTAATTGTGCAAACACTTTTATGAAAGGTAATACACTTTTTTTTTAATATATAAAACCCCTTTGCCCGGTAGGTTCCTAGTTAAAGATCGTTAAATACTTGCCACATATACTTTTTTTTAAAAGGATCTATTTAAGCAAATTAGAAAAAAGATTCTTATGTTTTTAAATAATATTTGGATCATATATTACTATTTACTATTTAGAAAATATTATTTGGTAGATTAGTCTACCTATCTCATTTACAAACTCACATCTTATAAATACTTTTTATAAAACTCATGTCTTATAAATACTTTTTTTGAGACATCTCATGTTAAAATAAATAAAAATTATATTAAATAAATAAAAATTATATTAAATAAATAAAAATTATATTAAATAAATAAAAACTATACATATATATTAAATAAATAAAAAATATACATATAGATTAAATAAATAAAAATTATATGTATATTAAAATATATAAAATTGTATATACTTTATTTTGAATTAGCTCTTTTATATTTTCTTACATTCTCTTACATTCCCTTATTCTATTACTAATTTTCTTCTTAATTGTTCTTAATGAAATCTTACTACAAATATATCATTTAATATAATAAAGAAAATCTATTTATAGACTACATATATATATGCAGGCACTAATTGATTTTTGTATAATACAGCCAGCTCTCTTAGAACTGGTATGCATAGTGAATGGGTTGAGTATCTGTTTTGAAAGCTAATCAGATTTGACAATATCATGTGAAATGCGAATGTGCATCAACCAATCAAATTACCTATTATTTCAATTTCTGGGCCTAATTAGAGCAAAAAACAGAATTACTTGTAATCTCAAAAACCTGTGAACAATATTCTGATCACATAATTGTTGTGAATGAACACTCTATATAAAATTTATACAATTTGATTGGATACATGTCAGGTGACTCTATACAAAATCAGAAATTTATAAATAAAGGTTATCAGATATCAGAAATAGCAGGTTATTAGTTATTACTTATGGAATAGGCATGGTGGATTGATTTTTATCCAATTTTGGCAGGTTATCAGTTTTGACAGGATTGGTTCTGAGAGGGCTGACTGTATATAAATTATTGACCAAAATTAAATCTGACTTAAGATTATTATAGACTATAATTGAACCTGACTTAAGTTTAAAGTATAGTTGGTAATAGAATTAATTTTACAAATTTATATGGTTATAGTATTGCCATATTTTTTGCTGGAATTGCTATGAGATCTAAGCTAAAAGCTGTAATATTGTAATACTAGTAATATAGAAATACTATCTGCTATAATACTATTCATTAAAATGCTATACTGCATTATGGCTTCCTTTAAATAATATACTATTAAATATTGATTCTGTCAGCTTCATTGATTTAATACATATAATAACTATAAAAAAAGAGATAAGATTTATTTTTTTGCCCAATTAGACCAGTCTATAAGTTATTGTTTAAGAATATCTTTAGTGAGCAAATAACAACATATTCATTATTTTTTGGTTTGGAGTAACTGTGTATTATTCTGTATATAGTATCACACTATTACAAATATTGTGTTATTGTAGTACTGTTAAGCATAAACTTCCAATGCCATACAACAATTATATACTTAATAAATATGGAGCCTGACAAATTTTTTATATTTATTTTTTTCTATATATAAAAAAAATAAAATAAAATAAACTAGTTTCTTTACATATATTACATATAATGAAATTAGCTATATTACAATTTTTTGTATATATAAAATATATAAACAACTAGTTTTTTATATATATATATATAAAAATGCATCTTTAAGTCATATATTATTTTCTCTTATTGATGTCTCAAATATCTGTATAAAAATTGTTCAAGTTCCATTTTTATCTTATACTATTTGCTCTCAAATACTAGTTATTTACAAAAGAGACAAAATCAAATATGATTAACTATTTTTATTATCCTTTATACAGGCATATTTTTGTAATTAATAATGAAATATTCTTTTGCAGAATTTTGCAAAAATCAAAGGTCAACTGCACAACTCTTTTCGACAATCCCTCATACTAAAATTTTCAAAACGCCCGATCTATGAGAACAGTATATTTAATATATATAATAGGAAATTGGCTCTACTAAAAGCAGGGTTGGGCAACTGGACAATTGGACAATTGGAAATTTGTCTAGTGTCCAGTGTCCTAATTGTCCAGTGAAAAGCAATGGATTAAGAAAAATAATCACTGGACAACAAAAATTAAAAAAAAATTATAATTTTTAAAATTTTAAACAAAAAAAATTAAATAAACTAGATAATTAACCAATTCTGTTAAATTGATAACTTAAAAAAAATTAATTTATTAAGCCTGTTCCTGCTATATAATATAATATTTATAATGTTTTCAAGCCTGATATCTCTCAAAACCTGCTTACCATGCATATTGCTTTGGGAGGTTAACATCATTTGAAATACTATCCTTTACAATTGCAAGCAAATTGGTTGCATATAGATATTTTATTTAGTTAAATACAGTTTTATGTGACCAACATATTTATTGCTTATTAATTTTTTCAAATATACTGTATGTGCTAACAGAATTTTTGACTAATATACAATAATTAAACTAAATTTTAAGAATAAAATTAAATAAATCAAAGGTATAGTGCATTATTATAAAATTTTAACTACATTTTTAAGAATTAGCTAGAGCAATCCTCTGGGAGTACTAGTTATCTGACAAGATATGTTGTGCTTTGACAAATTTATTTATTTATTGAAATTTTTTATAAATATGTCACTGGACACTAGACATGTACTGGACATTACACTGAACAATTTGGAAACGTCCAGTGTCCAGTGAAAAAGCACTGGATACCAGCTTGCCCAACCCTAACTAAAAGCACACTGGAACAAGAGGCTCTCTATTAGGGAACTGAAACACTACAGGAAATAGGGACCTGTGATATCTTTTGATGGACTTGATAGAGAAGTACTCCCAGTTACAACTTTGGCACTATTGAGCAAAGAAGTAGTAAGCACCAACCTAGAGTTTAGTTTTGAGATGTGTTATTATATTCAGCATAACTCCTACCAACTCTTTTATATTTGGTACTTTACTGGACTTTTTCTCTCTACTTCTTGGAAACTTTTGAAATTTCACCAAAAAGTAGAAAATCTAGCTTACCCCCTCCAAAAGATCAGCAGTATTTACTCCTTCTGAATTGGGATAACACCTACCAAATTTGATCAAGTCATGAGGGTGTTTTGGACTCGTCTGAAACAAACAATAAATAACATATGGACACGTAGAAACTGAACTGAAATGAAATTTCTTCTGACGCATTATGACACCCGGCGTAGTTTTAGTTATCTTTTTATCATTTTTTCACTATATGTAAATATAGTACTTTGGTAAAGCTAAATGCTTTATACAGTCTATATAATTTTTAAACTAGTTCTTGCGAACGTTTATTTTTCTTTTCTTTTGTCTTTTTGTCTATTCTTATTTTATATTTGTCTATTTTGGCTTTTGTATAGGTTTGTAGTAATACACCCTTTTATATTTCCTTTTGCTTTTAAAAATATTTGTTGTTCGTATAGATCTGGATTGAATATTCCTTGTTTTAGAGGCTAGGTAAGGAAGTTTAAAGGAAAGTTAGTAATGTTAGTAAGCCTTCTTGAAGTCTTAAAGGAAGAAAGAAGATAGGAAGGTAATTTTTTGCTTGTCGTAAAAAGGGGAATACCTTTTTATTTCAGCCTTAAGTAGCTAAATAAGCTATCTATTTCAATACCAATTTGGTATTAAAGTAGTGCGACAGGTCACATTTAGGTATTCGGGTACTTAGGTACCGACTGAGATAGCCGAATGATGCTAAACTTAGTTATTAGGTAGTACTATATAAGTGCAGTAATAAATACAAGTAATTTAATAAAGTATTAGCATGACTGCTTAAGTTGGAAAAAAAGGAAAAAAAATTTGCAAAAATCTGTAGTTTAGGGTGTAGCACCTTAGAGAAGTTGCAAGTTATCACTTTCAAGTAGCAGATCTAGAGTTCAAATCCTACTAGTAACAATTTGGAAAAATAGATTTGTGTTCTAGTAACTGCTTTATTAATTAGTTATATTTTAAAACTTATTCCATACTAGTTAGGGGCTTTCAGAAATCAGCTGCTTTTGTTACTATGAGTTCATTCCACAGCTACTCTCCCTACCCCACCTGATACCCAATCAGCCAATTAGATTTTACAATTATTAAAAGTTAGATATAATATTTAATAATAAATAACTTTTAATCCACTAAGTCAAATTTGATAATTTAGCTACCAAAATGATCCTCTCAATAGGAGGATTCTAGCAAGCCCAAATTGTTAAAATCTAATTATTGAATTCTAAGATCAGAATAGATATGTGTTACTATAGAAATTTTATAATACTAAACTTAAACTCAATTATAATTTTGGTCTAAGCTAGTCCAAGATTTGCAAACTAGTTTAGATTTGTATATACATATATATATTTTTGAATACTAAACAAGTTTACTTAGGGTGTGAAGTATAAATTGATTAATAAAATTTAGAAAACCATAGAATTTTGTATAATTTCATTAATAAAATTATTAAAATCTTATTTTATATAAAATTTTACTAATTGATTATAATTTTTTGCACTAAGTAAACTTGTTCAATACAAAGAATATTCAAATTGGTATATTTTATTTTACTTTTTTAAAATTTAAAAATACTTAATTTTGAAACTTTTTATCAAAAATTCAAAATAAGAATCTTAATACAACTTTTAAATAAATATATCAATATAGTATATTTTTTGGTACTAAACAAGCTTATTTAGAGCTAAAAGTTAGCATCTATTAGTAAAATTTAGAGAATTATAGTATTTTGTATAATTATATTAATAAAATTATTAAAAATCTTATTTTACATAAAATTTTACTAATTGATTATAACTTATTGCACTAAGTAAACTTGTATAGCAACAAAAAATACATCAAATTAGTATATTTTATTTTAGTTTTCTTAAAATTTGAAAAAAAAATTAATTTTAAAAATTTTTATTAAAAATTCAAAATAAAGTATTTTTGATACAAATTTTAAAGAAAATAAAATAAAACATACTAATATAATATATTTTTTGGTGCTAACTAAGTTTACTTAGAGCAAAAAGTTGGTTTCAATTAGTAAAATTTAGAGAATAGTAGAAATTTGTATAATTTTATTAATAAAATTATACAATTTCTATTATTTTCTAAATTTTACTAATTGAAGCCAACTTTTTGCAACTTGTTTAGTACCAAAATATATCATATTGGTATATTTTATTTTATTTTTCTTAAAATATACTTCAAAAATGCTTAATTTTGAATTTTTAATAAAAATTTTTAAAATTAAATATACTTTTTTCAAATTTTAAGAAAAGTAAAATTAATACCAATTTAATACATTTTTTAGTTTTAAACAAGCTTACTTAGTGCAATAAGTAGTAAAATTTTATGTAAAATAAGATTTTTAATAATTTTATTAATTATGAGAAGATCCTAATATATGACAGTCAGACCCAATATACAGAGCAAATCTTGGACTTTTGCATAGCTGTGAGAACTGAGCATATAGCAAGCAACCCTATATAAGAATTTGACTATTTCTTAGATTCCAATTTATCTCATCCTTCTGAGGAACACTGCTATATCAAATTTCTTAAAAAATATAATTTTCCATTATTGCTACCTTTACAAACACTTAAATCCTTTATGCAGCACTTATTTAGAAACTCATTTTTACTATCATTCAAAATCTCTCTTAATATCATAACTCTTGAAGCACATGTATATCTCAATACCCAAAATAAAACTCTTCTAACTATACTATATTCACTCCTAACCAATACTCTATATACTATCAGTCACTAATCAAATTATTTTCATTATTTACTAAATCAAATAGCACTTTACCAATACCAACCACAGGTTCTTTTTTTAATATCCAAGATATTCTATATCTAACTATTGTTACACACAATATTAAGGGTCACTTTGATCTTTGTTTGTATAGTTTGGGGATATAAAGTTATAACCTAATTTAGGGTATAAGACATATAAAATTTGTACTTCTAAATTAATATAAAATAATCTAAACAAAGATTACTCATAATTATAACCTATTTTCCAATATAAACTAAAGATAGGTCTAGTCTTTAATGTTAATTTTCTTGTATGTTTAACTTTTTAACTGGTTTAAAGCTTTTAACTTAGTGCAAAAATAAAAGCTTACCAATAACTTTTTGTTATAAGAACTTTACCTACTATAAATTATAAAACAAACCACCATCTTTGAGAACAAGATTCTTTTGAAATTTATTATTTTTCTCACTTTAAACATAAAAATAATCAAGTATTTATTTTGCTAAATTATTTCATATTGTTCAGAATGCTATTTCCTTTTAGGAACCCCTACAAATAGTGATTGAAAATGGCCAACTATTGCAATTTACTATGAAAATCAAAAACCTCGTAAGCATTAAATTTCAAAAATTTATTCACCTGATCTGCGTAACATCCCAATTGACTGGTAGAACTCATTCAGGGGTTCACCAATATACCAGTTCAGGATGCGTCGGAGGGCATCGGAATCTTGGTCGACTGGATCGGAATTGATCAATTTTGTCCCAAGATCATAAAAAAAATTTACTAATGAATTCATATTGTCACGGTGTAAAAACGTACATTCCAAATATCGGATGATCATTTAAAGTAACTGTGCTACATTTCATATGACAATTGGTATGAACCGATTCTGTATATAATTAATCGTGCATAATCGATCATGCATGCTCGGGGCTCGGCATACGGCGTAATAATTTAGAAACCTTTCAACCTTGAGTATAATATACGATTATGATAATATCATAGATAGGATATCGTACAATTTTAGTCTTGTATTTTCTATAGTGTTAGATTGGAGATTCCCATAATATTTGTAAAGTATAAAGGATAGAGGTTTTAGCTCTCCTTCGAGAGTAATCTTGGGATTATCTATATTTACATTTAATAGGAATAATAATAAAAGTCGAATTCCCCTTTTACCCTTATATTTATAATAAACCAGATTAAGTCACCAAGTCATGCCTCTGGCGAGTTGCCTTTGTCATCGATTGTCTCGTATAAATCGAGAACTGTCAATTCTCCCTGTAACAATTGGTAGTGACTGTGGATATGGACTTCTCAATAGCTGACATTGCATTAAAATTGGAATCTGTCAAAATTTGTGGAATTTTGCTTTATATTACCCTGAGATTTTGGACAACCGACAGTATACTAAATCGTCTGATATTTATTCGTTTGGTATAAATTTTATATGCAAACCCATACCTTATGGGCAAAAATCGAAATTACGATTTCAAATACCAAACCAAATGAGCAACCAACAGCAACTGGAATTTGTGATATTTTTACAGAATGGCTGAATAATGAATTTATTTTATTGTCATTAAATGGACCAGAAAGTTGGACTAACGACAACTTTCTAGCATCTTGTTTATCTCATGTCTGTATTTCCAAATATCTGGAATGATGTTGATAATGTGCGAACATATCATCAAATTTTAGATAGAAACCTTTGGAATAACATAATAAAAAGAGCTATGGTTTTGTCCCTAATGCCTTCTGGTAAATAGGTGATAAGCAAGCAAGTTCTATTATAGGTATGAAGGTTAAGGAAGCATTCTCCATAATTTCTTTTTGAATGTTTTTTTTAAGTTCTATACTAATTGTTTTATTATTATTGTTAACTATGAGATTCTCGTCCGCACCTGTACTAGATCATTGAAATAAAAAATCCCACCTGTATTCGCACATATTGATAACGTTCTCAACCGCACAGGCAAAATAAGATATTAAGTTTTTTAAGAAAACTTTACGAAATTAAGATGCTTCGATTTTATCTCCAATATGATATTGTGTCAAAAAAAAAATAAATAAATAATTTTTTTTACCTTATATGTATTAACCACGAATTAGCCTATTATTTTTTAATATCATCGTCTGCTCATGGATATGTTGAGGGTGTTTGATTTACAGTATTTAGATATATTGAGATCGGATTAGTTTGTCGACATAGACTTTTATTGTTATGTTTTGTTTTTTTTAGATATAAGATTTAGCGTTTTACAATTATAAAAAAAAAAAAACGCTCTGCCTGTAAGTCGCCTTAACCACGAATTAGCCTATTATTTTTTAATATCATCGTCTGCTCATGGATATGTTGAGGGTGTTTGATTTACAGTATTTAGATATATTGAGATCGGATTAGTTTGTCGACATAGACTTTTATTGTTATGTTTTGTTTTTTTTAGATATAAGATTTAGCGTTTTACAATTATAAAAAAAAAAAAACGCTCTGCCTGTAAGTCGCCAAAGGTGCAAAAAGAACAGTGCTCTGCCTGTAAGTCGCCAAAGGCGCAAAAAGAAAGAATGGTGCTCTGCCTGTAAGTCGCCAAAGGCGCAAAAAGAACGGTGCTCTGCCTGTAAGTCGCCAAAGGCGCAAAAAGAATGGTGCTCTGCCTGTAAGCTGCCAAAGGCGCAAAAAGAATGGTGCTCTGCCTGTAAGCTGCCAAAGGCGCAAAAAGAACGGTGCTCTGCCTGTAAGCCGCCAAGTGTGCAAAAAGAATAAAAAAAAGAGGGTTGCTCTGCCTGTAAGCACATATTGTACAAAAACGAAACTTTATAAAGGGGTTGCTCTGCCCGTAAGATGCATACTGCGCAAAAATGGACCTTGGACGTATAAATGATTATGAAATTAATTTCGAAGACATACCAAAGTATATTTAAAGATGGTAGTCTTAAATGCTAAAAAATTAATAATTGATGGAATTTGACTATACGTTTCACTAGAAGTTTTTGATTAGCCAACAATCAACTAACAACAAAGCTAGACTTACGATGAACAAGTAGCAAAGAAAAATGGAAGACAACAACTTCCTACCCTTCCTCCCTTATATAACTACTCCTTACGCCCCATACCCAAATTTTGTCATAATTACCCAAATTCCCACGAATACGTTAGCAATACCTCATACCTATTTCCCATCCCTTTCCTACATCCACACCTCATAACTCCCTACGTCATTGCCTGGGTCACAGTCTCTTCGTTTCTGCATCTCAGTTAATAATATTTGGATTTTTACGCGTGGTAAGCATAAAATAAGCGTGGGCGAATGTCACGGGGTAAACATACATTCCAAATATCAGATGATCATTTAAAGTACACTGCACCACATTTCATATGACAATCGGTATGAACCGATTCTGCATATAATTAATCGTGCATAATCGATCATGCACGCTCGGGGCTCGGCGTACGGCGTAATGATTTAGAAACCTTTCAACCTTGAGTATAATATACGATTATGATAACATCGTAGATAGGATATCGTACGATTTTAGTCTTGTATTTTCTATAGTGTTAGATTGGAGATTCCTATAATACTTGTAAAGTATAAAAGATAGAGGTTTTAGCTCTCCTTCGAAAGTAATCTTGGGGTATCTATATTTACATTTAATAGGAATAATAATAAAAGTCGAATTCCCCTTTTACCTTTATATTTATAATAAACCAGATTAAATCACCAAGTCACGCCTCTGGCGAGTTGCCCTTTGTCATCGATTGTCTCGTATAAATCGAGAACTGTCAATTCTCCCCGTAACAATATCCATTCATTAAAGTAAAAAATGCCCAGCTGATAATTTTGCTATAGAACCTGCTAACAACTAGGGCTAGACGCCGACCTAGATCCGATGCATACGATCCAGAATTTTGGTGACCCTCCTTTAAAATTCGACTAGTAGTGTTTAATTGCCTTAAATATTAATGCCGTAATTCTATAATTCTGTAATATCGTACTGCCTTAATTCCGTAATGCATAATATCATAATGCTATAGTGCCTTAATACAGTAATAATGTGATACCACAACACTATAACACTATAATATTATATTGTTATTATTAAGACACAGTCACACCAAAACCAAGAATAGATGAATCTATTTATTGAATCAAATAGCAAACCAAGTTTTATATGCCAATTTCATAAATACTTATTTGCCACTACATATAAAGTGTTTTATTCACATTTACTCGGTGGGCATAAAAAAAGCTATTTACATTTTATTTATTTAAATATAGAAATTATTTTTTATAAGAGATTAAATAAGACTCAATATTTATGATTATTAAGGGAACTTAAATATGGAAATGTGCGCATTATAACGAATATGACAAGATGAAGTAAGATGCCTGTAATGTGGAACACAAGTATAAATAAGAGTATTGATGATTGCATAAAAGCGTTTCGATTTAGGGCCTTAAAGTGATTGAATGGATTCCATTCGATGAATCCTATCCAATGAAAAATTATTCCTCTTTCTATTGCATCTGTATAGGGTGCTCGACTTTAATGAAAAGATAAAAAAAAAAAGGAATAATGAAATGCCAGCTTTATTTTACTGTGTGACTTGTTTCTAAAATAATGCTTTAAATTATAATAATTGACACAAAAGCATTAGATGATAACTAGCCAGTAATTTCCGTTTTCCAGTACCGACGGTTTTATAGAAACTATAAAGATAATAAAAATTATATTTGTAAAAAATAAAATATCGAATGTTCGATATGCTTGAAATTAACTGTCTGATAAAGATTTATAATAAGATAAAAAAACATTCTTAATTTTGTTAATAAGTTAAAATTAATAATAGCTTTATTATCGTATAAATTACTTTTGAGAGTTAATATTGTTAGTGTTTTGATACCTTTTTTTTAAGGGCCATTCAGATTAAATCCTGATACTACTCTGTTGAGGACCCCGAATAATTATAACAGAGGTTATATTTGAGCCATTAGCAGTTTTTCTGCAATTTGATTGGATAAAAACATTTTTGGCCAATCAAATTGCTTAATTTTGCAAAATTTTGATCTCTGTTATTACTGTATAATGGATTTACTACAAATGTTAATATGAAGCTGTGAAGCTGATTTATGTGTGTTAAATTAAATTAAAGTATTTTTTTTAAAAGGCTAAAACTTTTTATAGACAATTTTTTTTTTAGAAAAAAATCAGACTGATAACATTATACAAAGGACAGAATTTCACAAAGTTAACAATCAGTTTTTTAAAAAAATTTTTCTAAAGAAAGTTATAGCAATTCGAAAAATAAAAAAAAAATATATAAAAAAAAGACAAAACAGACTGTTAACTTTGTAGAGATCTCCTGTATAAAGTTATCGGTCTGTTTTATTTTTAAAAAAACTGCCTATAAAAAGTTTTAACGGTTTAAAAATACAGTACTAGTGTTTGCTACAGTATGTCGAAATACATTATTTTATTGGCTAGCCACGATCACGAGAACATTAAAACATTCCCGTAAATGTCGAGTATAAGCTTCTGGCACCACATTTAACAGTTAATCAACTTGAACGAAGACTGAAGACGTAAAAAAAAAAAAAGAAGATTTTGATCTTTATTTCAAACAAATAGTGGTTGAGGTTTAGTATTAATATCGATATGGAAAAAAAATAGGTAAAGCATTTAAATTAAATATTGCAAAATAGACTAGCTATTTCAGCAACAATGATTTGAGATACATATTGATACAAAGTAATACATTTTTTTTTTTTTTATGTTTAATAGGATATAGGCGAGGTTTTAGATCAACTGCCACCATGTTCGGGGAAGATCTGAAACCCAAACCTGTTCGATGTGTATCATCAACTATATATATATAGATAAATAGAACGTAAGTTCCCAAGATGGGCAGGTGGTGATACTCTTAAATCAAAATTCGAAATAGAAATCGAAATCAAATAATGGGGGCATGATGCACGGTAAATTTTGATCAAGTATATTTCACGGTAACTAAAGAAAAATTCATTTAGCATAAATAAATAAAACCAAATGTGGATAAAAACCATCGTACAAAAAAAGTACAGTACCAATTCGGAATAAAACTATAAACTAAAAAAAAATGTAATCTACAAAAAAGTTAGAGATGTGCAAATGACATTATATCTTGTGAGAGGCGCATATTTAATTATAATTTTTATATACTGTAAAATTACCAAAATTTTGCGTAATGTAATTTGTATGTTTCGGTAAATTAAAAAAAAATTGTGAGAAACATAATCATATTATATATTATTCCATGTGATTGGCTGGATTATATGTGCATCGATTTCATAAACAGTTATGCAGAATTTATTGTGGGTCAATAGTTCTAGCTAAGTTTTTCATAGTGCTGGTAATGTATATCGTGTGAAATTTATGAAATCCCAAGTTACCGAGACTTACGTAAAATTACATGTGGCACAACCCTAATACTAGGTATTTGTTGGGCTGTGAAATTACCATAATTTTACGTAATTTTAGTAAATTTTGCAGTAAGTTTCGGTAAATTAATTTTCATGCAATTCGTAATTTAAACACATGATTTGTAGTTTCTGACATCGAAACTTTCGGTGATTGGGCTTTACAATGAGAATTATATATTCAAATCAAATGATGCATTAATGGTACGGTGGACGAACTTTTGTAAAGCCGGTACTTTATACGTAGAGTGATGAAATTACATGAAATTAGATTTACTGAAACCTACATAAAATTACATGTGTTGTAAGTTTGTAACTTTCGTAACATCATCCCTAGACATTTAACATTGCGACATTACGGCATAAGGCGTTACGGCTAAGGTTGTTAAAACTTACCCGACAACATAATTTACATGGTGAGTTACATATAGCTTACGTGTACATTACGTAAGGATAGTGTAAGAGTCATATAAGTTACAATAGCTTGCATGTAAGTTAACGGCATTAAATTATTATATAAATAATTGGTACCATTATTTGAACTTTTATTTTCTGTTTTCTCACAAATGGGAAACGACTTTTACAATAATTACGGGACGAAAAAATAAAGTTTATGACGATAAAGATTATAATATAAAAAAGAAACATCTGCTACTACGAATGTATACGCACGCGCCAAGAATTCAAGAGATTTGTACGACTATTATCGCAGTATTGTTTAAGGATTTTTATACACAAATGCATTATCTATTATCTTTTATCTATTATCTATTATCTATAACTATTTATTATTTATTATCTATTATCACTATATATCACTATCTATTATCTATTATCTATTATCTATTATATATTACTATACATCGTGTGCAAGAACATTTTAAAATTATGTTTTTGATATAGGTTTTATCCTGTAAGCATTATAATTTTCAACCTTACATACGGTGTACCATAGGTACACAAAATGACATGATTTGTGATTTAATGTTCTAGTGTTCTGGTGTTTTAATGTTTTAACGCTGTACAACTTATAGATTATTATTATAAAAAGAAAGCACTTCCAAATAAATTTAATTCATGTTCTATTGTTTTAGCATTCTAGTGTTCTAATGTTCTAACGTTTAATGTTTTAGCGTTCTAGCGTTTTAATGTTCTAGTGGAAAATAAATCGTTTCCTAATATAGCAATAAATTCAATTCATGTTCTAGTTCTCTAGCATTTTAATGTTCTGCGTTTCAGTGTTCTAGTGCTTCAGTGTTCTAATGAAAGCATTTTCTTACGTAATAATAAATTCAATTCGTGTTCTAATGTCCTAGTGTTCTAGTATCTAGTGTTCTAGTGTTCTGGTATTTTTAGTGCTTCATGTTTTAATATTTATGCATTTTGGTGTTCTAGCTAAAAGTAATCATTTTCTAATATTATAATAAATTCAATTCGCGTTCTAATGTTTCAGTGTTCTAGTGTTTTAGTTTTTTGGTGAAAAATAAACCATTTTCTAATATAGTAATAAATTCAATTCGTATTTTATTATTCTAGTGTTCTAGTGTTTTAGGGTTTTAATGTTCAGTGGAAAATAAATCATGTCTTAATATAGTAATAAATTTAGTATTTTAATGTTCTAGTGAAAAGTAAATAATTTTCTTATGTAGTAATAAATTCAATTCATGTTAGTATTCTAATGTTCTAGTGTTCTAGTGTTTTAGTATTCTATGGTGCATGTAGTCTAGAACAAATATCACATGACCAAAGTAGCCAAAATTTTTAACACTTTTATTATAAAAATTTTGTGTTATATAAAAATTAGCCAATTAAATTTAGTACAATAAAAATTATTAAACAATTTATATTAGTGCTTTAACTTTTATTGGTTTAAGTAAGCTAAGAAAAAATTTTCTGTAATAATATAAATATAGAGCCTAAATAATTAATTAACAGATAATTTTTTATTATAATATTATTATCATTATTTTTATTTTATATAGTTATAAAAATTACATGATTTTGGTTCTGGACTACATGAACTTAGTATTTTAGTGTTTAGTATTCTAGTGATTTGGTGTTTCTAAAGTAAATCATTTCTAATATTTAATAAATTCAACTTGTGTTTTAGCATTTAAGTAATTTAGTGCTCTAGCAGAAAGTAAATTATTTTCTAATAAAGCAATAAATTTAATTTGTTCTAGTATTCTATTGTTTTGTATTCTAGCAAAAAGTACTGTATATTCCTGAAAATAAAAATAAGCTACTTTTTTGGCCATAAATTACATGAAAAAACATGAGATAGTTTATTTTCAAATTGTTAAATTGTTTAAAAAATTGAAAATACACTAATAAAAAGTTGTTCAAATGACACCAAATTTTTACTATAAATGTATTTTGATGGTTTAAACAACTGTACTTGATGTTTATTTAGTAAAATTTAAACTTTTATATATAGCAACTGCTAGCAACATTTTATGATTTTATAAAATTAAAGAGTAGCTTATTTTCAGAAATCTATAGTAAATCAATTTTTCTAATATAGTAATAAGGCCATTTGAAATTAATTTTTCAGTTAATATTACCCCTTAGCTGAAGCCTCTTAGACCTTACCTCAAAAACGAACAGCTAATTAAAATGCTAACCCTATAAGAAAAATATACCGTAAAGGCACAGGATGGAATCGGATAGGCACAGGTCATTTTGGCACGTGTCAAGGTCCAGATTTGTATGGGTATAGCCTGAGTTGGTTCGGATTTAGTGGACAATGAGGAACCATGTGCCTGTGCCAATTGGACTGTAAATGGTACAGGTTTTGTAGCAGTTTACTAGTCGAATCAGCACGGAATTTGGCACAGGTAATGAACATAAATTCACGTGCCACTGTGATAACAATGTGAATTAACTATTAAAACATAAATTTATATAAGTAATTAATATAAGATAAACAAGCTAACTACATATGAAGCAAAATTTTGTAAAGAATTTTTTTTGTTAAGACACACAGGGAAGCTTCAATAGTGAAATCATAAGATATCGCTCTGTTTTTTAAAAAATCTTTTACTGATCTTTCGCTCTCCACGAAATGAGCCATGATGTATCACAAGCCAACATGTGTATAATGTACACATACGTATCATCTAAATGTGCCATTTCATATAATGTGATATTACGTGCCACTCTTTGGCGCAATATCTGTGCCATTTTTATTATGCTATTCCGTAAAATGTTCCTGCATATGCTACAAGATCTGTGCCATTTCGAGCATTTCTGACACCATCCTGTACCACTACCTGTACCACTTTTCTTATAGGGTAAATGACTCTTGCCAGTTACCTGATTAATATCAACTAATAAAATTGACCCACCCATCTTAGTCATTTTATATATTCATTTCATATGTTCATTTTATTTTACCTCTTTTCTTCTCTTTGAGAGCTTTGAAAAAGTAAAGATAACTTAATAATCAACTTAAAATAGCCTAAATTCAATTAATGTTCTAGTATTCTAATATTTTAGTATTCTAAAGTTCTAGCAATTTAATAATCTAGTGTTCTAATATTCTAGTATTCTAATATTTTATTGTTCTAACAAAAAATGCATATTAACGGATCAGTATAATTGGACCTTTTTTCAGTAAACTGTTACAAGAAAATTTGTTTCTAAGTAATGTAGCACTTGTTACAACTAACAAAAGGGCTTTTTTGACATCTAAACAAGTTAAAAAACCAAAAAAAAACTCAATAAAAGAGCTATGCTAAGCTGTAAAAAGAAGTACTTTTTACTGTTTGTTAAAATACTCAGGCATTTTAAAATGGGTTAAGTATTGTTAAATGGGGTAGTAACTATCAAGTGTAAATTCAGAAGCTAATTTTCAAAAAAATAGCCTTTTTAATCTACTTTTAACTTATAATTAAATACAAAAATTTCATAATATTCTATATACTTAATTATAAATACAAAGCTAGTTAAACAGGCTATTTTTGTGAAATCCACTCTATAATAAATTTTTGTACAGTACTGAACAGCAAAAACTATCTATTTTTTTGGCATTGTTTAAAGTCTAATAACTTCACAACAAGTAATTATTTTAAAAATCCCTCTTACAAATTTTTTATTTGTAACCTAAACTACAAATCTGTAAGACAGATTTTTGATATTTTGCTTTTTAAAGAAGTTATAAAAGTTTAAAGTTTAGCAACTTTAATAGTAAAGCAGAAATATGGCACAGGACAATTGACCAATCAGATTAACGTTAATCATGTGCTCGTGATTTGTATTTATTATTAAAAATCCAAAATTTGGCGCTTATTATATAAAAAAAATTATTTTTATATTTTTAACCGATCAAAATTTTGTTATACAAAAATTAGCCAATCAGAATTGTTATAAAATTCTCAAATATGGCGCTCTAAAAAAATAGATAGTTTTTGCTATCCAGTACTGTATAAAATTTTTTGATAATCCTCAATTATGATTGGTCAATTACCCAATAATGCTGATTCACTAATTTAGAAGCATTTTTATACTGTTTTATACTAATTAAAGACCCATAATCTAAAACAAATTACTTAACCAAAAACTTATAAAATGCCACAAACTAGAAAATTTTTAAATATATATACTCCTTATTTATGATACTATATAGTACAAAAAAAACTATAGTACTTCATCAAAGTACACTTTTAAACAAATCATATAGTGAACTCTTTCTGCTGATCACCGGGCCCAAATCGGGAGCCAAAGAAAACAATAACAAAACATATAAAAATCTAAGGAAAACATAGAAAAGAATTGAACAAAGTATAAAAAATTCAACCCAACGCTTAAGAGAACATTTTTAGACGAACTAAATTCTCTGAAAACACCGAAAAGTACAAAAACTTTCGTGGAGCGACAGAAACTCAAACAGCAAACAAGAGAAAAACACAGAAAGTAACTGTACAAACAAGAATATAAACAAGGTTTAAAAAGTAACAAGAAAACTATCGTGCTTGAGTTGGGGAGCTAAAATAACAGAAGAACTAATACGGTCGAATAGTTACACATAAAGAAAGTACAAAGGAAAATAATACGATAAAGTGGGCATTAGCCAAAACCTGTACTGCAGATCACCAATTATGTAAGCAAGTTGACGTGTATAAGAAATGATAAACAAACAACAAATAAACATTAGAAATTCGGCTATACCAAAACAAATAAACAAACACGTAAACGTGGGAATTTTAAACATTAGTAGTTAACGAGATTAGTAGTAGATCAATGAACAACAAACAGGTTTCGAACTGGAAAGTAAAGTTCTTTAAGGATGGATGTGATGCAATCAGATGTGGCGTGCAGACATGTATAAAGTATTTAAATAAGAAATGCATAAGAACAAGATAATCAATTCTGAGTTAGCAAAAGCAATAGAAGTAATTTCAGCAGAAGAAATATGTCTAATTAGACACTTTATTGAAAACTATCGTGACTTAACAAAAAAGCAGCTCAGGGACATACAAACAGTCACAGATGAAGAAAGAATAAAGCGTGAGAAAATTCAAACAAGGAAGAAAATAATGATAGAAGCTGAATGTAGCACACTAAATTATGGTATTGAGGAAAAAATGTGCAGTACAGCAGAGGCCTCGAAAATAAATACAGTAGAGTTAAGTCTGATACCACATATAATCAGTAAAAGCAAAAGCTATGAAGTAAAGACAAACAATACAGAAGAAGAAAAAAGTGAAGCCACACATAAGGCAGATATAGCGACGCAAAGCGAACAAGTGCTTGAAAAAGATATTAGTACTGTTAAAAAGGACAAAGAAAACTGAATGAAATCTATACAGTATGGGACATTCCTAAAGACATATCACCACGCGTACTCCAGAAAGAATTAAGCTTCTTTGGGAATATATCGATTATCCAATGGAGGGGCAGAGAAACAAGTAGCGCAGCTCAAGTACTAGTTAAATTTAAGAATGAGAAAAGAAAACAAAATTGGGAAAGCAAATGGGCTGTTGCTTTGAAAAAAACAGGAAGACTGTTATGTATGACAACAAATGGATTTGATAAAGAGAAATTAATAAAAAGAAATCAGTACAAAACAAGAATAGCAAATGTACTGAAACACGCAATTGAGTCACTCCCATTAAGACAACTAAGCAGAGTAAATGCAAGATCAGTTTTTATTACGAACAATTGCTATGGTAACCAAAGGAAAATAGCAATAGTATATTTTGAATCTCAAGAAGACTTGGTGAAGGCGAGAGAATCTGGAATATACTATTATGATACAAAACTCGAGTGGCGAGATTCGATGTATGAAGTGCCGAAAGAAGATGAAGAATACAAAAACAGGTGGATAGATTGCAATGAAGGACGGAAGAGAAAGCTTCGTATAGAAGATGCAAACATTAACAAGAGAAGAGAAGAAAAGTATTGGAGGGAAGACATAGGAAGCAAGAGGACAAAGATACTGGTAGAAAAAAGCAATAACCCCCAGTTTGAAAACCGGCAGAGAAAAATCTATATACCATGTAATAAAAAGGAAATAAATGTGGAAAGATATGATAGTAGACGATTCGGAAAAGGGAGCGTAAATGAGAAGATTTGGATGAAATTGAAGGAGTTAGAAAGGACAATCAAGGGGCTAGCAGGCCCCAACCACTTCTAACAGACGCACCAGTCGAATCACAAAATATTAGTAGACAGCATAAATCTACTAACCATCAAGGCGCAACAAACTTAAGACTTATAGCACAAAACAAAAAAGGAGAAACAAGTAAAGCAGCACAAAATAGAAATAGAAAGATAGACAAATTTCTAAAGGAACAAAGACAAATTTTTGAAATAGCAAAAAAGAACGAGACTAATTACGAAAGGTGGAAGAGTATGAAAGGAGATCGAAAAATCCCCAACAGAACTAGAGAAATAGGAAAGGTAAAAAAAGGCTCACGGGTCCAAGCAAGGGAAAAAGGAAAAGAGGCGGATACCAGAGGAAGTCACATAGAGGAAGAAGAAAACTGGTCCTTGTGTAAAATAGGAATGCATAATATCAATGGAATTAAGGGAAATAAGATAAAGCTCAAGGCAATTATTGACGTAATAAAGGAGAACAAAATAGACTTCTTGGGGATTTGTGAAACAAATATAAGGAAGAAGGAAGGGAAGCTAACACTAAGAAATGAGGCAGAAATAGTGAGCATTTGGTCAGAGACAATAGAAAAAAAAAAGAAGGGTTTCGGGTCAGCCTAATAATTGGAATGAAGTAGTCCAAACATGTAGTGAAGGTAGAAAAACTTGGGGCATATGCACTAAAGGTGGACTTATTGTTCAGACGGCTTGATTACAGTATAATAGTACTGTACGCTCCCCCGAATAATGTAGATATAAGGAAGAAAATCTGGAAATTTGTTCAAGACAAACTAGACCAAAGCTATAAAAGAGAACGAAGATTTATAATAATGGGGGACTTTAATCACAAATGGCAAGATGAGGTCCTTCTGAGGGGTCGTGAAGTAACTAGAAACATGGAGACAGAAAATATGTTCAATTTTATGGTAAACAAAGGTTTGATAGATTTGCACAAATAGTGTAGACAAGAAGAAGCAAAACCTACATGGAAAGGAAGGGGGTTAGAAACTCATATCAATTACATATGGCTGTCCAGGGAATGCAAAAACAATGTGCTTAAAGCATATACTCTAGATATATCAGAAACTACATCAATTGACCATGACCTAGTGGTAACCAAAATAGTGACAGACATAAACAAAGGTTGTGTGAGAGCTGCAGCATGTAGACGAGCCAAAACGAAGAGAATTGAGCTGGACTTGGAAAATATAAAGGACGAAGACTGGACAGCATACGCACAACACTTGGATAAAAAAAGATTAGATGTAAGATAGAGAGAGTATCAGAAGGAGAACAATATCAATGAGGTACACAGTCGAGAGACCTTAGATAAGGGGTAGAAGTTGATCAAAGAAAGCATCATCGCATCGGTTAATAAGCACCTACCAAAAAAGCATAATGCCAAAAGTATAGTTCAGAAGGTGCAAAGTGAGGAACTGCAGGAAATAAGGAAAGGGTTAATATGTTGAGCAAGTTGTGTAGAAAAAATAAACACTATACAGGAAATAATATCGAAAAGAATGATCAATACTCAATCCATCAGAATCTAGAAGAAGAAAAATCGATACAAAACAGCTACATGGTATAGTCAGAAGAACTAGAGAAAAAGCTAACGGAAAAATGGAAGGAGAAACATAACATGTGGCACATAATGTGAAACAAGGCTGAAGAAGAGAACATAAGAAGAAGCATAGAAGCGTGAGGGAAATAATTGTATCAGACCAACGTAGAATGCTAAACAGTATATTGGATAGATACGGAGACAAGATAGTAATAGATAGATTAGTTGTAAACAGAGATGGTAAGGAGGTTCTTTTAAATAATGAAGCAGAAGTAAAAGACCATGCAGCAGCACATTTTGAAAGCCAGTATAGCTCAAAAAAGATAAAAGTGGAAAAAATGGATGACAAATAGAAAGCGCAATATAGCCTGATCGAAGATATAGATGAAAATTGGTACAAGGAGTTAACTGAGGAGATAAGTGAGCAAGAATGGCATGAGGCCATGGAAAGGACCAAAAACAACTCAGTGCCAGATGTGTCTGAAATAACATACCCAGTCTTAAAAAAAGTAGGAAAGAAGACCAATAAAATACTGCGAACATTTGCGATTATGTGTATTAGAAGCGGTAGAATACCGAAAGAATGGAAGAAGGGTTTACTCTACGCAATACCCAAAAATGAATTTTGGAACTATAACCTCAATAACATTCGTTCTATAATGCTGTTAGAAACATTGCATAAAGCAACAGTAAGAATAATTAATGGAAGAATAAGCAGAACGATAAAAGAAAAAGGGGTATTAAGAGGAAACAATTTCGCAGGTTTACCTAGGGATTCCACAAGTACTCCAATCCAGATAATGAACAATATAATCGAGGAAGCAAGAGAAAAAGGGAAGGAACTCTGGGTTTTATTGCAAGATATGAAAAAGCAGTTTGACTCCGTAAGTCTTACAATGCTTAAACTTGCAATGAAAGGATTAAACTACTGACAAAGGTTATAGAATTTCTGTTGGACTTGTACGAGAATCAGAAAATCGAAGTCATTACAGCATTTGGTAATAGCCGTGAAGTAAATGCAAAAGATGGCATCAACCAAGGGGAAGTGGTGTCCCCCCTCATGTGGAGGATATTCTACGATCCACTGTTAAAAATGATACAGGACCAAAAAAACCTGGGATACAAGGTGTCAGTACAATGGCTGACTGATATAGTGTTGGGGAAAACAGATGAAATATCATGGAGACAGGCGGCATTAGCTTACGCAGATGACACCACATGGATTGCAAAGTCAAAAGAAGATTTAACATCAATCATAAGCATAGCTAATGAATTCTACAAGATAAACAATATAAAAATAAATAGAAAAAAATCAGAGTTGCTAGTGATTAATGGCAGTGGGACAGAATTAAATATTGAAGTAGTGGAAAATAAAAGCATAGTGCAGCAAAAAATGTGGATCAAGCGGTAAGATTCTTAGGAGTTTGGTTAATAGGAAAAAGAGGAAAAGGACATGTGAATAAAATAATTCATGGAGAAATAGAGGCACTAGTACAGTTAGTCAAGAAAAAGAGGATTACATTGAGTCAATTGATCTATATAAACAACAAGGTATTGCTGCCAAGGGCAGAATACAGACTACAAACAACATTCTTGAGTAGAAAAGAATGCGAAAAACTGCAATGGCCTTTCCTGAAAATTTTAAAACAAAAAAGCGGCCTAGCTTTAAACACGCCGAATGGGGTTTTGAGTCACAAAAATATAGTAGGGGTGCGTTTTTATGGAACAGTCATATGGCACATCACATCACGGGACTAATATTAAAACATAACGACACCGAAGGGGCAGGTAACTCAACATGGATCCGCATTAGACAGGCGCAAGTCCACAATAAGTGCACAAAAAGTCGATACTAGAATTAGAAAAAGAACAGCTAGATGAAATAGAAATTACGCATAATATGGCCCTTTGTGTAATACGAGAAGCGCACGCTCTAGGCTTCAGGTTTGAAGAAGGGTATATGGGAAAGTGCTTAGAAATTGCAGAAAAAGGAAGTAAAATACGCAAAGTACTGAGAAAGGATTTAGAAAAAGGATTTCAAGAGCGGACAGGACCTACAACTGTACCTGGTTAGAGCAGCTAATTAATAAAGACGACAAAAGAATGCTGACATGGAAGCAAGTAAGAAATATAAGAAATAGAAAAGGTTCTGGGAAGAAGCCAGAATAGTACAAGTTCCTGGAAGAAAAAATAATTGAAGACAGGTACATATGACAAGTCAAGAGCGAATTTAGGCAAATGAATGGCAATGCGTACGCAATAAAACCAGAACTAGTACAAATATCAAGGGATGCACAAAAGCATGAAATGATTGTCTTTGGTAACGGAACCAAAGGAGCCCAGATAGGAAAAGTAATAGGAAGAAAGGGCCCAAAGCAAACAATGATAATAGAACATTGGCAGAAGTGTGAAAGGAGTAGTGATACAAAAAAAGAAATAGAACATTGCAGGGGTGCAAAGATAATCAAGGGAAGGACGAGAATTTGTACATCATATATAATAAGTTTAAAAGCGAAAAGCGTGCCCTAAACAAGTGCTTAGTTAAGTAACTAGAGCGTAAGGTCCTGTGTGAAATAGATTTAACAAACATAGAGACAGTAGAGGCAGAAGACCCAAGAGAAGTAAATATAGAAAACCAGCAAGTAGAGAGGGTAGTAATTAGCTATCGGAAGAGTGAAATACTGAAGGAATGGATCCCAGATACCAAGGTGTGAAAGAAACTAGAAGAAATAAGAAAAAAGCTTCAAAGAAGGCAAGAATGGGATATTTTCACGGACGGTTCCATGGAGATAATAGAAGCACTGAACAGAAATGTGATGAAGTGGTGAATGGGGATCGGATGGAAAGCATACCCAATGAATATGGAACCAAAAGAATTCGATGAAGATATAAGTTTCCAAGAAGTGATAATTGATTGGCCGTCATCAACAAGGGCTGAGCCTGGAGCAATTGCTATAGTGTTGCTTGCTGTGCCATGCAAGGCAAAAGTAAAAATACTTACCGACAATAACAACGCGATAAATTCGATCAACCAAAATGTGAAACTCAGCTCGGTCCGAAAGGAGCTAAAACTAAGTAACGGAAACTAGTTGAGGGCGATTAGAGATTGTGTGCATAAAAAGGAGATAAAGGTGCATGTGGGAATAAGAGGTAATGAGGAGGCGGATAAACTCGCAAAAGAAGGCGCTGTTAGAGGCGAAGGATTTAGTATAAGTGGTGGTTGGACAAAAGGTTTAAGAATTATACCAAGATGGAATAATCATACCGTAGACAGGCCATTGAGGAAGTTCGTGCAAGATGTGATTATATCAATCTACGACGTAGGGTGGGTAAGCTCGGTAGCATTAGGTTTGGATTTAAAAGAAGGGAATGATATGGTAGAAATAGACTGAAAGAGCACATGGTTGCATCTGAATAAAATAAAAGGTGGAAACTGTCATGATGAAAAGGGTAGTAGAAGGTGGGTACATAGAATTAAAAGAATAAATAAGCAGTTGCCTACGATGTCAGTCCTACACCAAAGATATCCGAAGATTTACACAGAAGTCAAATGCATCACATGCCGCAGCAAGACAGAGACACAAGATTATCTAGCAGAATGTATCCCGCTACAAAAAGCATGGGAAGACAACGAGGCCGAGGTATTTAAAGAAGCCTTCGAAGATAGGAAGTTAGATTGGGGCCCTGAACAAAAATGAAAATGGGAAACTATCTGGGCTGGAAATAGTGACGAAGACAGGAAAAAGAGAAAAAGGCTTTAAATGCAAGGTCTGGTTCCTGTAATGAAGCAAAAAGAGTCACCCACAGAAATAAAGGAGAAAAACGAAATTTTTGAAAGAATGAACGATAAATTTACAGAAAAAATTTGGAAACACAGATGCGAAGCTGTAGCTGAATGGAAAAAAGAAAGAAACATAAAGAAAGTAAGGAAGCGTAAAGTTGACGCAAGGGACAAGGACACTAAAGAAGCAGAAAGTCAGCGGAAAAGAAGAAAGCAAGTAATGAGAAGGTTACCCAGGGTGGGCTTGAAGTAGAGGACAAGCCTATGGGAAAATTCGAGAAGTTGGTGAAAGAAGTAAAGCGCATCTTGGGAAATTGGATAGAGGGTGCGATGAGACTATTTTGGATGTCATCGGCCAAACCACGGAAAAATAAAGAATAAGGGTTGTTCTGACAAAGCTAGCAAGAGCTTATCGATGATAATTTGAAAGTTCTCTATGCGTTAGAAAACAGAAAATTGGAGACAAATCTTGACTGCGGCAGATCGCATTTAGGTACTTCAGTAACCGGATGAGTTTTTATTGTGATAGGAAGGGAATCGTAGGCATTAGTCTATAAAATCCTAGAGTAGTATACTCGTATCTCAAATAATAAAGGCATGATTGCCCAAAAAAAAAAAAAAATACAAATCATATAGTAGAATGTAAATATCTGATAGGTATATTCTATGTAAAAAAATCTTTTATATAAAAAATTACTTAATAATATCTAGGAATAACTTGGATTTTGGCCATGAAATGTATCATACCAGAGTACTATAGTCTGCTCTTTATGGTATATAATCTAAAGCTTTGAAAAAACTACTCACAATTAATAGAATTTTTATAATTTTTACTTAGTTACTTTATATAGAGAATATAATTAAATATGATTTTTTAATTAGTACAGTATAGTAATAATAACATAGTGCATATAAATAGGACCCCAGACATCTCTCATGTAGGTCATAACTGAATTTTGTCCAATTTTAATCTAATTTGCTAAAAATGACAAAACTATATTTATTTAAATAACTTCTAATTCAGTAATCAAAATTGAATAAACTTTTTTTTGTTAAATGCGCCTCACTAAGAGCTTCATTTTAAAAAAATTCATTTAAATTGAACTACTAGATACCAAAACAATTGCCAAACACTATTTTTTTAGTTCTCAAATTTTAGGGGTTTTTGCTAAAAAAATAAAGTATGACCTCTGTACTAGATGTCTGGGTCCTATATAAATACACAAAGTATAGTCCAGTGCAAAAAGATTTGTACCTCAAATAGCTCTAATTAAATATTTTTGTACAATTAATTTTTAATTTTTTTTAATTTAATATAATTATTAGATTATCAAATTAATAAAAATAAAATTATTCTAATTATTTTATTAATAAAATAAAAAATTTATTAATAGTAGTTTTTTTTAAAATATTTACTATATAATTTACTAAGGTAATTTATATATACACATATATTAAAAAAATCAAATAGTCTAGCTTTAAAGCTTAATTTTGTCAATTATGTAACAACTAGTAATTCAATTTTGCTCAAATTTTAACTATATCTTTATATATGCACATCAATATACTTGCATAGCTCAAGATTATACAACTGCATATTGGTTGCAAAATTAGTTAAAATACCTTTTTTTAAAAAAATTTTTTTTAAAATACAGCAGCAAATTGTACATGCTTAATTATTGTCACAGATGATGCTGAAATTGAATAATGCTAAAATTTATGTGATCACATGATCATACTAGCATTATTATTGCTGTCTGTATTAGAGTTAGTTAGATTAGAGTTTGAGGGATTTTTTATTAATTTTATATATTAGTCAGAGAAGATGTCATACTGTGTGATAAATTATAATAAAACTTATAATAAAAATATATAAATTTACTATAAATTTTAAGCTCAAGTTTCTTTTAATCTACATATTAACTTATTTTTGAATTTTAGGATTAAATAGAACCAAACAATCTATATAAGAACATATTTGAAAAATTGCTAATACAGACCCTTTTTTAAAAAAAGATTATATTTAAGAGTAGGAATTAAATAAAAAAGTTATATTTGAAAACAGTTAATGGTCAAAAAGAGTATATTTAAAAAATGCTTATATTTGAAATGTGCTAATGAAAAATATAGTATAAAAATTTAATTTTTGCAAAATAAATTTTTTTTTATAATATAATTTTATTTTATAGAGAATAAAATTCTGTAATTCTGTTTTCTTTTTTTTTTTTTTAAAGAATGTAATTTTTTTTTTTTTAAAAAAAGACAAAACCTTTTAAAAGTCTAATTTAATATTTAAAATATAGCTTATATATATCAATATAAAAGTGCTAGCTAAAAAAAATTTACTATGATACCCGAATATAAGCTTATATAAATTATTCAGAGTTCAGGTTAAATATATTGAAATAGTAGAATAAAAATATCTTAAAATAACTTTTTAAAATTTTGCAGAGAGTAACAATTTTGCCAGTAAAATTTCATAAAAAAAAAAATTAGCTAATTTTGAAAATACTATTATATACAAAATTTTATGCTGAACAAGTTTACTTAGTTACAAAATTTAGATTATCTTAACAAAAAAGCAATTAGCTATATGCTAAAGTTAAAATTTTTGGTTAGTAATATAAAATCCTTTTTTTTGTCAAGATTATACATAAGTACGAAATTATTTTGGACTTGAAACCCCAAAATTAAAATTTGAACCCAATTTGTTTTTGACCTATTTTACTTAAAACCCAAAATTATTTGATATTTTTTTTGAATATACAAAATTATAAAGAATATAAATATATAAATTTTATTTGCTTTTTCTTATAAAAATTTTAATTTGCTTTAATAAACCCAAAATAGGTCTTTTCAAAAATCAATCACAGTGGTATCACTAGTCAAAATAATCTGCTTTGGGCCTCTAAGTAAACCTGTCAAGCATGTAATTCTACTCAAAACAAGGTTGTAATACAAGTTCTTAGACTTTTTTTTACTAAGTAAAAAATAGGGTTAAAGTTAGAAAAATTTTTTTATAAAAAAAATTCCAACTTTAATCCATTTTTGATTAGTAAAGAGTCTGAGAAACTGCATTACAATTTTGTTACAAGTAGAATTACAATCTGTATTTGTATATATATTCTTTATTAATTATATTATTTCAAATACTGTATTACCTCTAAATAATGCACAGGAGTGAAATTACAAATTTTGGCCTAAATTAAGCTTAATTCAGGCCAAACCTTTAAATAATGCCTATGCCTATTATTTTGCGACAATATGGTAGATATTTATTTGTACACTCTATAACATACTTATTTGTTTTTTTTAAAATTAAAGTCCGCTGCTTTGGGCAATGATGGCACATTGTCATTTAAAAATAAATGACACCTTGTCATATAACAAGTCATTTTTGTCATAAAAAATTATTTATCTTTTTATGACTATACTTGTCATTTATAGTTTATATAATAATTATTCATAATTATATTAATATTTGAATTGATATGAAGAATTTTGAAAATATATATTTAAAATCTCATTATAGTGACATCTATCAATTAAACATCGCTGTTTGTTGATGAAAAACTATAATATTTAATCAAATATCTCACAAATCATGAACCATATCTCAACCATCCTAATCCAAACACTAAATGCTTATCCAAAAGAGATTGTTAGAATGGTAACAATAAAGAGCTATTAGAATGATTATTTAACATAACCATAAGCAGATTCAGAATAGTTATTTATTGCTAACTATAAAGAGCTGCTAGAATGATTATTTAACATTAATTATAAAAAACTATTAGAATAATTATTTAACACTAATCATCAAAAGTTGTTAGAATGCTAACTATAATGAGCTATTAGAATAATTATTTAACACTAATTATAAAGAGCTATTAGAATGATTATTTAACACTAATCATAATGAGCTGTTAGAATGATTATTTAACACTAATTATAAAGAGCTATTAGAATGATTATTTAACAATAATTATAAAGAGCTATTAGAATAGTTGTTTGATTCGACTATTTTGATTCTCACGTATACTCACATAACTGTCACCTTCATTCAATACTATTGACATTAGAGATCTGAATTTCCAGATTAGTTTACTTCCAAATTTGTATATATATCTTTTTTTTTTCTTTTCTTTATTTGAAACTTACATCTATTTTTGTATAATTCATTAAATGTTAGTCAATCCGTGTAAACTTGATGATTAATATAAATAGCCCCTTTTTGTAAAATCTTCATAACACATTAACGTATTAGCACGTGAATGCATCTATGTGCCCCTCACCCAAAATAGAAATGATCATTATTGTTGTTATTTTTTTGATTAATGTTAATAACAAAACTAAAAATTAACTGTTAAAGTTAGGGTTAGGGTCAAGAGAGTGTTAGAGTTAGAGGAGGTTTTGAAAAAATCTATACCAAAATTTTGCAAGGAATTTTTTTTGTTATAATGCAAAAAATAGTTTCATATGCGAAATTTCAAGATAAAGATGATTTTTTGAATAAACCAATGTTTTTTTAATTTTAATGTTATACACTGATCGTTTGTGTAGCATCTACATATCTGATGCTGATTGGCTAGAAACTGGTTTTCAAACTGGTTTGGGGGCATATAGATGCACGTGTTAGCATGTTTGCATATTAAGGGTCACAAATTATAAATATTCTCAATAGCACATCAACATGTTAAGCTTAATAGTAGAGTTAAACAGTATATTAACATGTCAAATAACACATCAATATGTCATATATTAAATTCAAATATATATAAATAAATGAATTTGACTTCAATAAAGGGTGAGACAGATGAAGAGGGGTTCCCTCCGATGTTACTTAAGGATAAAAGCTAGTGTAGAGCTAGAAAGACCTTTATTCGAGTAAATCAGTAACTTATCTCCTAGTAACTATTAAAGTTAAATTAGTTAAATGTATACACTCTCCCTTCTTTAATATTTTTACTATTTTATATCTCGCTTATTATGTAATGGAAATTTGAAAAAGACGTAGATTTTTCACCTATATTTCGCAGAATATTATAACCACAATATAGAAGTTGGATTTGTTATTACTTGTATACAGTCAGACCTCCCTATAGTCACACCCCATATAGTCACACCTCTATTTAAGCACCCGATTTTGTACGACGGACTCAAACATAGTAAAAACCTCATTATAGTCACAAATCGCTTATAATCACTATCACTATGAAAATTTGATTTTTTAACAATTTTATTAATAAAAAACCCTCATTATGGTCACCAATTTTTAACTAAATATGGATTATATAATCTGATTAGACAATTTTCATATTCATATATATTTAAAATTATCTATTAATTGATAATCCGCCTATCAACTGGAGAGTGATCCTATAGGCGAAATGTGGAGTGCTTCTATCTAAAATTTTTTTTCTTACTAAGTTAACGATACATGTCCACTAATTGAAAGTTGTAGAGCTCGTCGAGACGCATCTAACGGTGGTTAGATCATCCAAATCATCCTAGTGGATATCGAGTTATCGTCAAAAAACGATTGGCTTACTATATAAAAATCTGTAACGGAGATTATATATGAAAATTACTATAGGTGAAATGTGGAGTGCTTCCATCTAAAACCTTTTTTCTTACTAAGTTAACGATACATGTCCACTAATTGAAAGTTGTAGAGCTCACCAAGACGCATCTAATAGTGGTTAGATCATCCAAATCGACCTAGTGGATGGTGTGATATCATCAAAAAACATTGACCGACTATATAAAATCTCTTATGTAAAAACATTGTTTATATAGAGATTTTATATAGTCAGCCAATGTTTTTTGACGATTTCTCGCCATCCACTGGGCCGATTTGAATGATCTAATAACTGTTAAATGCGTCTCAATGAGCTCTACAACTTTCAATTAGTAGGTATGTATCGTTAACTTAGTAAGAAAAAAGTTTTAGATAGAAGCACGCCACATTTTGCCTATAAATAACTATAATGAGGTATTTTATTTATAGTTACACCTCTTTACAATTACCAAAATAGGGTGCTACAGACTTGGTGATTATAGAGAGGGACGACTGTATTAAAGTTAATAATAAAATCTGTCAAATATCCATTGAATTGAATATGAAAACAGATAATAGATCCAAGCTCTACTATAATAGATTATATACTGTAAAATTGATTAAAAAATGGTTAAATCTAACCTATGATTTAATGGTAGATCTAATATCCAGTAGTGATTTAAAAAAAAAGATCGATTCAAATATAGATATAACAAAAATAATGATTTAAAAAGACGATTTAAGTATAAAATGAAACATGTGACACTAAAAGAACTACTTAAATTATTATATCATTAATAAATATGAACTACGTTTATTATTATTAATCTATTACGTCAAGAATCGCCCAAATCATTTTTCAATAAGTGAAAATTGAAAAATCACACTATAAAGTACTGACTCTATGATTGGTACCTGGAGCAATTCATATTATATACGAAGAATAATTAATGCCTTTATGATTTGAGAGATAACCTGTATAAAACACACTAAAAACTGGCAAATTTAAAATAACAAAAATGCACACTAGATATATCTCAAACAGAAGTATTATTAGTTACCAATCCATAGTTGTGATTTTTGTTATATCATTTAGTTGTTTAATATAATATATTTATATAGTCAGACCTCCCTATAGTCACACCCAATATAGTTACACCTCTATTTAAGCACCCAATTTTGTGCGACAGACTCAAACATAGTAAAAAAAACTCATTATAGTCACAAATAGGGTTCCAAACCAGATTGAAAATCTTCAACCGTGACCCGTTGGGTGAAAACCGATTAGAACCGGTTATCCGAAACTAAACCCGATTATTCGTTAAAAACAGGACACTCGATTGTAATCAGGTAATGCTAATCGGGTGACCCGGATACCCAATTACCTATATATTATGGCGCATTTGTAAAAATAATTTTGTCACAAAACTTAAATTTGAGGACAAAAAATTAGTTAAATTTGACAAGCATGCCGTAATGAGAAATATCATTGCAGGTTGACATAATAAAAGAAATCGGATTACCCGTTTTTCAACGGGTGACCCGTTTGTGTTATATTAATCCGGTTGGCATATTTAAACCGGTTTGTCAAAATTGCGATCCGGTTGATGTTTTTTTCGGTTCAGTTGATCGGTTGGACGGTTAACCAGATTGGATGTTGGAACTCTAGTCACAAATCACTTATAATCACTATCACCATGAAATTTTGATTTTTTAAAAATTTTATTAAGAATAAACCCTCATTATAGTCACCAATTTATAAATAACGCAGCAATTAGTCTAATTGGCTACAAAGTTCTATGGCAAAAATGCAAACTAATAACAATTTAAGAACGTAAAAATCAAAAGTCAATTAATAAAAAGTTCTCTAATACTTATAAAAATTTTGTAGTAAGCGATTTTTACCTGTTGAATAAGGTACTTAAGCGATTTTAATCGATTTGCTTAGTAAAATTGACTTTACTACAGTACTATGTAGTGACTTTTGTCGATTGTGGGGCGAATATATTTTTTTAAAAATTTTAATTTTTCCGTCAAACGTAAAAATCAAAAGTCAATTAATAAAAAATTCTTTAATACTTCTGAAAATTTTGTGGTAAGTGTAATTTATCTGCTGAATAAGGTTTCTTATATGATTTTAATCGATTTGCTTAGTAAAATTTAGACTTTACTATGTAGTGACTTTTGTCGATTGTGGGACAAATATATTTTTTTAAAAAATTTTAATTTTCTGTCGAACGTAAAAATCAAAAGTTAATTAATAAAAACTTCTCAAATACTTCTGAAAATTGTGGTAAGTGTATTTTGATTTGTTGAATAAGGTTACTTAATCGATTTCAATCGATTTACTTAGTAAAATTTAGACTTTACTATGTAGTGACTTTTGTCGATTGTGTGGCGAATATATTTTTTTAAAAAATTTTAATTTTTCTGTCAAACGAAAAATCAAAAGTCAATTAATAAAAATTCTCTAATACTTATGAAAATTCTATAATTAGTATATTTTAATCTGCTGAATAAGGTTAGTTATACGTTTTTAATCGATTTGCTTAGTAAAATTTAGACTTTACTATGTAGCGACTTTGTCAATTGTGGAGTAGCTTATTTTCAGGTCAAAGAAGTTTTTGAGTTTTTTTTAAAAATTATAAAATTTGATTGATCAGTTGTCCTATCACTAGGGGGTCAGGACCTATATAAACACTAATCACATAATTTACTACACTTCCCTTAATTCATAACAATTTAAATATTTATTTTAATAAAATTTTTATAATCACCATTTATAATTTTTAATATAACTGTGATTATATAGAGGTTTAGATTTATAGTCACACCTTTCTATAATTACCATATTCGGGTGTGACCAACTTGGTGACTATAGGGAAGGATGACTGTAGTTAGCTGATAACTAGTTGATAACTAGTTGATAACTAGCAATTAATTGCAATCGATTAGTGTTTAACTTTTTTTAAATCGATTAGTTGAAAAGTTGCCAACTAGTAGGTTTTTCAACAATAATTTGGAACACTAAGTCACCCTAACCAGGAATGGATATTAAACTGTAAAAAATGAAAACAACATCTAGGGGCATGGTTTGAGTAATGGCCAAGATTAAGCTTAATTCAATCATAATTCAAATTACACTTTTAGAGAAAGATTAAATAACTCCGATATTGATAGTATCAAATTCAGCTGATTTGATGAATTTTATAATCATCAATAATTATTTTTTGGTAATGTTTTTGATAATAGTAATACTGTTTTTTTTTGTCATTTTAATGTCATTTATAAAAATATTTTTTATGACTTGTCATTTTGCCATGGTTTTGTATAAATTTTTTTTATAATAAATGACATTGTCATTTTAAAATGACATATCATTTATAGTCATTTTCATAAAAATTTTAATAACCTTGTTATTTGCCATTACTGGCTTTGGATAAGAGTCTTTTATTCAAGTATGTGGACCTCAGCAACCTCTATGGGCTCTGATATTTGTTACATGAATGAGAGTACAACTAGCCACATGTACAACTTTTGGTTGTCTAATTTAAGTAGTCTGCCCAAAGGCTCTACACTAGCTGCCATACCTGCAACCCAACTAGAGGATTGCCTATTTAAACCCTCTGGTCCAAGCTTCATCTGTTAGCTCTACTTGTATTACTGGTTCAGCTCTCTGGTACAATAGCTAGTCAAGAACAGTCCTAGATACCAACAAACCCTCTTTTAGGACTAGTTTATCCTTGCGGAAAACTTGGTAGAGCAGTCTCTGTCCTATACAGGTATTTCCTACACTTCGGTAACTTATGCACTCACCAAGACAAGCAACTTGCGGTTAAAGAATACCTTGCAACTACTATCATTACCTACTTTTGCTCTTGTAAGGTTTGCTCCAATCCCAGTACCCACCATCGCTTTCCTACCGGTCCTTTACTGATACATTCCAGACTTCCAATCTAGTTGGCCTGGAAGGGTCGATCTACTCAGCATTAGGTGCTATTATAGTTTTTCTTTCCCTGGTACCTACTTCTATAACATAGGTTCTTTTCCTCTAGTATCTGATATGGTGGCCAGTTTGGTAGACCTTGTCCCTAAGGTCGAAGTCTGGTTCTTTGTCTCTGGTCCAATATTCTAGTTTTGGTAGTACCGTCAAAGATCTTTGCTACCTCCTTACTCAGATCTTGCCAAATAGGTTTCCATTTTCCCAGTTCCTTGAATTTGTCTGTATTACAAGGCACAACTTCGCCTGAAAGCTCCTATCCGAGATAGTTATCAAGAACTACAGATAATGTACCTAACTAATTGACAGGAAACAGTTACCAGAACACAGGTCTATTTTTCAAAAGCATTACTAGTAGGATTTGAACCCTAGACCTGCTACTTGGGTAGTGACAACTTACCAACTTCTCTAAATCACTATACTCTAATATACTTATTTGTTATAGCTTTATTTATTGCACTTTTAATAAAAAATAGTTCTCTCACAATTTTATATTAATTTGTAACTCTAATTTAATTCTATTTTAATATTAATATAGCCTTATTGGCTATAACAAATAAATATATTACTAGTTATAGAACATATTATACTTGTTGTTATATGAATATTAGTATATAATAAAACTAGTAAATGCATTATATTAATGTAGCGAGTTTTTTTTTTTTTTTTTTTTTTTTTTTTTTTTTTTTAAGATGAGGTTATGCCGCGAAGACTTTATTATTAAGTATATGTTTGTATATATTATATGATACAATAAATATTATACTATATTAAGTACAAAAGTCTCAGAAATTCTTGACTATCTGAGACCTAAAGCTAACAGTGCTTTCCATACCCCATTTTCTGTATAACCTGGATTTTTGGACTACTCAATGTTTTGTTATTCTGCTATTTACTATATTCCCTCTTTTCTCATATTGTTGATCCTATACTTCCAAGTAGGTGCAAGGGCCTTGTCCAGACAATCGTAACCTCACGGTTACTTCCTAAACCTTGGTGTCCTGAGATTATCTATGCACTGGTGAGGCACAAGCTAAGCTTTGCCCACTACTCTCAGTAGTAGGGCAAAAAGGGGAGTTCTGGGACACTTTTTCGGTACCCTGGGTACTAAAATAGTCATCTTACCTTTTTCACATCTCTGTAAACCTATATTCTATATCAACTCTTTAGTACCTATATAAAAACCTGGGTACCAAAAATTATATAGCTAGAACTCACTATTTTTATATTTTA
>QKWP01000803.1:0-21078 GCA_003550325.1 Gigaspora rosea
ATAAAATTTATATTTTGTTTATTTAAATAAAGTTTATTTATTTTGCTTTTTTTCGAATTAATTCGAAAATATCTAATAAATCGGATAATAATTTCGTTTAAATATATTTCCTATTATTCATATTTAATTTATTTCGAATTAATTTGAAATTCACCGAAATATTTCGAATCGAATTTGATAAATTTGAATTGATTATCTTTACTTACTTATTAGTAGCTATCTTTTAGTTTTAAATATTTTGCCATTTGAACCATTTACGTCTATTCGAATTGTTTCGAATTAATTCGAAATATTGCGCAATATATAACGTAATATTACGCTATAATTTTCGTAATTTGCATAATATATTTCATAATATTACGTTATTTATTGCGCAATATTTCGCAATTATTTGCGCAATATTTCGTCTAGACCGTAATTATTGCGCAATATTTCGGGCCGTAATAACTTACGTTATTATATTTAGCTGATGAAGAAATTTAAAGTATTTTATTTGTAGAATACTCAGTTTTTGTCCGTTTGGGATGTATTATATGTTGAAATGAAGCCAGCAAAGAGCTAGACAACTTTGTCTTAAGGAGAAAGACAAGTTTTCTTGGCCTAAATCGTAAAATTGAATAGAATATTTATTTATTTAAAATTTAATATATTTTAACAAAAACAAGTTAAAATATTATAAAATTTGATAGCTATATGTAATTTTATATTTTGAACAAGTTTATTTAATTGGCAAAAGCCTGTTTATATAATAAATTTTAAAGAAAATTAACTTTTGTTTAGGAAATTTTTGGTACAAGTGATCGTCGGGAAGAGTTAATGATTTGCATCTTACACATGTTAATTTAAGATTGCAAATTAATATATGTCAAATAATAATTAATTAGCAATCTGCATAAAAACTATAGTATTATTATATAGTTACTATAGCGCAAATTACTATGTATTTTATATAGTGATGAAATCTTTTTTCCTCTAAACATATAAAAATTTTATATAGTTGCGAATTTTAAAAATTAAATATCTTATAATCTATATGATCAATTTTAATATTTTATTATATTGTATATAAAAACATCTTCTTTACATTTTTAATTAGTAAATCAAAATATATTAGCATAATAAAAAAATATATTTAGCTATAGAGGAAAAGAAGATTTCATAATATATATAAATTTAATAGTAATTTGCGCATATAGAATTCTATCCTTCTTAGATGAATTGGCAATTAATATTTTCACTCTGGCTCTGACCCTTCCGACCCAGTCATGTACAACATAATACAAACAGAGATAATATGACTTTTGGGTTCTTACACTTTGACCAATTACTAGGTTATACGAAATCCCAGTTACGTGATCCATACAACAATAATCGACCAATAAAAATTTGAACCTGAAGTAGATTCAAATTAAACTACAAAATAAGCTACCCACGATTGACAATAGTCGCTACATAGTAAAGTCCAAATTCTACTATGCAAATCGATTAAAATCGATTAAATAACCTTATTTGGAAGAACAAAATACACATACAGTAAAATTATTAGCAAGATCGGTGAACATTTTATTATTGACTTTTAACTTTTACGTTCGATAAAAAAATTAAAAATTTTTTTTAAAAAAATATATTTGACGAAAGTAAAAGTTAAAAGTCAAATAATAAAATGTTCACCAATTTCGCTAAAATTTTATTGTATGTGTATTTTGTTCTTCCAAATAAGGTTAATTAATTGATTTTAATCGATTTGCATAGTAAATTTTGGACTTTACTATGTAGCAACTACTTGCGATCGCTAAAAAACCAAAGAGGTTTTTAACGATTGCACGTAGTTGCTATATAGTGAAGTCCAAATTTTACTATGTAAATCGATTAAAATCGATTAAGTATCCTTATATGGAAGAACAAAATACACATACAGTAAAACTTTTAGCGAGATTGGTGAAAATTTTATTATTTGACTTTAACTTTTACGTTCGTCAAATATATTTTTTTAAAAAAAATTTTAATTTTTTCATCGAAGGTAAATGTTAAAAGTCAAATAATAAAATATTCACCGATCTTACTAAAAAATTTTAATTTATTGTATTTCGTTCTTCCAAATAAGGTTATTTAATCAAATTTAATCAATTTGCATAGTATAATTTGGACAGGACCGGGAAAACTATATATAAGGTCACTTTACTATAATTCGAAGAGTACTTTAAATTATATAAATGTCCCTGCTAGTCAAAATTATAGGTAGGATGGTTCGCAACAATAGTAATTTGCTTATAAAGATCTTTCCTTTTTGGGTTTATTACTATATTTGGATGAAAAATAGCCAAATAGCCAATCATATTGTGATTCACATAGATATGTATTTTGGATTTTTTTGGCGAGGACCTTATATATAGTTTTCCTGGTCCTATATGGACTTTACTATGTAGCGACTATTGTCAATTGTGGGTAGCTTATTTTGTAGTTTAATTTGAATCTAATTTAGAGCAATTATTATTGTATGACTCATGTGACTGGGATTTTGTATAACCTAGTCATTGGTCAAAGTGCAAGAACCCAAAAGTCATATGATCTCTGTTTGTATTATGTTGTATATAACTGGATCGGAAGGGTTAGAGCTAAAGTGAAAATATTAATTATTATTTGACATATGTCAATTTACAATTTTTTAATTATTTTAAATTGACATATGTCATTTTAAAATTGACATGAATTGTGAAGTGACACATAATATATATATATATTTTATTTTTAAATATTACATCTTAGTGTTACTATTTATAGAGCTATTTATAGTAAGGCCGTGACTCAATGGAGTCGAAAAAGTCAATGGAGTTGAAAGACTCGATGGAGTCAAAAGAGTCCATAGACTCAATTGAATCCATCGAATCGATTTTTAGTCCGTAATAAAAAGTATATAAGGGCCATAAGTTCATTGAAGAAAATAGTAGTTCATACTAGTCCAGAATAGTTTCACTAAGTTCGAAGTAGTATATTTAGTCCAGTTCCAGTTACTGTATATTCCTGAAAATAAGCAACCTTATTTTTGGTGATTTTAAGCCCAAAAAATCAGGTTTGCTTATTTTCAGGTTATACAGGTTTTCAAAGATTTATGCCCAATAGTAGAGGTTGCTTATTATTGGATGTTATCTTTTTAAAAAACATTCACACGCATTTAAACTTGTGCGAACAGGTTTTGCATGTATGTACGTCTAAGAGCCAGCATGTGCATTATTAAACATAATGTCTATGCAGAACCCCGGACATGTAGTACAGAGGTCATATGTTACGCATTTCAGCAAAAACCCCAAAATTTGAAAAGCAAAAATCAGTTTTTGGCAATTATCTTAGCATCCAGTGGTCCAATTTGAATGAACTTTTTTTTAAAATGAAGCTCTCAGTGAGGCGCATCTAAAAAAAAAAAGTTCATTCAATTCTGATTACTGGATCAAAAGTTATTTAAATAAATAGATTTTGTCGTTTTTAGCAAATTAGGTCAAAATTGGCCAAAATCCAGTTATGACCTATATGAGAGATGTCCGGGGTCCTGTCTATGCCATATTTGGCACTATATTTAATAATGCACATGCTAGCACTTGTATAACTCTTGCATACGTATACTAAGCATATATTATTTTTAGTATTTTTTTAACAGTTTTTTTTAATAAAATTTTATTTATTTTTTTATTTTATCGATTTTTTTTTTATTTTTTTTTACATTTTAAATTTTTTTTTACGATTTATTTTTTTTGATTTTTTTTTTAAATTTTTACAAATTTTTTTATTTTTTATTTTTTCTATGATTTTTGATTTTTTATATATTTTTTTTAGTGTTTTTTTTTTTTATTTTTTACCGTTTTTTTTAAAATTTTTTTTCTTATATTTATTATTTACTTTTTTTTTAATTTTTTTATTTATATTTTTTCGACTATTTTATTTTTAAAAAAAAATTTTTAAATTGTTTTTATTATCATATTATTTTTTCGTTTTTTTTTAATCTTTATTTTTTTATTTTTTATATTTTTTTTATTTCTTAATTTTTTTTATATTTTTTTTGATTTTTTTTTAAATTTTTATTATTATTTATTTTTTTAGTATTTAATTTTTTTTATTCTTTTTAAATTTTTTTTACTTTATTTTATTTTTAAATGTTTTTTTTTTATTTTTAAACATGTTTTTTTTAAATTTTATTTTTTTAGACTTTTTTATTATTTATTTCGACTTTTTTTTTTATTATTTTTATTTCTTTTTTTTTTAAATTTTTTTTATTATATTTTTTTTAAATTTTTATTTTTTCGAATTTCTTTTAGCGTATCTTTTTTTTATTTTTTTTTAAATGTGAATTTTTTTTTATTTTTTTTTATTTTTTTTAACTTTGATGGTCTTGCTAGAGCCTAACTAGTTTATTCATCCTGAAAAGTTTACAATTGTAAACGAACTAATTTATTCAACTATTATATAGGTCCAATATTATCCGGCTACTTCTAACAGCGCCCAAATGCAACTCATTGCACCAAACTCCTAAGAGATTGAAGTCTTAACGTCAGTGCCGTCAAGTTTATAGGATTTCTCTTCAAATCTCTCACACGTAGCATCAATAGTGTGGTCATATAATAATAGCATGTACTATTATCTGTATACTACCATTCAAGAAAAAATGAGATTTAAAAGAAATAAAAGGGTCATAAAAAAGAGGTGAAAATAGCATCGAACCTAAACGAAAAACCAAAAAACAACATCAAAAGAAAAAGATATAAAATGAGAGAAACAAAGAAAAAGCCTATAATAAGGTTTTATTTAAGTACAAGGATAATTAGTAATTATACTAGAAAACCCCTGCAAATTGAAACTTCACAACGTACGCCAGCCACTTTATAAATACTTAATATATACTAGTAATATCTCATGCACAAAGTAATAAATTGAATTTATATATTGAATTTGATTTCTAAATAATGATAATATTTTATTTTTTTATTTTTTTTCATAAGTTCATTTTACCGGGAGGGCCGGGGGTGATTGGGGGGAGAGTGGGGATGATGTGAACTGAAAAATTAACTTCAAATAGCCTAAGTAACCTCAAAAGTGCCATTAAGTAAACTTGTTCAGAACATTGATACACCTATATTAAAGTTTTCACGTCATTTGGACAACCTTTTATTAGTACATTTTTCAATTTTTTTCAACAAATGCAATATTTCAAAAATAAGCTAACCCACGTTTTTTCATGTTTATTTTCGGGCTCATACGGTACTAGAATAAAAAAAAAAGAAAAAAAAAAAGAATCGATTATCATAGATAATCATTGATCGGTTATATGTTAGATAATAATGAATTATTTTGTTAAAAATCATCCATGATGATTTTAAGAAAACTTTATTTTAATCTGATTTTATTTTAATCGGTTACAATAATTAAGTATAAAATACTCGCCATCCTTGCCATTGCTTGCCCATTAAGTTGGCAGGTTATTAAAACTTTGCCATGGTAGGCAAGGTCTCAAATGACCTTGCCAACTACCCTAATGGTAAGTGTCCAAAAACTCTCCCGTAATTAAACCAATAATTATTTTCATGCCCATAATATACAATATGCACTTGGGCAAAATTAAAAGTATAATTTGGGCCAGGCAACATAAATTTGCTAATTTGAACCGTTGATAAGCTTCGGTAAAATAGACAATCAACAAACACGTCAAAAGAAAAAAGAATTTAGTTACTGATCACGTAATATCACGTTATCTGTAACTGTTGTACAAAATTTTTGTATTTTAATTGGCCAATCATGAGTATATCGATATAAATCGATATTTTTGACCATACCAATCGATATTTTTGCAAAATCAAATCAATATTATTCACCATCCCTGATTCCGGGTACCCACATGACTATAAGTTTTAATTACGGGACATTTACTATTCAAGTGAATTTGCACTTCGTCAAATTAAGAATAATTTTTGCATATGAAACTGCTTTTGACACGCTAAGAAAAAATTCTGGTCATAATTTTGGTACAAGGTTTACCCTAAATTTTCTTACTAACCTTCCCAATCTAACCCTAATGTAAAATCTATATAATATGGCTGACATTAATCAATTAGTCGTGACCTGTCATATATCTGGCCTTGCCCAAAATCACATAGTCAAAAGTACATAAAGCATCATTTCAAAAAGGAAACCAATGCATGAATTCTGAAAGATATTTGTATAAATAAGGTTAAAATCAATTTGGCTGAATGTTCACGTTAAAACAGCTTTCAAGTTACAATTTTTTCAATACCAATACATACTTATTTCCATAGACATGGATAATGTCTTTAATCAAAATCTCTTAATTAATAATTTATTAAATTTGCTTAAAAATTTTGAAGGTTTTGATACAAAAATTATAGATGGTGAAGAACTGAATACTAAGGAATTTATAGTACATTCAATTATCTTATCACTAGGCTAATGCATAGCATTGTAGGGCCGGAGCCAAAATATTTAAAATTTTAAATACTATATTGTACTGCATATAGTATTTATATAATTTTATTTTAAAAATTTATTTTTAAAATTAAATAGTATTAAATACTATTTAAGAAATTAATAATTAATAATTACAATTGTATTATTATATGGTTTATAATTAATATATTCAAGTTTTAGGTATTAAAGAAGTTAGTCGCAATTCTTCATTTTTTCTTTCTTGTATTCTTTTACATTTTAAAATTCGTTGAAGTCTTTCAAAATTAAATGGTTTAAAAATAATATCATCAAGTGAACGAACTCGAGATACTGCTACAAAAGAAAGTCCAGCAGCAAATTCTTTGCTACCAATATCTATTCTAGCTTTTTGTAGTGTAAGCCCTTGGCTTTTGTGCACTGTAATAGCCATGCGAGACGGATAGGAACTTGCAAACGTGAACATATTGTCCCTGATTTACCTTCCCATTTGCGTTGAATTGGAACAATTGGGACAACATTTATACCATTTACTGTACTTATAGTAGGTCCTGTATAATTATCAAATTTAATAAAAACAGCTATAGGAAGTAAAGGTGGACTTGGCTCTTCTTCAAACAAATTATCTTGAATAATTCCCATTGAACCATTAACTAATCCGGCTTCTGTCCACAAGTTTGCTATTAGCATAATACGTGCACCTTTGCTTAACAATTATTCTGCCTCAAGGCCATCTGCCATATCAGAATCTGCATTTTTAGCTTCTTTACCTCCCCTATTATGTATTGCAAGAATTTTGCAACAGGAACATTTAATGATCTTAATTTATCATTATTTATCATATTAACATTAGTCCATTTTGACATAACGAATGTAGCATCTGAAAATCTACTATATTCAGTTTTATTTATTTTATCATCAAAATGTGTACTAAGTGTTCTCCAGTCTGTAATAGTAGAATCACCATTGCGCAATCGTAAGAGAATATCTCAGAAATTCTTTTGTTCTTCAGAATCTCCAGATTGACGTTCTACAGTATCAAGTTTATATACTTCTTGAAATTGGTTGTAGGCTATAATACCATCATTAGATAGTGAATTTTTCAAAATGTTTGTAGTATATATAGGGTGATCAAGCACAGGGGGAAGCTGCCCAAAATCACCAAACAAGATAATTGATTTTCTACCAAAAGGCTGATTTTTTTGTTCAGGAAAAGCTTGACGTAACCGCAAATCAACTAAAGCAAGCATTTTACGACCAACCATACTTTTTTCATCAATTATAAAATATTCTATATTTTGTAACCTATTTTGTAAACGGTTTAATTGCTCACCAGTTATATCAAGATTATTACCAATAGGTACTGGAATAGAAAAAGCTAAATGAATTGTTTCTCTATTATTATTAGAAGCTGCAACTCCAGTTGGAGCAAGTATTAATACAGGTGAATTAGATTTGATTTTTGTTAATTCAAGAAGTCGATATCTAATTGCTCTAATTAGCAATGACTTTCCTGTACTAGCAGTTCCCATAACAATAATATTAAGTGGCTCAATTTGACAACCTCTATGGTAATGTGATTCTATTCGTTTAAAAATTGTTTTTTGCTTATCATTTAATATCTGATAATCTATAATATCAGTATTAGATATTTCATTTATTTCTGTTTCATTATTTGATTCATTACGACTAGATACTCATTGTATAAATGAATCCACTTCTCTAAGGTCAGTATTAGAATAATTTTGTCTAGCTTCGCTAATCCAGTCATAAGTTCGATCAATATCACGAGATCCAAGATTAGAAGAACAATCAATTACTGAGTTAGGACCCATCTCTGCCAAAAGCATCCAGTCAAATCGGCATTCTTCTCCTTCATCATCTTCAGATTCTTCTTCTTGACTTTCATCATCTGTTATTTCTCTTGTTTCATTATTATCATGGGGTGCCTAAGTAAGTCTATTGGATCAGCATTAATTTCTTCGGAATAGTGATCATATAAATTTGTCCATGAAATTGTATTATTTTGAGTTAGGAGTTGAATATCTTGATGAGAAACATGAAGAAGAACTTTTACACAGGCAGAACTCCTTCCATTCTGGTCCATTTTGCAATGGTGATGGTCGTGGCCAAACTCGTATAATATTTTCAGTTTTACATTTTGTCCATTTGTTATTGGTAAATTATATTTAAGATATAACTTATATAATGAGAAATTTTCAAACTCAGAATGCCTATCCCAGTATATTTTTAAAGTAGAACGAGTTGTCTATCCAATATTTTCAATTTCTCTAGAATTTCCATCTTCATTAACACCTGTACTATGTAGCCAACGAGGTGTTTCTTTATTGAGATTTAATGAAAAAAAGGTACGGCTTGAATGATAAAAAGGAATTCCTAGAAGTAAATGACAAGTCTCTTGGGCAGATATATCACGTTCAGCAACACTATGAAGCAATAATTTCTGAACTGAAGCAAGTAATTTATCAGTAGAATTGCTATTATTAAGTATTCGATTTAATATTTGTGAAAAACCCTCTGATTGTGGTTCTGATTTACTTGCATATTTGGAAATATATTGCAAAGCCGCATGAATACTAAGAATAGGTTTAAGATCAACATTTGCTCTCCATCCTTGCAGTTGAATTCTACTATGAGGATTAATATATGGGTCATTTCTTGCTGTTATAAGCTCTGGATGACCATGGCTATCATCACGCAAGAAAGTATGATTACTTTCCTCTTTAGGAAATCTGAATCTGCAAGATTGTTGTTGGCCACGTTTGGTACGAAGACAATATGCAGGACTGCATCGTGTATGTCGCTGCAACTTGTTAACTAATTCGATATAATCTTGTTCATTATCATGAAGTTCTTCAAGACGTTTTTGGCATGGATGATTGTTAGGAACAGGAGCATTAGGTCCTGGATTAACAGTAGTAACCAAAGAGTCAATATATTTTGTTATTTCTTTTAATGAATTTTCATCTTCTCTTAGTTGTTCCCATTCAATTTTAGGAGCATTTTTTATCTTTCCAATTCCATGTACATTAAACACTACCATGATGTTGCCATTCAAATCTATACCACCAATCTTCTAGATTCCATTTTTTTATTAGCACAGTATTAAAAAAAATTTCAAATCGTTTATTAAAGAACCAAGTAGCAAGATGGGGATTGTCAATGATGTTTTGAAGACGATTTTCAGTAGATGGCATAAGTGCATGAAGTTCTGGCTAGTGTAGATCAGCAGCACTAAATGTGAAGAATATTAAACCTTGTGAACCTAACTGTTTAATCATGTCTGATAATTCACAACATCTTGCATTCCAAAACTGTCTTGATCAACATATTCCTAAACCAAATCTCATAATTCGATCAGCCATATTTGTATTACAATAAGCAATAATTTAATGTATATCTTCAATTGTAAGCTGATTATCATTAAAATTTTGTTTAATATATACTCTACATTCCTGTAATGCTCGCCATCTCATTTGTGAATTAAGTGCAAAATACCGCCAACGAGTATGACGAGCAAACCTTCCATCTTTATATAGCAATAAATGCTTAAAGTATTCAGCTAGTTTGACATCTTTAATACGTTCTGAACAAAGATCAGCACACCCTGTTGGGTAAAGAGTTGGAAATGCATGTGCAATATATCCTGAAGTTTGAAATTCATTAATAGGATTATTATCAATTCTTGGCCACTCGATAGTATTATTAGCTAATAATCTATTAATTGTATTATTTATAGCAATTTCCTCTCGATTATCTGAGGGTAGATAAGGTATAAAGGTATGTGTAATTATATTTTCCTCATTTTCCTCATTTTTTTTATTAAATTCATCATCTATTAATTGATTAACTTGAAGTTGATTACTTGAAGTTGATTATTAATAAACCCATCTTCTGGTAGCAATTGAAGGTTTTCATTATCTATAGTAATTTCTGAATAATAATTGTTGTTCATTTTTAGCCAATGCAATGCATGAGCAACTTTATTACGACGAATTTTAAAGTCTCTAAATGCTGTTGGGTCTTTATCAGATTGATGACGTATAATAAGCATATTTAATGCAGATGGATGCCAAGAGAGACGAGTTATAAATTCTTCCACATCTTGAGGAAAATTAATAATATTTCCTCTATATCCATGTTGTCCTCCACGAAGTCTATAAACGATCATTACAGGAAAAACTTGTGCAATAAGCATCTCTTCAATTTCTGTTAGTCCTTGGAGCTCTTCAGATACTTCTCCTGGATCCATATTGTTATCAAATGAGAATCTTTTTGGTAAAGTTTTTTCAGTATAACAACGATAACATTCTCCTACAACAAGGGTTATTAATGGAAAAAATTCTTTGCATGTAGGACACTCTGAGTGTTTTAGCTTATCCATTTTATTACGAAATTGGTATAAAAGAACTTTATCATATTCATCAAGAATTGTAGAAGGCAAGGGCAGGGATATATCTGGTTCATTCATATCTATATCAATTTCTAACTAAAAATCTCTGTTGCTATCATCTGTAAGATTTGCATCAAATTCTTCAAGACCTTTTTTGATTCTATGTAATTTATTTTTTGCTCTTTTTTGCCATTTTCTTTCTCGATCACGTTCAAGACGAGTTTCACATTGTTTATGTGATTCATTTTTTAGGTTTTTACGTTTATTTAGAGTATTTTGTAAAACTAAATTTTCTCCTGTTTGGTTTTTCTCTTCCATCGAGCTTTCTAAAATTGGACTCTCTACTATTGTTGGGTTCTACCATTAATGGGCTTTCTACTATTACTGGGCTTTCTACCATTATTGGGCTTTCTACTATTGTTGGGCTTTCTACTATTGTTGGGCTTTCTACCATTGTTAAGCTTTCTGCTAACGTTGGGCTTTCTGCCATAGAGATTTCTTCTATTTTGATTTTAATTTATAAGAATAATTATGAAAAGTTATAAAGCTATGAAGTAATAATCAATGATATAATTATAAAATAATGTAATAAATTTTGTTACTAAATAGTATGCTTTTAATTAATACTTATTTTTTATATTTATTTAGTTATCAAAAATTTGTATAATAAAATAAACTGCAAAACTTTATTAAAACAAATTAAAAGGGTTTTTATTTTTTTTATTACATAAAAATCTTATTATTTTGTTTTATATTTATTTTTGAAATACATTACTTAAATTTACTTTCAATTTTTAGATGATGTGCTTTAACCATCACATTTATTTCTTACTACACGTGCTTTTCAATATCATATCTAATCTAATTATCTTGTGTTACTACAAGTAAAGACAAAAGAACCAAATTAAGTATACAGATGGCAGAGCAAAAATAAAAATGGGAAATTAATAATGTATGGCTAAAATAAGGCACTGGATAAAGAAATAATACAAAATAGATAGTATACATATATATATATTTATATTTTATTTATTTTATTTTCGAAATTATCCATTTTTGAAGATTCAAGATCGTGAAGATTAGATTCAAGATTTAAGATTCAGAATATAGTAAGTTTCAAGATTCGATATTGTGAAGGCTCAAGAGTATTATCATGAACTGGTACTCAGATTTGTTTGTCCGAATTACTAAATTACAGAATTCAGCGACCCACCTAGTATTGCCACCAAGATCATGTACGTTAATCAGAGTTTAAATTTATTTGCCGACATTAAAATTAGTAAAAATTAATGATTGATACAATAATGACGATATTTATTAATAATGACGATATTTATTAATAATAATAATATACGTAATAATATGAATATTGTGCATCCAGAAAATGTGTACCAGGTTGGGTTCAGATGAAGATCCGGATGAAGGTCCGGAAGATGTCTTCAAATTTTTATTTTATTTGTTTATTTTTTTCTTTTTATTTAAGACTTTATTTTTACAATAATATAAAGCAATAACTAATGCAATTTAACATATATCTAAATTCATGAATAATACAAGTAAATTTTGAATATCGATATTATAATAGTTTATTCTTTTTAACCATTTGGTTTGTTTTTCTGCGACATTCTTTAATAATTTATAACTTTTTCGCAGTTTATCATTCTTTCGCCCTTTATTTCTGACTGATCAAAGCTTCCTTTCTGAATATTTGTTGACTGTGATGAAATTTGGTGAAATAGATAAGACGTTAACTTGTCTATTGATAAAGATTCGGATTTTTATATTCTACTTAAATATTCAATACCGCAAGAAGTTTGCTATTATTCTTAATGTTACAAATGATAAGTTGAAAATTTTTTCAATAGTTATTATATGCTTATTAGATCTTCGTTACCACATAGATTATTAATTAAAAATATAAAATACCGAACTAATTAAATATAATTAACGAAAAGCTTACAATATTAAATAATAATTGCAACAAATTTTTGCATCACATTTTTTTTGTAAGAAAAAAACTGAAAAACATTATTGGCTTATTATAATTTAAATAGTGATTATACCAAATTTTGCATCGCCTTTTTTTTTTGTAGGAAAAAAAAAACAAACGAAAAATATTATTAACTTATTATAACTTAAATATCGGAAATATCAGAAATATCAGAAGGAGATTTTCAAGGTAAAAGAACCTAAATAAACGTGTTTAGCAGATTATTGATTTTTTTTAAAAAAAACAAAAAAAAGGTTTATTAATGCCACAAATATGGAAATCGGTCTGTTATAAGCGAGAAAAGAAATTACCTATTTCACGAAGCCTGTCAATATCAACATCTTCCAAATTATAACTGCTCCCGAAATGTAATATTTATGTAGTTCATGTAGATTGCTACAACAAAGCTTATTATCTATTTGCATTAGAAAAGGTTTTTTAGAGATTTTTTTTGAGATATATTTAATAATTAAATGTCAAAAAAAAAAAAAGCAATCAAGATAAACCAAGAAAATTTACAAAGTTATATAACATATCTATATGTTAATAAACCTAAATAAAATATAGTTTCCACAATTCCTGTGGTTTTAATTCGACAACGTAAAATATCTTGATTTGTTGGCACATATAATTGGGAAAATACTTTATCTAACGACTTAAAAAAATGTAGAAAAAAAAAATTGAATCAAAGAGTGAATAAATGCATATTAAACAATAAAGTAAAATTACTTACTATGTCATATTATCGTGTAGTGCATATTGATTACCCATTATGTAACATTCTTGTACACCACTATCACAAAGATTATTGAATGCTTACGTATATGATTTCTTAAAACGTAGTGGTGCTATAGAAACAGCTAAAGCTTATTTAAGAGAAGGTGATTTTTAGAGCGTAGTCAAAAATGACGGTACTACAAATTCAATAAATGGGACTAGAGGTTCAAGCTCTGATAACAATAATACATCGCTACCTGACGTTGACGTACCTGTACAAGCTCCTGAAGGTTTTTTATATGAATGGTGGACTGTATTTTGGGATTTATATAGTGCAAAATTAAATCGTCCTAGAACTGCTGACGCACAGCGTTACGTAGTAGATCAGGTAGATTCTTATTATATCTATATCTATCTATATTTAAATTATTAGATTTTCTTGTTAAATTGTTTTCTTGGGCAAAAAAAATGATTTACCAGTAAATAATTTTATCAAAAAAAACCTACCCAGGAAAGGTAACAACTAATCGTATACTTAATTGGCAGGTTAAATTTAGCGTGGTATAAGCAAGATCAAACGAGCCTAAAATAGAAATTTAAAACGAAAGAACTAGTAGTTTAATGAATATTTTTTTTAATAATAAATAATTGGGGGTAGAATGTTATAGCGTGAGATCTGGGTTCGGGTCTTTTTAAAGCGGCTTGTTACGAGAGTTCATTGCATTACTTACCGGGATACAAGCCAAAAACCCTGGCTAACTCAATCTGTACCCGGAGACAGTGTTTGAGAGTTTAAAGCATTACGGGTTAGATTAAGAAAAACGAGTAATATAAAGGAAGTACTTGAATAATTATTAGAAAGAAACGAAGTTTAATGTAGTTGCACAAATGTAATTAATAATAAAGCAAGTTTTTAATAAAAAAGCAGGTTTTATCGTTATACTGCTTTAAAAGTAACTCTACGTACGATAGGTTTGTTTTTTATTTGACTTTTTTTTTTTTTTTTTACTTTTTAATTACGCGACACACGTGGGGACAGACAAAAAATTTCAAAGTTGCACTTTTGATAAAATTTCTATAAGATGTACAAAGATGCATCAGAAAAGATACGTTTTTTGGGCAAAAAGCATCAAAAACGTAACTTTTGTATCACTTGCATAGACACTAACTGACCGTCGCTACGCTCCGGCCAATCAAGGTCTGCTTACTTTAAAAATGCATTATCATCCCGGTGGACAAAGAGAGAAAATGGAATTATCACTTTCAATAAACCTAATATTTCAGCCATTAGTATTTGAAGTTCTTATAAAGTAAGTTTATTTATACAGTATATATAATGTTTATAATGGTAAAAAAGCATTGATATGAAACTAAAATGGTGTTTTATTTTCCTTAAAAATGAATAATTATATTTATACAGGAATATTTTCTGTTGAAAATAATGTTAGCCTTGTTGACATTTTTATTTCTGCTGACGAGATTGAATTATTTGAACTTTGCAAACAACTTAAGGAACATTTGCTTGAAACTGAATCAGCGTGGAAATTCCCAAAAGATTATTCTGTTATGTCAACATAATGATGCCGATTTATATAATATTGCATTTGATCTTGTATGTAAAAATCCTAAGGTTGTTTTTGAATCTAAAGAGTTCTTAGAAATGAGAGAAGACCATCTAATCCGTTTGTTGAAAAGTGATGACCTTCGACTAGATGAAATTGAAATTTGGGACTATTTAGTTAAATGGGGAATGAAAAATAGTGATTCTATTTAACTGATGATTTAATTAAATGGAATCAAACAGATTTCATGGAACTTGAAAAAGCTATACATAATTGTATTCCTCACATTAGATTTTTCCAAATGTCACTTTATGAGCTTCGTTCAATTAAGGCTAAATATAGAAACATACTTCCAGATCTTTCCGATGAGATTTTCCTTAACTTAGATCCTAGGTATAATCTTTTACAAGAAAGATTATCAGCTTATCCTTTTGATTCTAAAATTATTGACGCTAAAGACGCAGCATTAATAGCAACTTGGATTGATAACAAACAAAGAATGCCTTATCGTTTTAAAGAAATTCCTTTCAAATTTGAATGTATTTATCGTGCAAGTGAGGAAAATTTTAATATCGATAAGTTTCATGAAAATTGTGATAATAAGGGACCAACTGTTGTCATAATTAAAGTTCGAAATTCAGAGGAAATAATTGGTGGATATAATCCGTTAGATTGGCGTCGTGTAGAATTAATTAACTATGGAGATAGATCGTTACCATCAAATGTTTTTAATAATTACAAATGCAAAACGTTGGGAAGTTTTATATTTTCATTCCTATCATTTTCAAAAGGAGCAATTCCCCGATTAAATCGTATCTCTAATAAAAATGAAGCAATCATTTGGTGTAATAAAGGACCGTGCTTTGGTTCACAAGATTTGTGGATACAAAATAATTCTTCACGAGGATCTGCTAGTGGTATAAGCAAGAAACACTCTTATGAAATGGAAGTTACTGAAAATGATACTTTTGAAATAGAAGAATATGAAGTATTTCAAATTACTAATGAGAGATTCTTATTTAGAATGAATCAATTTATAAAGAGAATCTTGTTTTCTGGATTAATTATTTTATTTCAATTTATTAAGAGGCTCTCACTTTCTGGATTTATTCTATTTCAATTTATTAAGGGCCTCTTGTTTTCTGGATTTGTTCTATTTCAGGGATACTTGTTTAATATATTTTTATTTTATTTTTTCTTTTAATATTATCCTTTCCGGAGATTTTAATATTAAAGGTGATATTTCGAAAAAATTACTTGTAGTTCATAATTTTGATTATGAAATCACCTTTCGCATTCTAATAAAAAATTTATTACAAAATTTGATATAAGAATGTTCTTTTTAACATTAAACCTAAAATTTTTATATTTATTTCCAGTTAATTTACAAGCCCATCCGTATTGATTCACAGGGTCCATCTTTTTTGATTCATAAAAAAAGGCCACTTTTTTTAATACTAATTCATACAACCTTCTAATCTTAACAAAAAAAAGTGGACCTTTTTTTATGTATCAAAAAAAAAAAGGATCCCATGAATCAAAAAGAATGAATTTACGTTGATTCACAATAAAAATATTTATTTAGCAATCTTTTCTATTGTTGGCTGGAGCTGAGAGTAGCGAGGTGAAAGCCTTTCAAGCCCTACTCTAATGAACTTTCGAAAATGTCCGGTTCTCGTTTCACCCTGCCCAAATTTTAGGTTCAATATAATGGCAGACCTTTAACTGATTGGCTTTAATAAAAGAATACTTGATCAGTTAGAAAATAAGAATTGCAAATGAGTGCTCTAGATGATCATGGGCAATTATATAACCAAGCCATTTTCGTTTTCAAATTACTACCATACAAATTTAAGATATTAAGAATAAACAATGATATTAATATTTAATGAAAAGGAGGTAAATAAACTAAAATTTGTTTACAGATTTCACGTACAAATTCTTCTACAAGCGCTATAAGCACTAATGTAGTTATAAGTTGGCAACAAACTTTTTGAAATATTAAAAGTTACGATACGGCACATATAAATTATCCGATTAGGCAGGTTATGTAATTATATACAATACAGTTGCTTCTTTATTAATAAAATTCTATAATACAAGCCATATTTGATGCGAAGTAAATAAAGTATAAAACATCTAAAAAAAAAAAACAAAAAGAAAACAAAAAAAAAAAAAAAAAAAAAAAAAAAAAAAAAAAAAAAAAAAAAAAAAAAAAAAAAAAAAAATAAAGTATAAGATGCCTAAAAAAATATGCTAATCGTTCGAGTGCACAAAATATGAAATTAAAGTGAATTCTGAAGTCGAGTGGTCGCATTAATGATGGAAAAATGCGCGTTTTTATAATTAACGCGCACGTTATATAAAATGCGCATGATTTCGCATGATATAACTTTGGAATTTATATTTTACCTTTGGAAAATATCGGATACGTGCTCAAATTTTTACCCCGATCTTGCTCTCTTTTATGTTCATTCATTTTCTTTTCGGAATTTTTCGAGATATTTGCATCCATATTCCTTAATTCCGCCCGACAATACGCTCCCTGGACTAAATTATATATACTTTATAAAATTTTGATAGGATAATATGCGCATGATTCCGAAACATGTGCATGAATGCGCATTAATGCGTATGAAACCCATCTCTAGGTCACAGGTATTCCAGAACAAACCTTGTACATGTTTTGAGATGCTATCAACAAATATCATCATAAATATGTCATAGTATCGCATGCAAACTGTTGTTTTAAATAAATAATTGAAACGTTTTTATGTTCTTTTTGAGCTTAGTTAAGGCATAAAAAACACAAAAGAACTTACATATCCAGATAAATAGCTGCAAGAAATGAAGCTAGAGAAATGAAAAAGCTTAATGACTGAAGAATAGCATCGAAAATTAAATCAGTAAAGAGACAGTTCGTCGCTTAACAATAATAATAGTAATATAAAGCGAAAGCAAATACAAATCAAGGAAAAAAATATCATTCTCCAAGTTTCTTGGTTATAGAGAATCTTTCCTTAGATTGTACAGTATTAGATCATATAACTAACTTCTAAGTTACACATAGCAAAGGTAAATTGATGCCAAAACGGTTTTCACTAGAGGATAATATAGATCCGGGTATATAATAATCATTGTTGGGCAACTGTCATGATTGGACAATTGGACATATAAAGTTTTATATTTCCAAAATTCTTCAAAATTATTAGAGTCGAATTTGCTTTATTAGAGAGTAAGTTATAACATTTTAAAAGTTCACGATTTTATTATAGAATTACTATAATCAGTTTATTTTTAAAATTTTACGTATCATAAATTCTCGAAATAACGGTCGTGGGCGGTATTAATTCGTGAAATTCATATTAATTTACAATATATAAAAAAGTTAACCAAGTTAATGAATATTTAATATTAAGATACATAATATACGTATTAGTTCAATAGTTAAATAAAAAAAACATCTTGATGAATGTATAATCTGTGCATATTTATCGTTATAAGATATATTTCATTAATTTTATTCATATTAACTTAATATAAAGAACATTATAGAAGATTATTTAACAAGATGGTCGGTATATATAGATTGTTTACATTGTTGAGCTTTATGGTTGTTAAAATTAATAACATCGATAAAGAATCATGCTGCTATAATCTTTTAATTGGTAAACATTAGTGATATTTCAACACGACTCAAGTTTGTAAAACACGATTTAATTATCAACTATTGATGGCGAAAAAAAATCAAAATTGAAAGCATTGTATATAGTCTAATCTCTGTTCTTATCCTTTACTGCGGCGCTATTGTTTGGGAATAAAAAAAAATCCCAAAGTGCAAATTATTCTTTTATAAAAATAAATGGATGTCTTTCATCTTTTCATTCTGATTTTGACCGCTCTGACAAATCTGATATTATTTTTTAACACTGATCGATACTTTATTATGAAAGTAAATCCTAATATGCTGCAAAAATTAATTTAAAATTTATCTGAATAATAAAATTAATTTCTATTATCGCAGTTTACAGAATCAAATTTTACAAATCACAGCCAACACATATCACTTTATTTGAGAATATAGGTGTTATTATGAGTTTATAGAAGCATAAGAAAGTCATAAATTATAAAAATATTTTATTTGCTCGACTTTTATTAAGAGAATCATACAATCGCGAGATAATCAACGTGTGAATTGTGTTCAGCAAAATTTGATCAAAGATACATCATTTTGCGAACCTCAATAATAAACTTCACGATACATAAATGTATTTAGTTTTATGATTGGCACTATGCGTAAGATTAACTTGATGTTAACATTGTTGCAAGATCATTTATTATAGTATTTAACTTAAAAACAAAGCTAATGAAACATGAAATGATTAGGAATATTTCCGATTTAATAAATATTAAATGAAAACTTTATAGACTTTTAAATTTAATGTTACATAACGTTCAGTATCATATATGATTTATAGAAAGATGGTTGAAGCTAGGCTGGGCGCTAGAATTGTTCTTTTTGATGTTAAAGATTGCTTATAAAAAAAAACTTTCTTTGTTTAAAGAATTTTTTTTAACCAACTATATATTAACATTCGCTATCATCTTGTCTGAGCAGTAAAACTCAACATTTCTTTTTTGAACGTCGTGTTAATTACAATATCTACAATAATACTTCACTATATATCTTTTACAAAATTTCAGGAATTTCGAATCCCAACCTATCTGATATATTTTGCATGAATAGGTTTACTAATTTAAATACGATTTGGATGGTTTGTCGGTTCAATAATAGATAAATTGGTTTTTTTTTTTATTTATTTCATCATCAGAATTTTCTATTTCTTCAATCAAATGAATAATTAAACCACTAATAGATCGGATAGTGGGTCATTTTCCTGAGTTTGAATTCATGAATCGCTTGGCTAATTTAATGTAAAATTCCGCACACTTCTTTGTTTTGCATTAGAGAGTTCAAAATTTGTAATATAAGCGTTATACAATTCGTCTTGTAAATGCGTTCACTATGAAAATCCCGACGTTCTAATCCTTGAGAATGAATTGTTTCAAGATCTGCCCTATAAGAAAATTGTACCGTATAGGCACGGGATGGAATCGGATAGGCACGGGTCATTTTGGCACGGGTCAAGATCCGGATTTGTACGGGTATGGCCCGAGTTGGTTCAGATTCGGTGGACCGTGTGGGACCGTGTGCCCGTGCCAATTGGACCGTAAATGGCACGGGTTTTGCAGCAATTTACTAGTCGAATCGGCACGGGATTTGGCACGGGTAATGAACGTAAATTCACGTGCCGCCGCGATAACGATGTGGATTAACTATTAAAACATAAATTTACATAAGTAATCAATATAAGATGAACAAGCTAACTGCATATGAAGCAAAATTTTGTAAGGAATTTTTTTTGTTAAGACACGCAGGGAAGCTTCATTAGTGAAATCATGAGATATCGCTCTTTTTTTAAAAAAAAATCCTTTACTGATCTTTCGCTCTCCACGAAACGATCCAACACGTATCACGAGCCAACACGTGTGTAACGTACACATACATGTCATCTGAACGTGCCATTTCATATGATGTGATATTACGTGCCACCCTTTGCCGCAATGTCCGTGCCATTTTTACCGTGCCATTCCGTAAAACGTTCCTGTACGTGCCACAAAATCCGTGCCATTTCGAGCATTCCCGACACCAACCCGTACCACTTTTCTTATAGGGCTGATGTTATGTAACTTAAATTTTGTATTTCTATTTCATTTGCATTACCTTTTCTACACATTTGAAAATAAGAACGTAATTTCTTTAAACACCTTTCGATGGCCCATAGCATGCTAAGAACGAAGGATTTTAGGCCACGCAAAGTTGATTTTTCGTTTTGCATTACCCGCCGTCCCATTTTTTCAATTTTTTCAATTTTTTTTTTTTTTTTTTT
>QKWP01000803.1:21309-42187 GCA_003550325.1 Gigaspora rosea
AAAAAAAAAAAAAAAAATCCGCCCGTCCGTCCCGAATTTTGAAATCCATGTAATGCAAAACGAAAAATCAACTTTGCGTGGCTTTATATCCAATCTTTCTTTAAAATAAATTTTCATTATAAATTTAAAGATTAAACAAACTCAATAACTTTACATGGTCAAAAAAATATTGACCACGAGTCTGTTTAATATTTATGAGAAGAATTTTTATATTCAATTTGACATTTAGCGTAATAAACTGTTGCAAATCGACCCTTCCCAATCACTTTAATGTTTTCAAAATTATTATGGAATCCATAGTAATTGATATCTCTTTTCATCCATTATGTTTGTCATATTTTCTTTCATATCAAAATAAGAAATTTTCTTTATTTCTATCGATTTTTAAATCGATAAATATAAGTTAAATATTTAATATGATGAAAAAAAAATGAAAAATACCTTTAAATATGTTTTTTTCCCTATTAATTATAATTATATTTAGACTGTACTATGATAAAAGTTTTTTTTTGAAAAAATATCTTACATCTGAAACCAATATTCGGCCTCCTTTAGAACTGTTTTGTTCCGATACCATTGCAATTAGACTAAGTTTTGCAGATTTCAAATATAGTTCAAAAGATTTGTTTACATTCTTTTTAACTCCAATTCCATCTTGATAACATTTCCCAAGATTATAAATTAAATTATTGTCCCCATTCCGGTAACTTTACAAAAAAGCAAATTCCTTATTTTCTCTTGTTTAGCACATTCAAATCGATAGCATTCACCTGCATTATTCCTCCAATGTTCCCAATCTCTACATATTGTTAATAAATGAAAGCCTCCAATTCCATTGTTTAACACTCTCTCCAAATTAATAACATTCGCCAGCATTATTTATTCCACTAGAGTTCCCATCTCAGAGGATTTTGATAATTATGGAATACCTTATGTTCACCCTTTCAACTCGTATCCCATGTTAATGTTCATATGATCATGTAAATTTTTTGCCTTCATATTTCTGTCATAAAATGTCATCATCATTTATGCAAATGTCACGACAAAAATTTCACGTACTAATATAATATAAACTATAACATCAATATTAGAAATAAGAAATTTTTTAATCGTATAACCAATGTCTTATAATTAATAATTGTATCCAAAGTCATAAAGGTCTGAATGAATTGATTTTTTATGAAATAGTTTGTTAAAAAACCTTCTTCATTTTACTTTTTAAATCTGAGAAAAGCAAAAATTCAAATTAGCAGTTTAAATAATTTAAGACTAGTGTACAAGTATTTTTGTACCATTTTCTAAGTGGCACGACTTTATTATTAGTTACATCGATAGATTTTCTGATTCCAAAACTTTAATTTACAGTATATCACTTAGAGTTCAGAGGATAATTTTACACTACTTTTTTTTTTTTTTTGTTGTTTACAATTTAATTAGATCATGAATCCAGCCCAAGGATCGAGGGTTTAAAGTTAGGATTCGTTTGTTGCACAAGTTCTGTTTAGAATAATATTTGTTTGTGGTGTACTTGCTTTTTAAATTTTGAAGTTTTTTATTTTTATTTTATTTTAATTTTTTTTTTTTAAATTTTTATTTTTTTTAATTTTTTATAGCTAGCACATGTTCGCGTGATGGCTTCCGCCATAGTAGCACATTAAAAAGAAAGATAATTTGTTTTTGCAATTTAAATAAAACAATAACCATATGGTTATCAAATAAATTAGTACAAATAAAATGAAACCAAGGAATTTGGTGTAATTGCAAGTGCTATAAACTTGAGTGATATATCCATCAGTGAAGTCAACGTAAATAAAATAAAACCAATGAAGAATATAGTATAGTAAATGTTATGATTTGAGTAGCGGATTTTGATATATTGACTAAAGAAGCATCTTTATAGTCACTAAAATTAACACTAATGAAGTGAAACAAGAGATATAAAATGTTGGTAAATGCGAATCGATTAATATAAAATTTCTACACGTTAAAAATAATTATTATTAATGAATAAATGAAATAAGTAAGAAATAGTGAGCTAGTAATGCTATAAATTCGAACAATTTATTTATATACAGTACTAATTAACAAAAGAACTTTATACTGTACTCGATGAAAAGTTAACGCGAATGAAATGAATTAAGAGTTAATGGAGGTTCTCAAGCATCTCATAGATAGATCAGTGGCAAAATTTTAATTAGTCGTAAACTCACAGACTCTTTATTCAATTGTAAACTTACTGATTAATTAGAAATTTGTTACTGAGAATCTCTATATAAGGGAAGTCAATAGAAATGAGACAAATTTATCTAATAAATTTGTCCCATTTCTATTGACTTCCCCATATTGTGAATAATTGTTGCTATGATTTGAATATTTCGATCAGACCAATTAATAAAAAAATTCTTGTGCTTAACGCAATATAAACGTTAAAACCATACAAAGTTGATTTTTAGCATTTATTTTCCGTTTTTTTTATACAGTTTTATTCAGGGAACCCTAATTTCCCGAAATCATCCGATAAAACCGAACCGACATAAAAAACCCGATCGATCGATTCAAGTTTCAGATTTATGTAATGTAAAACGAAAAATAATTTGATAAATTGACTCGTTTTAAGATTTTATTCGTTACATAATGAAATAATAATTACTCATAATAAAATTTAATGTAAATTCGATCATATTAATCTTGATCGAATAAACATACTATAACTATGTTAAGAGACTTTAAAAAAAGGCAATTTAAATCTAATATTAGTTTCACTTGCAAACATTTGGCATCAAACACTTTCAGGCAGCTATTTCCAGTATCAATTTATTACTTATCAGTTAAAATAACAATACAACATACATGGCTTTCCATAAATGAAATATATTCAGTAAGACGAGATTTAACCTCAATAATAATCGAAATTAATATAAAACTCAACGATAGATTATAAAGAAGAGATAAATATTTCAATTAAACATGCAATTATAACCTAGGCCTCGTGCTAAAAATATACGTAGTTTTTAGCTAGTAGAACTTGATTAATATATTATATCATTGTTATAATATATCTAAAACAAAATATTAATAATGATAAAAGTAATATAAAAGTTAAAAAAGTTATAAAAAAAAAACAAGAATCAAAATTGTCAATTAAATTATATATAAAAAAATAAAAATTAAAAATTAAGAAGTTTAAACTGAATTAAAGTGGCTAAAAAAAAAATTAAAAAAATTAACTAATTAAAATACATTAAAAATTTACTGTTACTTCAAATTTAAGTTTTGGATCGTTACTATAAAAAGTTGTATCACTCGATAATGATGAAAATCTTTATAAAATAGTAATACATTTGCTTTAAACAGTGCATTCAAGTTTTTGTTTTTCTCACATTTAAAAGTAAAATGAATTATAATAGTCATGAAAAATCCACGGACTTAGACCCTTTTACCCTTGGATACAATTATGAACATGGGATAGGGGTAGAAAAGGATGAACATAAGGCATTTGATTATTACCGAAAATCTGCGGATATGGGTAATGCTAAAGGAATATTCCAAGTTGGGCAATGTTATTATTATGGAATCGGCGTTGAAAAGAATGAATACCAGTATTTTATATTTAATCAAAAATCTGCAGAATCTGCAGATATGGGACACTCTAGTGGAACAAATAATGTTGGATATTGTTATGAAAAAGGAGTCGGAGTTGAAAAAAATGAACATAAGGCATTCATTTATTATCAAAAATCTGCAAAGATGGGGCACGCTAAAGGAACAAATAATGTTGGATATTGTTATCTTAATGGAATTGGAGTTGAAAAGGATGAACATAAAGCATTCTTTTATTATCAAACATCTGCAGAAATGGGGCACGCTAGTGGAACATTTAATGTAGGATGTTTTTATGATCGTGGATTTGGAGTTGAAAAGGATGAACATAAGGCATTCATTTATTATCAAAAATTTGCAGAGATGGGGCACGCTAATGGAACATATAATGTTGGATATTGTTATGAAAATGGAATTGGAGTTGAAAAGGATGAACAAAAGGCATTCATTTATTATCAAAAATCTGCAGAGATGGGAAACGCTAAAGGAACATATAATGTTGGATATTATTATTATAATGGAATTGGAGTAGAAAAAGATGAACATAAGGCATTCTTTTATTATNTGCAGAGATGGGAAACGCTAAAGGAACATATAATGTTGGATATTATTATTATAATGGAATTGGAGTAGAAAAAGATGAACATAAGGCATTCTTTTATTATCAAAAATCTGCTGACATGGGACATGCTAAAGGAATGAATAATGCTGCACGTCTTTATCAATTCGGTGAAGGGGTTAAAAGGACAAAATAAGGCATTTTTTTATTACCAAAAGGCTGCCGGAATGGGTAATACTAACGCGATTAATAACCTTGGTGAATGTTATCAAAATGGAATTGGCGTAAAAAAGGACTTTAAAAAGGCCTTTGAATTATACTTGAAATCTGCTAAATTCGGTAATGTTGATGGAATAAGAAATGTTGGATATTCTTATCGAAATGGGATTGGAACAAAAAAGGATTTAAAAGAGACTGAATATTGGTTTCGAGCGTAAGTTTTTTTTTTTAAAAAAAAAAATTGTATATAATACTAAATATTTAATGATTATAACTATAGAGAGAAAAATAAATTCCAAGGTATATATATATATTTTAGTTTTGGTTTAATTTGCAAGTCTTTATATTTATTGATTTAATAATAATAATAAATAGAAATAAAAAAATATTCATATTCTGATATTAATGACAACGTGAAAAAAATATTGGATGACGAGAAATATCAATTATTATGGATTCCATATAATAATTTTGAAAATATTAAAGAGATTGGAAAGGGTGGATTCTCAACTGTTTATTATGCTAAATGTTTAATTGAATATAAAGATACTCATAATAAATATTCGTTCGCAATTAAAAGAATTCATGATCAAGATTTTTTTTGATGAGGTAAATTTATGAAATTTTGTTTAATCATTGAATTTATGATTAATATTTTCTTTAAGTTGAAGGCGTTTTGCGAGATCGGTTACAAAAATCCATCATTCTTAAAATGCTACGGACTGTCGAGAGATGATTCAGGAAATTACATTCTTATTTTTAAATATGCATAAAAGGGATCTTTACGTAATAATCTTCGTGAAGTATCACAAATGGAATGGAAAGATAAATTAAATTTATTAAGTTGTATAACATTCGACCTTGAAGCAATTCATTCGCAAGAATTAGAACATCGAGATCTTCATAGTGGAAATATTTTGCAAGACGAATTGGATAACGCTTATATTACTGATTTGGGACTCTCTAATACCAATACAAAAAAAGAAGTGTGCGGAGTTTTAACTTATATGGCACCAGAGATTTTACAAGGACAATCATATACTCAAGCAGTTGATATTTATGCTTTGGGTATCATTATGACTGAAATATCATCAGGAAGAATGGCTTTTGATGATTATAATTTTGATAATAAACTAGCGATAAAAATTTGCTTTGGATTAAGACCAGAGTTTACATCAGGTACACCTGATTGTTATATTAAATTAGCTAAGCGATGCATGGATTCAACCACGAAAAAACGACCTACTATCCGATCTATTAATGGTTTAATTATTCATTGGATTGAGGAAATAGAAAATTCTGATGATGAAAATGAAGTAAAAAGCCAATTTCTAGAAGCTGATAAAATTAAACCTATTATTGAGCCGACAAAAAAACATTCAATTTCTAATTATATTAGTGAACCTATCGATATACATAAAATATCCAAAGGGTTAGGATTTGAAATTCCTGATAGTGTATAAAAGGTCTATATAGTAAGTATTATGGTTAGACATTGTAGGTTAGCATGGATTTCAAAAGAAAATTAATTTTATCGTGCTCAGAGCTCGATGATATATTGAATATTAATATATACCATCTTGAGCCTACATCAATACGAAAAAGAACAGATCTAATCATCAAAAAAAGGGTTCAATATAAAAATTAAATTTTAAGTCACGTAAACCATGCATATTACTGTCGTCACACGCATTCATTTATGCAATAATTAAACTTAAGACAAGTCCACAAAGTTTCTTTTAATCATTATTTAGATCACTATTTATTTTTAATAACATTTCATTTTTTAATCTGAAAGTTTACGTTTATAAGATCATTTCGATATGATTATTTTGCATAGATATATCTTTATCTTTAAACATCAACCTCTTTAAATTATGATGCGTGATTTGTTAATCAAATAACTGATATAATTTTTGAAAGCCCGCATTCTTAATGTATTTGTCTATACAAGTAAGAAAATTTGATACTCTGCAGAATTTTAAAAAACACACTTGCAATAATGTTAATAAGGTGTATTTAAAGTGATTGTATTTTAGTTTACACATTTAGAAGGATCTTATTTTATTAATTATTATACAGTATTTCGAAGTTATTGACCTAAAATGCAAATCTAAGAATATTCTTTTATTTAGAGTCAATTCTTTGATAATTTGGTTGTTCTTAAAGTTAATCTTTGAATGAACTTTTATTTCACAAAATAACTGACTTATTACTATGATGCTGTGCTTCAATAACCCTATCCATCAATGCTTAGAGCTCTAAGGTTCGATCTGAGTTAGTTGAAAATCGAAACCAATTCAAATACTCAGTTGCAAATGTAAATGAATTAGTCATTCCTAAAATATCAAATTGATGAGATTAAACAACAACTTCTTCTGTAAAAATTATATATTTCGAGGATAGGTCATAGTAAGACATGCAAAACGAAACTCTCGATGCATCTATGATGTTAATTAACTCATGCACTTGGACTAAAAAAACACAATAGCTTAAAATTTATAATGATAAAGTTGTAAAACTGCAATCTCGGAATGTAATTTTAAACGCTCTAATTTGTGCTATCCATGATATGAATTACATTATATAGTCTTAGTGTGTGAAATTTATGTTCTCACTAAGAGTATTTTTCAAGTCCTTAATGGTCTCAAGAATTTTAATTTCCCAATATAAATCGGAGCAAAATCACGTGTTAGTTGACCAATCAAATTATAGAATTTTGATGATCGAAAAACCTTATATGGGCGGATTTGACTCCAAATCGATTATATCACATTATGTTATAATTTGGGTTAGAAACATTATGGCGTTAATACTGTAAATATATATAATATAAATTGCACATAAATTTATCACACGAAGGATAATTTTTAAGGCTTTTAATAATACAGTATATAATTCTTCTATATAAAAAAAAAAAAAAAAAAAACATGACAAGTCTCTTAGGAAATAAATATTGAACACTATCATTTTCGAAATTAATTTCATAATACTTACAATATTTTCACAAAGAGTATTTCACTTTACACCTGTACTTTTAAAAATATTTGTTTGTTCCATAATAAATATTTCAAAATTTTTGTTTCTCGATCTTCTATGCAATTCATATATTTAGCACGATAACCTAAAGACTTTAAAAAAAAGAGGTTTGTAAATACGAAGGTGCTAAAAAAAAATAAAATAAACAAAAGACAGAAAACCTGATATAAAATCTTATTTAAAAGCTAATATTTTTTAGTTTCAATACCTTTCGCTTATTTCTACCTATTTCTACTCATTTCTACTCATTTCAACAAAAACCCATTTACAACCCATCTACAAACCGCGATTGCGAGCAGATTCAAGAGAGATAATTGTTTATGATTGGTTTAGAAATCATCAGATCGTAAGATTGATTTTAGTGTTAGGACAAATTCGTAATAATCCCAAAATTTACATAAAACAAATTTATTTGATTGGCGCAAATTTGAAGATCTTATTTTCAAATTCGCGATCATCACAAAATTTACATAGTGATCGGAGCCAAATCAGCCTAAACCTGCCTTGATGGGTTAATTAAAAATGTCGGGAAAGGCAATTTTGCTTATAATATACCACCTAAAGCCTATCTAACTTTAATCTAAGATGCCTTAACCCTAAAGTTAATTCGATAAAATATAATCTGCTCCGCTTAGACGTCCCCTTTTTAGGAGTTTGTATTACCGGAGCAAATAAGTAAAACCGGTTAGAGCTAATTAGATGATCTACATACTGCATTAATTGCATTCTTGATTTCTATATATAAGTGCCCATCTAACTGCATCAAAAAGGCTATCCTAACCCTAAGTAAATTAAACTCCGCTTTTAACCTTCTCCTTTTAGGAAACAATGACTGATAGAAACGAAAAGGGCACAATGCATACATGAATTCCGAAAAATATCTATATAATAAGGCTAAAATCAATTTTGCTGAATGTTCACTTATTATCATTCAAGCTCATTTTTTCAATACCAATAAATACGTATTTCCGTAGACATGAATAACGTCTTTAATCAAAATCTTTTAAGTAATAATTTTTTAAATTTACTTCAAAGTTCTGAAGGTTTTGATACAAAAATTATAGTTGGTGAAGAACCGAATACTAAGGAATTTAAAGTACATTCAATTATCTTATCATCAAGGTCTGCTTACTTTAAAAATGCATTATCATCCCGGTGGGCAAAGAGAGAAAATGGAATTATCACTTTCAATAAGCCTAATATTTCTCCATTGGTATTTGAAGTTCTTATAAAGTAAGTTTTCTTCATATATTTATATATATATATATATATATATAGATTTTATTATAGCAAAAAAAGTATTGATATGAAACTAAAACGGTGATTTATTTTCCATAAAATGTATAGTTATATTTATACAGGAATATTTTCTGCCGAAAATAATGTTAGCCTTGTTGACATTTTTATTTCTGCTGACGAGATTGAATTACTTGAGCTTTGCAAACAAATTAAGAAACATTTGCTTGAAACTGAATCGGCGTGGAAATTCCCAAAAGATTTTATTACATTATGTCAACATAATGATATTGATTTATATAATGTTGCAATTTATCTTGTATGTAAAAATCCCAAGGTTGTTTTTGAATCCAAAGAGTTCATAGAATTAGGAGATGATCATCTAATCAGTTTGTTGAAAAGTGATGACCTTCGACTAGATGAAATTGAAATTTGGGACTATTTAGTTAGATGGGGAATCAAAAATAGTAATTCAATTTTATCTGATGATCTAACTAAATGGAATCCAACAGATCCCGTGGAACTTGAAAAAACGATACATAATTGTATTCCTCACATTAGATTTTCCCAAATGACACTTCATGAACTTCGTTCAATTAAGACTAAATATAAAACCATTCTCCCAGATCTTTCTGATGAAATTTTCCTTAACTTAGATCCTAGGTACAATCTTTTACAAAAAAGAGTGTCAGCTTATCCTTTTGATTCTAAAATTATTGACGCTAAAGACGCAGCATTGATTGCAACCTGGATTGATAATAAACAAGGAATGCCTTATCATTTTAAAGAAATTCCTTTCAAATTTGAATGTATTTATCGTGCAAGCGAGGAAAGTTTTAGTATTAAAAAGTTTCATGAAAATTGTGATAATAAAGGACCAACTGTTGTCATAATTAAAGTTCGAAATTCAGAGGAAATAATTGGTGGATATAATCCGTTAGATTGGCGTAGTGTAAAATTAACTAACGATAGATTGATACCATCTAGTATTTATAATAATTATAGATGTAAAACTTCGAAAAGTTTTATATTTTCATTATTATCATTTTCAAGGGGAGCAATTCCCCGATTAAGTCGTATCTCTACTAAAAATGAAGCAATCATTTGGTGTAAAAATAAAGGGCCGTGCTTTGGTTTTCAAGATTTGTGGATACAAAATAATTCTTCACTAAATTCTGCCTGTGGTATAAGCAAGAAACACTCTTATGAGATGGAAATTACTGAAAATGATACTTTTGAAATAGAAGAATATGAAGTATTTCAAATTACCAATGAGAAATTCTTATTTAGAATGCATAAATTTATTAAGGGAATTTTGTTTCTGGATCGAAGAATGAATAAATTTATTAAGGGAATCTTGTTTTCTGTATTTATTATTTTATTTATCTTTATTAAGGCATTCTTTTTTTCTGGAGTTCTTCTGTTTAAATTTATTAAGGGATACCCGCTTCATGTATCTATTATTATATTTTGTCTTTTAATAATAATGATGTTTTTAAAACGTTACCTGTAGCTCATAATTTTGATTATGAAACCACCTTTCGCATTCTAATAAAATCTTATTCTAATATTTTGATATAAGAATTTTCTTGTTTAAAATTAATCCTTAAATTTTTATATTTATTTCTAGTTTATTTACAATAAAAATTTTATTTAACATTCTTTTCTAAGATAATTACACAATTTTTTTTCAAAAAAAAACATAATTTACCTTTTTCCAGGTTTTTTCACCACCGCCATGCTCAGCATGGTGGGTAGCTCAGATTATTTCGTAAAATTTTCGACATAACAAACTTGTATCCACAAGTCATTCCTAACTTGTTTAAGCATGTGCAGTTCTTCTGTTATGCCAATACAAAGAACCTTAAAGGCATTAGCCTGAATTTCGAATTACACTGAAGATCGGTATATTTAGACATTCATTATAACGAATTTCACGAGTCACGAAACCATATCCTTGTGAATCAATAAAGTGTTGAAGAAGAAAATATGTAATATATGTAATACAAGGCAATAAAGAGATTCAAATATAATGAATAAAAAAAAAAACGAAACATGTAACAATAAAGAATTATCTTTATAAATATCAACAGAAAGATTAGCGATTATTAATAATTATTATTATCGTCATTGATAAAACGCGCAATTTTTATTGTACGTATTATTATCAGTAGTTTATTACATTGCTGTGGTCATTGCATCACGAATTGACCTGGGTCATTTCACGATCGGTGAAAATCGAGAAATAACACATATCAATTCAAAATCGACGTAACTTCAGAAATGAAACGGAACACCACCCCTATGAAAAAAGTGGTCCAGGTGGTGTTACGGTTTAGCACGGAGGTGTCCGTGATGGCACGTGCACTGTGGCACGTATATATACGACACACGGAATGGCACGTGTTTAAAATGATACGTATCGGCACGTTGTGTATGTCCACAATGACACGTGTAAGATTTTTATACGGAATGGCACGTATTCGGGATGACACGTATAGGCACATTAGTTGGAATTACACGTATTTAATGGCACGTGTATCTCGTGTAGCCAATAAAATCGCAGGATCAGGTGTAACGTGAAAATTCAAAACAAACGAAATTTTTTAAAAAATCATCTGTACCTCCAAATCTCATCTATGAAAATGAAATGCTTTTTAATTCCTAAAAAAAAAAATTCCTTGCAAAATTTTGCTATAGGCATGTTTGTTACCACCCTTCACAATTATACTGTACTCTAACTAAATTGAATTCATTCTTATCGTAAGAAATATATGCACGTAAACTTACGTGTGCCTCGACCCGTGCCAAAACACGTGAATTTTGGCTTAGTAAAGTGCAGCAAAACCCGGTCCATTTACGGTCCAAAATGTCCGGGCAGACGGTCCAATTCGGACCATTTTAGTCGTGCCAACACGGAACTCGCACGTGCAAACCCGTCTCTTTAGCCGTTCCACAGATCACCGTGCTTTTCCGTAGAACCACGTGCATATCCGGACGGATTTTTTTATAGGGCACCTAATTCCGTTTCATCATATGATATTACGCCTGAACTACTGAACTACACGAATATTAAATCCGGTATGCTCATATAAGTACAATAGCAGTAGGTTACACTAGCACAGCCATTAACATGTGAAACCATCAATCAAATGCAAGATTTTGTTAACACCATTATAGATGGCGGTTAACCATACATTCCATTATGCAAACATGACTATGTTCCTGGTAGTGTTCCGCACGGATCGGATCGGATAGATATTTTTAAAGACCCGAATCCGATCCGAAATTTCAAATCGGGTCCAAGTATAGATTCGAATCATTGCATAAATATACAGATCCGGATCCTGACCGGATCCGAAGAACTCGTTACATATGAAGGATCGGATCTTTTCGGATCTTTTCGGGTCTTAATATGGATCCGAATCCGACAGACCGAATCCGGATCCTTGATTTTTGGGATCCGACGAGTACGGATCCGGATCGGATCCGGATCTCGGATCGGGTCTGCGGAACACTAGTTCCTGGTATAGCCAAGACTTCTCGTTTTTCAAATCACTAACATATAAATTTAGGGGAATTTACATAGAAAAGCCCGGAAAATGAATATAATTACAAATAAGTGCCCAAAGTAGAAATAATTACATATAAAGGCCCAGATTTTGACATTTTACAATTAAGGGCCAAAGTAAATTTGAATGTCATCACTGTATATATTACTGCTTTATATATTTTATATTCCATACCCTTTTTCGCTTAACGACCTTTATTTTGATCAAGATAAGTTCGACTAGATTAAGCACGATATTTATCAATATCATAATGTTTATTTGGCTCTAAACTAAACTGTCTAGTTATAAAACATGATTCACATTTTGACGCGTTAATTGAAGATATTTAGAACCGCAAAAACTCATTTATTCGTAGAGAAAGTTAAATTACTTACCTTTAATAATTGGCTAAAATAGTTATAATTTTACGTGCAAGACGCTAAGAAGATAAATGAAATGCTGAGTAAAAAGTAATACGTTTAACTGCCAAAAGAAAATTACATTTATATATTTTCAAATGTTAAAAACTTATTACTAAATCTAATTATTTACGATAAATTTGGGCCCTTGTTTGTAATATTTTTCAAAATTTGGGCCCTTATATGTAATTATTTCCACTTTAGGCCCTTATGTGTAATTATTTTCATTTTCCAGGGCCTGATATGTAAATTCCCATAAATTTAAGATATTAAGTGTGATATTAATAAAAATGATGATATTAATATTTAATGAAAAAGAGGTAAATAAACCAAAATTTGTTTTACAGATTTCCCGTACAAATTCTTCTACAAACGTAAAGCATATCGACTTGGATCAATATGGCACGTAATTGTATAATAAACATAAATTTATATGTAGATATAAAAACTAAGGAAGTTTTAAGTTGGCAACCAACTTTTAAAAATATCAAAAGTTATGATACGGCACACATAAATTATCCGATTAAGCAGTTATTTTCTAGGAAATAATCATATACAAAAATTCTATGATACAGGCCATATTGATGCGAAGCAAATAAAGATTAAGTATCTAAAAAAAAAAAAAAAAAAAAAGCGTGTTAGTCGTTATGAGTACATGCAAAATATTAATGCGTAGTACTGTAAAATAAAGTATGAAATGCCTAAAAAATAAGCTAATCGTTCGAGTGCACAAAATATGAAGTGGAAGTGAATTCCCGAGTGGTCACATATATTCCAGAACAAACTTTGTACTTATTTCGATATGCTATCAAAAAATATCATCATAAATATGTGATAGTATCGTATGCAAGCTTTTTGGTTTAAATAAATAAATGAAACATTGTTATGTCTTTTTGAGCTTAGTTAAAGCGTAAAAAACATAAAAGAACTTACACATCCAAATAAATAGCTGCAAGAAATGAAGCTAGAGAAATAAAAAAGTTTAATGACGTAAGAAGCATCGAAAAAGTAAATCAGAAAAGAGACAAGTTCGTCATTTAACAACAATAATAGTAATATAAAGTGAAAGCAAATACAAATCAAGTCGAACTGACAAATAAAGATTTTTAATTTAAATTTTAAAAAAATATCATTCTCAAAGTTTCTTGTACAGTACTTTGCAGATCTCCATCATAATTATGGTCTTACTTATAGAGAATCTTTCCTTCGATATACAATATTACTTTCTTCTAAGTTATACGTAGCAAAGATAAATTGATGCTATAAACGTATAATAATCGGTGTTGGGCAACTGTCATAATTGAAAAATTGGACATATAAAGTTTTATATTGTATGTCCAAAACTCTTCAAAATCATTAGAATTGAATTTGCTTTACTTGAGAGTAAGTTATAGCATTTTAAAATATACGATTTTTATTATAAAATTATTATAATAAATTTCTTTTTAAAATCTTACATTCCGTAAATTCTCGAAATAACGGTAGTGGGCCATCATATCGCGCTGCACTATGTTTGTATACGGTGCAACTACCGGATGGTTATAATTTATTAATCGGTAATACAAACCCACCGATAACAAACAAAATTTAGGATAAGTATAAGCGTGGGTTTAGTGGATGGGTTACAATTAATAAGGAAATAGTTATTAATTTCGCTTTTTACTTTATTAGGTCAGAATATTATAACGAAAAAATTTAATCGATAGTATTACGGGAAGAGATAATCAGAATTACACAATAAAAGCAGATTTTATTAAGATAAGTAATGTTACAACTAAAATTGAAAGAATAACACTAATCGTTGCTAACACTATATTCTATCGTTTCTTAGACATATAACTACTTAAGGGTATTTAAGGTGTTGTTATTTCTATTCTATTTGTAATTATACTTAACCCCGCATAACGTATCGCTTATATACTTTTTTCTAATTTGTTGGTTGAAAACCACATTTGATAGATTACGACCTCCTTGTGTGGTTCCAAACCTTCTATATTGGTTTGCAACCCATTCTGATGGTTTGTAACCAATTCTGATGGTTTGTAACCACCTGTTTATTCTATTACCAATATTCCAGAGCTTACCAATCCGTAATACAAAAAAAAATTAACATAAACAAATAAAAAATAAAAAAATTTTAATAACCTTCCATATTAAGCACAACAACGTATTAATTTGTGAAATCTACATTAATTTATTAATATATAAAAAGTTAACAAAGTTAATGAACATTTAACATAATATGCATGTTAATTCAATAATCAAATAAAAAAAAAACTAACATCTTAATAACTGTATAGTCCTTGCATATTTTTTATCGTTATAAGATAGACTTCATTGATTTTTTCATATTAATATAAAGAACATTATATAAGATTATTTAACAAGATGGTCGGTATATAGATTGCTTATATTGTTGAGCTTTATGGTTGTCAAAATTAATAACATCGATAAAGAATCGTGCATTTATAATACTTTAAATTGTTTAACAATAGTGATATTTCAAGACGATTCAAGTTTGCGAAGCAGGTTTTATTATCACTATTTATAGCAAAAAAAATCAAATTTAAAAGCATTGTATATAGTCTAATCTCTTGTTCTTATCCTTTACTGTGCTATTGCTTGGGCAATAAGAAAATTCCCAAAGTGCAAATTATTCTTATAGGAAAATAGATGGATCATCATATACTTGTTTTCATCTTTTCATCCTGATTTTGACAGTTCTGACAAATTTGATTTTTTTTTAACACTGATCGATACTTTATTATGGAAGTAAACTCTGATATTCTGTGCATATATAACAAAAGCTAATTAAATTAATAGTATATTTGATGAAGTTAAGCGCAAAACCAATCTATATAATTTCTATGCAAAATGATGTATCAAATTTTGCAGATCGCAGCTAACACATTGCTGTCTGTTGAGAATATAGGTATTATTTTAAGAATATGAAAGTCATAAATTATAAAAATATTTTATTTGCTTGACTTTTATTAAGAGAATCATACAATCGCGAGACAATCAACATGTGAATCGAGATCTGCAAAATTGAAATTTTGATCAAAGATACTTCACTTTGCAAACCGCAATAATAAACTACACGCAACATAAATGTATTTAGTTTTATGATTGGCTCTATGTGAAGATTAACTTGATGTTGACATTGTTGCAAGATCATCTAATATGATATTCAACCTAAAAATGAAATGATTAAGAGTATTTACGATTTAATAAATATTAAATGAAAACTTTATAAACTTTTTTTTAAATTTAACGTTACATAACATGATGTGTTCAGTATTGTATATGATTTGTAGACTCCACTATATACCTTTTATAAATTATCAGGAATTTAAAATCCTAAACTGTCTGATATATTTTGCATGTCAATATATGTCAATAGTTTAATTAATTTAAATATGATTCGATGTTTTGTCGATTCAATAATAGATAAATTGTTTTTTTTTATTTCATCATCAGAATTTTCTATTTCTTCAATCAATTGAATAATTAAACCACTAATAGACCGGGTAGTAGGCCATTTTTCCGAGTTTGAATTCATGCATCGCTTGGCTAATTTAATGTAAAATTTTGACACTTCTTTTTTGCATTAGAGTCTCAAATCTGTAATATAAGTGTTATCCAATTCGTCTTGTAAACGTTCACTATGAAAATCCTGATGCTTTAATCCTTGAGAATGAATTGCTTCAAGATCTGATGTATATAACTTAAATTTAATTTGTATTTCTATTTCATTTACGTTACCTTTTCTACATATTTGAAAATAAGAACGTATTTTCCTGAATCGCCTTTCGATAGCCCATGGCATTTTACGAACGAAGGGTTTTATATCCCAATCTTACTTAAAAAATAAATTTTAATCATAAATTAAAAAATTAAGCAAAACTCAATAACTTTACATTGTTAAAAAAAAATTTCTTGATACGAGTTTGTTTAATATTTATGAGAAGAATTTTTGTATTCAATTAGACATTTAGCATAATAAATAGTTGCAAATCCTCCCTTCCCAATCATTTTAATATTTTCAAATTTATTATATCGAATCCATAGTAATTGATATCTCTTGCCATCCATTATGTTTCTCATATTTTCTTTATTATCAAAATAAGAAATTTTTTATTTCTATTGATCTTTAAATTAATAAATATAAGATAAATACAGTATTTAATATAATGAAAAAAAAACGAAAAAACCTTTAAATTTGTTTTTCCTCCTATTAATTATAATTATATTTAGATAAAAGTTTTTTTTAAAAAAAAATTACATTTGAAACCAATATTCGGCCTCTAAATCTTTTTTTGTTCCGACGATAACAATATCAAACATTTTTTATTCCAACAATTAGACCAAGTTTTGCAGATTTTAAATATAAATCAAAAGCTCTGTTTACATTCTTTTTAGCTCCAATTACATTTTGACAACATTTTCAAAGATTATAAGCTGCATTATTATCCCTTTCCGATAATTTTTTGAAAATAGCAAATTCTTTATTTCGTCTTGTTTAACACCTCCAAATCGAAAGCATTCACTTGCATTATTCATTCCATTAGCGTTCCCCATCTCTACAGATTGATAATAAATAAATTCCCCAACCATTATCAAAGCAATATCCAGCGCTATTTATTACCAAAGCATTCTCCATCTCTGGGATTTTAGAAATAAGCAAAGCCTTATTTTTGTCTTGTTTAACACCTCTCCATATCAATAACATTCGCCAGCATTATTCATTCCACAAACGTTCCTCATCTCAGCGGATTTTTGATAATAAAGGAATACATCCTTTCAACTAGCATACCATATTAATGACCACGTGATATTGGGGTGTGCGATATACAATGTAAATCAAAACTATATGTGGTCACTTAGAAATTTTAATTAGAACTGATTTTTTTAGTGATCATTGATGTAATCGATTTTACATATAAAACCGTGTTCCACTTTTTTAGATGCACAGGTCGCATCTTTTATTTTAATCAAAAATTTTTCATGTTAATTTGTTCATTGTTATCACATTTACAAAGTTACGAATCTTGTTTTTATATTTCTACGGGAATTCCATTTTTTCCGGTCTTTTTACATGCAGTCTTTACTTCGTTCACTTTAAAAAATTCTTTAGGTAACTGTCTTGTTATTTTTTTTAATAGAAAGACTTATTTGGCCTCGTAACTTTATTCTTTGAGACATAACCTTGATTTATGCAAAATTTGGGTTTAGAATAACCGGTTTCAAGGGCTGTACATCTATTTAAATATTTCGTAGTCTACAATAGGTATTTACAGATCAAATAAACGTCGATTTAATTAAAAAATGCCAATAGAATACGTCTTGAAAAACATCAAAGAAATAAGGTATTAGACCTAAAAACTCACACTAATATGTCGCTATCAGTCAAACAGTCGAAACTTCAATAATGCTCAGGCAAAATTGGAAAAGAAAATTTATTAGAGGGATTAAAAGAAATGAAGGCGAATCGAAAAAATACTCCACTTCAAGAAATAAAAATAACTCAATTTGTCCTGATATCGCTTCAAATCTTTTTAATAATTTACTTTAGTTAAAATATGTATTGCATATAAAATTAATTAATAAATAAATGTACAAAAATTAGATACCATATTCAAATAATAATTGTAATAATAATAATTTGTAATTGTTACACAAAAAAATCAATAAAATCTTCGATATTAAATTTTTATATGATACCATACATAGTTTTGATTTATATAGTTTATCGCACACCCCAATGTGATATGATCATGTTATGCAAAATGTCACGACAAAAAAAATTCACATGCTAATATAATATAAATAATGACATCAATATTGGTCATACGAAAATAACAAGGAATTTTTTTAATCATACGATCAATATCTTATAATTAATAATTGTATACAAGGTCATAAAGGTCTTAATGATTTGATTTTTTTGTAGTTTGTTAATTAAATCTGAGAAAAATAAAAATCCAAACTAACAGTTTAAATAATTAAAGACTATCACTTAGAGCTCGAAACTGATTTTACATTACTCGATTTTTTTTTTGTTATTGTCGTTTGCTATTATTGGTGTTGTTGTTGTTAATAAGGGTTTAAAGTTAGGATTCGTTTGATGTACAAGTTCTGTTTAAAATGACATCTGTTTGGCGGTATATTTGCTTTTCAGATTTTGAAGTTTTTTTAAATTTTTTTATTTTTTAATTTTTTTGTATTTTTTTAATTTTTTTTAATTTTTTAATTTTTTTATAATTTTTAATTTTTTTTTTGTAAATTTTTAATTTTTTTGGCCTTTTTTAATTTTATTGCTAGCATATATTTAAAGAAAGATTAATTTTGTTTATATAATTTAAATAAAACAATAACCATATGATTATCAAATAAAAAAATGAAACAAAGGAATTTGGTGTAATTGCAAGTGCTATAAACTTGAGTGACATATTCATCAGTGAAGTCAGCGTAAATAAAATAAAATTAATGAGGAATACAGTATAGTAAATGCTATGATTTGAGTAGCGGATTTTGATATATTGACTAATGAAGTATCTTTATAATCACAGAAATTAACACGAATGAAGTGAAACTAAGAGATATAAAATGCTGTTAATACGAATCAATTAATATAAGATTCTTCATGTTAAAAATAATTATTAATGAAGAAATGAAACTAAATAAAAGAATAGTGAAATAGTAATGCTATAAATCCGAATATTTTATTTATATACTAGTTAACAAATTAACTTTATACTGTACTCGATGAATAAGTTAACGCGAATGAACTGAATTAAGAATTAAGAGTTAATGGAGGTTCTCAAGCATCTCAACGATAGATCAGTTAATTAGTCATGAACTCACTGACTTTTTATTCAATTGTACAATTACTGACTAATTAAAAATTTGTTATTGAGAATCTTTATATTGTGAATAATACTGTAATAGTAGCTATGATTTGAATATTTCGCTCAGACCAATTAATAAAAAAGTTTATTGTACTTAACATAATAATAACGTTAAAACCATGCAAAGTTGATTTTTAACATTTATTTTCCGTTTTTTTATACGGTTTCATTCGAGGGAATCCCTAATTTCACGAAATCATCTGATAAAACCGAACCGACATAAAAAAACTGATTCAATTTTCAGATTTATGTAATACGCAAAACGAAAAATAATTTGCAGTTATCTTAGCTTTGGATTTTATTTAAGTTAATAAAAAATCCGTCCGTCCGTCAGTCCGGAATTTTGAAATCATGTAATACATAATGAAAAATCAACTTTGCGTGGCATAATATGAAGTTGGCGAACAAAATGAAAGTTATAAATTGACTTGTTTTAAGATTTTATTTATTACATAATAAATTCAAGTAACTAAAATAATAATTACTCATAATAAAATTTAATGCAAATTCGATCATATTAATCTTGATCGAATAATCATACTATAAATACTATAAATATGTAAAGAGACTTTAAAAAAAAGGCATACAAATCTGATGTTAGTTTCACTTGCAATATTTGGCATCAAACACTTTCAGGACTATTTCCAGCGTCAATTTATTACTTATCAGTTAAAATAACAATATACCATACATGGCTTTCCATAAATTAAATTATTCAATAAGACAAGATTTAATCTTAATTAATTTAAAACTCAATGATAGATTATAAAGAAAAGATTAATATTTCAAGATCGAGAGACTTTCTTTTCAATTAACTTGCACATTATGACGTAGGCATCGCGCTAAAAATATACTTATTTTAGCTAGTAGAACTTGATATATGGGCGGTCAAAAGTAGAAACCAAGGAAATTGTTTTTAGTAAGTTTTTTTAAAACTTTAAATTAAAATATCTTGACAACTATTAAACCAAATCTAATAAATTTTTTTTTTATTTTAATTCTATAACTATATAAAATTAAAATAAAAAAAAATTTTATCAAGTTTGTTTTAATAGTTGTTGAGATATTTTAATTTAAAGTCTAGAAAAAATTTACTTAGAAAGAATTTCCTTGGTTTCTACTTTTGACCGCCCATATTATAGCAAAGTTATAATACCGGTATATCTAAAATACAATATAATAATGATAAAAGTACCGGTAATATTGAAAAGATAAAAAAGTTAAAGAATAAAATAATATAAAAAATAAGTATCAAAAAAGGACAATTATGATAAATTATGTACAGTATAATTTATGTTAAAACCTTAGAAATTAATTTAGAATTTTTTTTTTAAAAAAAAAAAA
>QKWP01000803.1:42461-127968 GCA_003550325.1 Gigaspora rosea
GTACCAACAATTACGCTAACACTTCAGAAGTAAAGCCCAAAAGAAGCAGTAGAAAACCAAAGAAAACATGCAACTTGGCAGCTGTTATTTAGAGATACAGTTAACTGAGTATCTGCTAACAGCTTTAGAGTTTGTCACTCACCACTGGCACTTGTCGTTTAGAGGTAAAGTTCATAGACTACCTGCCAACAAGCTTAGAGTTTATCACTCACCAGACCTGAGAAGTACTTGGCGGCTCTCTGAGAGACTTTGGACTATACGGGAAGAACCACCGTCTTTACTATGGCTACTAGTGAAATTTTGGCGTCGTCGGTTCGTAAAGAATTTTCAAAAAGTGGGCTTTTTGGCGTACCCCCTCCAAAAGATCAGCAGTGTTTACTGCGTCCAAAAAAGGAAAGGCACCTACCGTATTTGATTAATCGTCTCGAGTGGCTTGGAAACAAGTAATGTTGAAAGATGGATGACTAATGGAGAAACCACTGGAAGAAGATTCTAGAAGTTCTAAATCAGGCAGTCCGGATCATATGACTGCCTTCCGTTTAACATACTGTGGCCTGGGCCGTTAGTCGGGACAGGGTTATTGATGTTAACAATTTTTACTTTATAAGTCTGACGGGTTTATTCATATTCTTGTTCAGCTAACTTTTGGCCTCAGATAAAGATTGATGGTAGCGGAAGGCCATCATGAAGTCTGAACTTTTCCTTCTCTTAGAGTAGTAATATTATTCTCTTTCGCATGTAATAATAAATAACTCATAATAAGAATAAAAAGTAAGGTCTCGGTTATAAAACGGAAAAAAAAAATTAAATTATTAAACAGCGAATTCAGATTATTGTTTTTCTCACATTTAAAAAGTAAAATGAATTATAATAATTATGAAAAATCAACTGACTTAGACCCTTTTACCCTTGGATACAATTATGAACATGGGATAGGGGTAGAAAAGGATGAATACAAGGCATTTATTTATTACCAGAAATCTGCAGAAATAGGTAATGCTAAAGGAATATATCAAGTTGGGGAATGTTGTTATTATGGAACAGGAATTGAAAAAGATGAACATAAGGCATTCATTTATTATCAAGAATCAGCAGAGATGGGAAATACTGACGGAATGTGTGATGTTGGATATTGTTATGAAAAAGGAATCAAAGTTGAAAAGGATGAACATAAAGCATTCATTTATTATCAAAAATCTGCAGAGATGGGGAACGCTAGAGGAACATATAATGTTGGATGTTGCTATAATATTGGAATTGGAGTTGGAAAAGATGAACATAAGGCATTCTTTTATTATCAAAAATCTGCAGAAATGGGAGACGCTAAAGGAACATATAATGTTGGATATTGTTGTCAAAAAGGAATTGGAGTTGAAAAGGATGAACATAAGGCATTCATTTATTATCAAAAATCTGCAGAGATGGGGCACGCTAAAGGAACATATAATGTTGGATATTGTTATCATCATGGAATTGGAGTCGAAAAGGATGAACATAAAGCATTCATTTATTATCAAAAATCAGCAGAGATGGAAGACGCTGAAGGAACATCTGAGTTTTTTTCAATTTCTATTTCGTCTTTTATGTCGCAATAAAAATCATATCCATGCTTTTCGAAACTTTTTTTTGGCTGTTGGTTATTGTTATTATAATGGAATTGGAGTTGAAAAAGATGAACATGAGGCATTCATTTATTATCAAAAATCTGCTGACATGGGACATGCTAGAGGAATGAATAACGTTGCACGTTTTTATCAACTCGGAGAAGGGGTTCAAAAGGACGAAAATAAAGCATTTTTTTATTATCAAAAGGCTGCCGGAATGGGAAATACTAACGCGATTAATAACCTTGGAGAATGTTATCAAAATGGAATTGGTGTAAAAAAGGACTTTCAAAAGGCCTTTGAATTGTACTTGAAAACTGCTAAATTGAGTGATGTTTATGGAATAAGAAATGTTGGATATTGTTATCGAAATGAGATAGGAACAAAAAAGGATTTAAAAGAGGCTGAATATTGGTTTCGAAGGTAAGTTTTTTCTTTGTTTTTTAAAAAAAAGGAATTGTATATAATACTAAATATTTAATAATTATAACTATAGAGAAAAAAATAAATTTCAAGGTATATCGTATATTTTTTTTATTTTGTTTCATTTTGCCAAATCATTATATTTATTGATTTAATAATTATAATAATAAAAGAAATAGAAAAATTTTCATATTCTGATATTAATGACAATGTGAAAAAAATATTGGATGACGAGAAATATCAATTATTATGGATCCCATATAATAAGTTTGAAAATATTAAAGAGATTGGAAAGGGTGGATTCTCAACTGTTTATTATACTAAATGTATAATTGAATATAAGGATACTTTTGATAAATATTCGTTCGCAATTAAAAGAATTCATGATCAAGATTTTTTTGATGAGGTAAATTTATTAAGCTTTGTTTAATCATTGAATTTCGATTAATATTTCTTTTAAAGTTGAAGGCGTTTTGCGAGATCGGCTATAAAAATCCATCATTCTTAAAATGCTACGGACTATCGAGAGATGATTCAGGAAATTACATTCTTATTTTTAAATATGCAGAAAAGGGATCTTTACGTAATAATCTTCACGAAATATCACAAATGGAATGGAAAGATAAATTAAATTTATTAAGTTGTATAACATTTGACCTTGAAGCAATTCATTCGCAAGGATTAGAACATCGAGATCTTCATAGTGGAAATATTTTACAAGACGAATTGGATAACGCTTATATTACTGATTTGGGACTCTCTAATACTAATACAAAAAAAGGAGTGTGCGGAGTTTTACCTTATATGGCACCAGAGATTTTACAGGACAATCATATACTCAAGCAGTTGATATTTATGCTTTGGGTATCATTATGACCGAAATATCATCAGGAAAAATGGCTTTTGATGATTATAATTTTGATAATAAACTTGCGATAAAAATTCGGTTTGGATTAAGACCAGAGTTTACATCAGGTACACCCGATTGTTATATTAAATTAGCCAAGCGATGCATGGATTCAAACCCGATAAAACGACCTACTATCCGATCTATTAATGGTTTAATTACTCATTGGATTGAAGAAATAGAAAATTCTGATGATGAAAATGAAGTAAAAAGCCAATTTTTAGAAGCTGATAAAATTAAACCTATTATTGAGCCGATAAAACATTCAATTCATAATTATATTAGTAAGCCTATCGATATACAAAAAATATCCAACATGTTAGAATTTGAAATTCCTGATAGTGTATAAAAGGTATACATAGTAAGTATTATGGTTCGACATTGTAAGTTAGCATGAATTTTTAAAAAGAAAATTGATTTTATCGTGTTCAGAGCACGATGATTTTGAATATTAATATATATCCCACTTCAACACGAAAACAGATCTAATCATCAAAAACTTTAAGTAAACCATGCATGCATATTACTGTCGTCACACGCATTCATTTATGTAATAATTAAACTCAAGACAAGTCCATAAAGTTTCTTTTAATAATTATTTATATCACAAATATTTTTAATAACATTTAGTTTTTTTGATCTGAAATTTTACTTTTGTAAGGTTCATTTTGTTATGATTATTTGTATACCTGATTTGTTAATTACATAACCGAAATAATTTTTTTGAAAGCCCACATTCTTAATGTAGAGATACGAGTTTTGTCTATACAAATAAGAAATTTTGATACTCTGCAGCATTTTACATAGTTTTAAAACACCCTTGCCATAATGCTCTTAAGGCATATTTTAAAATGATTGTATTATTAGTTAGGTATTATTAGTTAGCATATTTAAAAGATCTTATTTTATGGATTATTATACATTATTTCGAACTTTCTAAACCTAAAATGCAAATCTAAGAATATTCTTTTATTTAGTGACAACTCTTTTGATAATTTGCTTAATACATATCATGAAGTAAATCTTTAAATAAATCTTTATTTCACAAAATGATTATGATCTTATTACCGGTATTACAATAATGTGCTTCTGTAACCAACCCAACAATACTTGCTTTGAACTTGAAGTTCGATCTGGGTTAATCGAAAATCGAGACTAATCCAAATACTCAGATAATTACAGTTGCAAAATGAAATGAATTAGTCACTCCTAAATTATCAATTGATGAGATCCAAACGCTGAAAAATTACAACGGCTTCTTTAAAAATTATATAATTACAATTTCAAAATGAAATGAATTAGTCACTCCAAAATTATCAAATTGATGAGATCCAAACGATGAAAAATAACAACGGCTTCTTTAAAAATTATATATTTCGAGAATAAGATAAGGTTAATTAACTCATGTCACTTGGACTAAAGAACATAATTATAATGGCTTAAAGTTTATCATGATAAAGTTGTAAATTTTAACGCTCTAATTTGTGCATTCATGATAATGAATCACATTGTGTAATTTATTTTTAAATTTTATGTTCTAAGAATATTTTTCAAGTCTTTAATGTTTCAAGAATTTTAATTTTTCAATATAGAAAAATTAAATTGTATAGTAGCAAAAAAATTTTATTAATGTTCTCAAATAGAGAACATATTGTAACCAATATATCTTAAACTTTAGTTATAATTTATTCTCGGGAACATGAGAACGTTGAATTTCGCACACTGGTCTTAGTAGATTTTATTATGAGTCATATAAGCAACGACGAAAATGCATTTAGAAGTTACACTTCAAAGTACCAAAGACTACACTTATTGGTAGAATTAAAGCAATTAATGAAACTGAGTTTGAGCTTCTATTTGACCCATAGTCGTATAATTAGGCTCATAAAGAAAAAAATAAAAGGTTCGTCATTCACCTTTTCCCATATAAATATAATAGCGTATATGTAAATTTCAGTGATTGCTATTACTTCTCTGTGTGTAACATGCTTAATTGAACCAGATTCACACCATTATAATTCATTATTTCATCCTCTTTAATAATAATTCTGAGCGCTGTAGAGAATTATATGTATATTTATTTTACTTAGCTATTACATAGAAATAACTAGTAACATATTACATATTACTAGTAATTTCATGTATCAAATTTCCTTAAAGAAACCATTCTTACATGAGACAATAAATAATATAGAAGTAAAATTTCATTAAAATTTTTAATATATGGTATAATGGCGATTTTAAATATTATATTTTGAGTCTTCTGCAATATTCAACTCATTTAATCCGTTATCTGTTATAAATTATAGTTAAGTTAAGAAATAAAGTAAATTTATTTATTAAAATAATCAGTCACCTTGAAAATGTGATGTAGTATATTCAATAAATCTGCTTTTATAAGAATCATCCGAATGTGTTTGTATATGTGTGCTTTTAATATTTTTTTTAATATTTCATCCGATTTTTTAGTTAATTCTGATAAAATATCTTTATCATGTAAGGATATCACAAATTTTTATTGCTGATGGACGGTTTTCTGGTTCTCTTTCCAAACATTTCATCATTAGACTTAAATAACATTATGGAGTATTCTCAATAACTGTTGGTCGTAAATTATTACGGCATATTTCTATTTGAAGTTGCATTCCCAATTCTTGACTATAAGATACCGATTTTCCATACAAAATTTCCCACATAATTATGCAAATGAATAAATACTTGACGCTGTAGTATATTGTCCTCTGTCTAAAGTTTCTGGTGCTATATATGGTAAAATTCCATAAACACCACGACATTCTGTCTTTAGTGCCATTGAAAGTCCTACTGTAAGTCTGTAATATAAGCGTTATGCAAGTCATCTTGCAAAATATTGCCACTATGTAAATCTCGATGAATTAGCTCTTGAGAATGAATTATTTAATTATTTGAAGATCTGAAGCAATACACTGTAATAAGGTTAGTTTATTTTTCCATTATATTGTGATACAGGAATTTTCTGTTGAAAATAATGTTAACCTTTTGGCATTTTTATTTCTGCTGACGAGATTGAATTATTTGAACTTTGTAAAGAACTAGTGCGACGGGTGGCGCATTCGCGCCACCCATCTTATTTGGTTTTTTTTTTGATTATATTAATGAGTTACATGTAAAAAAAAACTTCTATTACAGAACTTAATAGCTATTGTTGTATACACAATATGTGTCTAATGTTAATTAGCTTGTATTAGATTTATCATGATTTTATTAATGATAACTATTTTAATTTACAAAAATATCATTGATTAATGATTAAATATACATATTTATTGAGACCGCATAAAATAAAATTAGTACTAATGAATACATTACTTTAAATCTAAAACTCAAGGTCAAATCATCATTCTAAATATTAACGATTTTAATAAAATACTACTGTAATATACAAATTAAAAAAAAAACTGAAAAGGATGAAAAATGAATAAATTAATTATTTTTTTAAAAGACTGTATAAATAAATTTTTAATCAACATAAGTAATTCTAAATTAATAACCTTAGACTTTAATATTATTTTAACCTCTCAAAGTTCGCAATCTCACATTTTCTTTATTTTATGTCAATAATCAACTTACTGGTATTGCATGTCTTTCTTTGGAAGAATAAATAATACAGAATAAATTTAATTTTTTTGAAATAAACATTGTATTATTAAGTTTAATATAGTAAATTATTTTGGTTAAATCAAAATGTCTTAACATGCCTTTGTCTAACTTCTGAATTACATGATTTAAAAATTTAAAAATTTTAAAAAATATTATAGTTTCAAAGGTATAGTTTCTAAATTATATATCGTAATTATCTAGACAGTGCTAAATTTATTTTGAGCATTTTTGTAAGCAAATCATTAATAAAATATTATAATACAATTTACTTTTGAATTATATTAACTTCTATCATGAATTACAGTCAAAATTTTTTATAACTAACTTGCTATTCCAGTAACAAAACTGTGGTTTAGGTTAAATTAGTTTGCATTTGAAATTATTGTTATTTCTATTATAAAATATTTAAAAAATCTGTTACAGTACTTACCATAATGGTGACTGCTGTAAAATATGCAGCTGAATAAGTTTGCATTGTAATTTCAATAGTGATTTCTATCATGAGTTGCTTAATTCTGTTATTGAACTTGCTATTCTGGTCACAGACGTAGTTAAGTTTGCATTAGAATTATCTTGATTTCTCTTATGAGTTATTGTAAACAATTCTGTAACAATATTCACTCTCTGGTAGCTATAGTATATAGTTGTAGTTTAGTTTGTACAGTATTAGAATTTCAATTATAAATTATTGCAAATATTCTTTACAGAGCTTACTTGCTAACCCAGTTACACATATAGAGTTAATTTGCATCAAAATTATAATTTCTATAATAAATTACTATAAAAAACTCTAATTTCTATTTGGAGTTACTATAAAATTTTTTACTTGCTATTCCAGCGACCATATTACTGCATATGACTAAGGTTTAGTCAGTTGAATTAATTTGTATTAGAATTATGATAATTGTTATTGCATAAAAATCTTGTTACAAAACTTACTATTCTGGTGACTGCCATATATAGAGTTAGTTTATCTATATAATTAAGGTTGAGTTAGTTTTATTTAAATTATTGTAAGTTTTACTATAAAAAATTTCTGTTACAGAACTTAAAAGAACATACAATTCTATTAATACAGTATGTGATTAATGTCAAGTTGTTTATATTAGAATTTTCATGATTTTTACTATAAAAAATTCCTACTAATACAGTACTTGCCTCTACATAGTTAAGATTGAGTGATTTCTACACTATTAATGTTGAATTAGTTTGTATTAAAATTATTGTGATTTCTATTATAAAAAATTCTATCACAGGACTTACTTGCTATACTTGCTATTTAGGTGCCACAATGTACAATATACAATTAAGGTTGAGTTTTGCATTAAAATTGTAATTTTACTGTAAAAAAATCTGTTACAGTACTTACTTACAGTACTTACTTACTATTCAATAACCACAATTTGGAATTATCATAATTTCTGTGCAGTTAATATTGTGTTAGTTGTTATTGGAATTATGTGATTTTTATCATGAATTACTAAAAATTTTGTACTATTCTGGTGACCATAGTAGTGGTTAAAATTATTAATTTCTATCATACAAAATTTTGTTACAGAACTTATTTACCATTTCAGCAACTTTGCACTGGAATCATCATGATTTCTATCATAACTATAAAGAACTTTTGTTACATAACTTACTCTTTATCCCAGTAGCCAAAGTATTTAAAGATGAGTTACTTTATACCAGAATTATTGTGATTTCTAAAAGATTCAGTTACAGAACTCATTCACTATTTTTGGTAACCATGGATGTTAGTTTGCATTAGAATTACAGTATTATGAGTTACTGTAAAAAAGTTTGTTACAGACTTACTCATTATTCATTAACACTTTTCAGAAGGGATTAAATATCACAGGATAAATAGGCATAAATAATTTAACTCTTTAAAGTGATTTTCAAACATTTGTTCTCAAAGAATTCTTATTATAAATAAGACTGTAAATGACATTTAAGCAACACACATTTGAATTTTTTTTTATTGAATAAAAAGCTTCGATTGGTTTATTTTACATTGTTACCCACCAATTCTATCGATAATCTTCCAAGCCTTCGATGATCTTGCATCAAAATCGATCAACAATATGTGTGATGTAAATAAGGATATAAGCGACAAACATTTGATTTGACTTCTTTTTTTTTTTTTAACCAATAAAAGTTCCGATTAGTTTATTCTACATATTCACAATAGACGATCTTCCACCAGTACAAATAAACAAACACAGACTTACATAAGATATAGTTGGTGGCTGTAAGCCATAAGTAATGCCGTAATGCTTGTATGGTAAATAACAACATAATCATCAGTTTCCGGTTTGGAGTGACTGGGTGACGCGCACATAGTTACTTAATTATAACATTATATTATTATAATGTAGTTACGGTATCGCACTATTACAATATTGCAGCATTACGGCATTATGGAGTTACGGCGTTACAACATTACGGCATTACGGCATATTATTTTTACAGCTATGCCAATTAATTCTACCACTGGTAAAATACCGTAAATACCGTAATTGCTGTAATTCAGTAATTCTACCCCAACTATAACATAAGATGAGCCTGAATATTTAACTTATTTCACCGGTTAATACAAACCAAAAAAGGAAAGCAAATTTTATAAATAAGCTGAAGTATGTGGGATAAAAATTTAGGGTTAGAGCCTTAATGTTAAAGGCTATATGATTAGATCGATGCTTACTATATGTAAAATTACATTCCTGCCATTTTTAATTAACGTGCCAAGATCGATTAAACATCAGTTTTTGAGTATTTTCTTTTTTCACACGTTCGGATTCTTTGTGGAATAGTCTAAATTTGCACTTTCCGATTGGCTTCATGAGTTTGTATTGCCCGCGCAAACGGAACAATGCAGATAAAGAAATGATACACGGGGACGGAGAAATTATAAACTGATAAATTGATAGTGAAACGACCTTATAAAAAAAAGATCTACGGGTTGATGAGACGTAACTTATAAAAGAAAGATCTACGGGTTGATAAGACTTGAAATGACTTATAAAAGAAAGATCTACGGGTTGAAATTGTATTAATGGTGATCGAACCGATCAAAAAAAAAAAAAAAGAGAAGATCATTTACTTCAAACATAAATACGATTAGATAGATCTACATAATGGTAAAGATCAACGGTACGCAAGTGCCAAATGACGAAATGATCTACGCGTTGAAGGAGGAACATTTACTTGAAACTGAATCGGCGTGGAAATTCCCAAAAGATTTTATAATGTTATGTCAACATGATGATACTGATTTATATAATGTTGCATTTGATCTTGTATGAAGGTTTCTTTTGAATCTAAAGAATTTTTAAAAATAAGAGAAGACCACCTAATCCATTTGCTGAAAGTGATGACCTTCGACTAGATGAAATTGAAATTTAGGTCTATTTAGTTAAATGGAGAATGAAAATAGTAATTCTATTTTAACTGGTGATTTAACTAAATGAAATCAAACAGATTTCATGGAACTTGAAAAAACTATGCATAATTGTATTCCTCACATTAGATTTTTCCAAATGTCGCATCATGAGCTTCGTTCAATTTAAGGTTAAATATAAAAACATACTTCCAGATCTTTCTGATGAGATTTTCCATACCTTAGATCCTAGGCACGATCTTTTACAAAAAAGAGTATCAGCTTATCCTTTTGATTCTAAAATTATTGACGGCATTAATAACAGCCTGGATTGATAATAAACAAGGAATGCCTTATCGTTCTAAAGAAATACCTTTCAAATTTGAGCATATTTATCGTACAAGCGAGGAAAATTTTAGTATCAATAAGTTTCATGAAAATTATGATAATAAGGGACCAACTGTTGTCATAATTAAAGTTCGAAATTCAGAGGAAATAATTGGTGGATATAATACGTTAGATTGGCGTAGTGTAGGATTAATTAACGATGGAGATAGATCATTACTGTCAAATGTATATAATAATTATAGATGTAAAACGTCGGGAAGTTTTATATTTTCATTACTATCATTTTCAAAAGGAGTAATTCCCTGATTAAGTCGTATCTCTACTAAAAATGAAGCAATCATTTGGAGTAATAATAAAGGACCGTGCTTTGGTTCAAAAGATTTGTGAATACAAAATAACTCTTCACGGGGATCTGCTAGTGGTATAAGCAAGAAACACTCTTATGAAATGGAGATGACTGACAATGATACTTTTGAAATAGAAGAATACAAAGTATTTCAAATTGCTATGAGAAATTCTTATTTAGAATAAATCAATTTATTAAGAGAATCTTGTTTTCTGGATTAATTATTCTATTTCAATTTATTAAGAGGCTCTCGTTTTCTGGATTTATTCTATTCCAATTTATTAAAGGGACTCTTGTTTTCTGGGTTTATTCTATTTTGTAGATACTTGTTTCATATAATTATTATTCTATGGTTACTTTTAACATTATCCTCTCTGGCGATTCTAATAATATTAGTGGTGATTTTTCGAAAAAATTACTTGTGGCTCATAATTTTAATTATGAAACCTTCCTTTTTGATTCACAGGGACCATCTTTTTTCATTCATAAAAAAAGCACACTTTTTTTAATATTAACCCACATTATACAACTCTTCTAATCCTAATAAAAAAGTAGAACTTTTTTTATGAATCAAAAAAATGAACCCCATGAATCAAAAAGGATGAAATTACGTTGATTTACAATAAAAATTTTTATTTGGCATTTTTTTTCTATTGTTGGTTGGAGCTGAAAGCCTTTCAAGCCTTACTCTACTGAATTTTTGAAAATGTCCGGTTTTCGTTTCACCCTTAGCCAAATTTGGGTTCAATATACAGTAATAGCGGACCTTAAATAGAATATATTTTGCTTTGCTTTAATAAAAGAATAGTTTATCAGTTAGAAAATAAGAATTGCAAATGAGTGCTCTAGATGATCATGTGATATACGACAATTATATAGCCAAGGCTTTTCGTTTTTCAAATTACTAACATATAAATTTACTAGGATGGCATGTCACAATGTCCAATTGGTTTCAATTTTTTTTGGAAATATGCCCAATTGAAAATGGACATATGTCAAAAAAAAATTGAACCCAATTGGGCATAATGACATGCCATCCCTGTAAATTTAAGATATTAAGAGTGTTATTAATAAAAACGATGATATTAATATATAATGAAAAAGAGGTAAATAAACCAAAATTTGTTTTACAAATTTCCCGTACAAATTCTTCTACAAACGCAAAGTATATCGACTTGGATCAATATGCCACGTAATTGTACAATAAACATTAATTTATATGTGGATATAAACACTAAGGAAGTTTTAAGTTGGCAACCAACTTTTAAAAAATATTAAAAGTTATGATACGGCACACATAAATTATCCGATTAAAGTTTATTTTCTAGGAAATAATCATATACAATACAATTGTTTCTTTATTAATAAAATTCTATGATACAAGCCATATTGATACGAAGTAAATCAACTATGAAGTATTTAAAAAAATAAAAAAATGTGTTAGTCGCATTTAAAATGTTAATGCGTAGTATTGTAAAATAAAATATGAGATGCCTAAAAAATATGCTATTCGTTCGAGTGCACAAAATATGAAGTGAAAGTGAATTCCCGAGTGGTCACATATATTCCTGAACAAACCTTGTACACATTTTGATATGCTATCAAAAAATAACATCATAAGTATGTCATAGTATCGTATGCAAGCCTTTTGGTTTAAATAAATAAATGAACATTGTTATGTTCTTTTTGAACATAGTTAAAGCGCAAAAAACATAAAAGAATATCCTTAGATTGCTGCAAGAAATGAAGCTAGAGAAATAAAAAAGCTTAATGACTGAAGAATAGCATCGAAAAAGTAAATCGAAAAGTTAATCAGAAAAGAGACAAAGTTCGCCGTTTAACAATAATAATAGTAATATAAAGCGAAAGCAAATGCAAATCAAGACGAACAAACAAATAAAGATATCATAAATAAACATACGATTTTTAATTTAAATTTTAAAAAATATCGTTCTCAAAGTTTCTTGTATTTTGCAGATCCCAATCATAATTATGGTTTTACTTATAGAGAATATTTCCTTCGATTATACAATATAACTAGCTTCTAAGTTTATATGCAGCAAATATAAATTGATGCCAAAACGTATAATAATCAGTGTTGGGCAACTTTCATGATTGGACAATTGGATATATAAAGTTTTATATGTACAAAATTCTTCAAAATTATCAGTGTCAAATTTGCTTTACTAGAGAGTATTATAAAATTCTATAATAAATTTATTTTAAAATCACCGTAAATTCTCGAAATAACGGTGGTGGACCAATCATATCGTGCTCACTATGTTTGTTACAGTATTAATTCGTGAAATTCACAGTCACATTAATTTATTAATAATATATAAAAAAGTTAACCAAGTTAATGAATGCTTAGCGTTAAGATTACATAATACTGCAATATATGTGTTAATTCAATAATTAAATAAAAAATAAAACTAACATCTTAATAAATGTATAATCGATGCATATTTATCGTTTTAAGATATATTTCATTAATTTTATTCATATTAACTTAATATAAAGAACATTATAGAAGATCATTTAACAAGATGGTCTGTATATATACCGTATAGCGCTCGATAAAGTACCCCGGGTATTAACCAGGAAACTCGTGTTAACCACAAATAGTACCCCGGGTACTATGTATGGTTGTGGGTACTATGTATGGGGGTACTGTGTTCGATAGAGGGGATACTGTGTTCGGCAGGGGGTATACTTTGCGATCATAAACTTTCTTAATACTCGGGTTTAAATAAATTTTTAAGGCTCCGTGAACAATATAGTACCCGGGTACTAATATATGGGGTACTATTTAATGGGGTACTTTATGGCGCGCTATACGGTAGATTGCATACATTGTTGAGCTTTATGGTTGTTAAAATTAATAACATCGATAAAGAATCGTGCTTTTATAATCTTTTAAATTGTTTAACATTAGTGATATTTCATGACGATTCAAGTTTGCGAAACACGTTTTATTATCACTATTTATGGTAAAAAAAAAAAAAAAAAAAAAAAAAAAAAAAAAAAAAAAAAAAAAAAAAAAAAAAAAAATTGAAAGCATTGTATATAGTCTAATCTCTTGTTCTTATCATTTATTGAGCTGTTGCTTGAGCAATAAAAAAAAAATCCCAAAGTGCGAATTAAAAAATAAATGGATCATCGTACACTTGTTTTCATCTTTTCATTCTGATCCCGTTCTGAAAAATTTGTTAATTTGTTTGATATTTTTTTTTAACACTAATAAACATAATAGAAACTTTTTTACTTTTTTATGGAAGTAAATTCTAATACACTGTACATATATAACAAAGGCCAATTAAATTCATAGTATATTGATGAAACACAAAACCAATCTATATAATTTCTCTAAATAATAAATTAATTTCAATTATTGCAGTTTGCAAAATGATGTATCTTTGACCAATTTTTACATATCGCACTAACACATATAATCACTTGATTGCTGTTTGATTGAGAATATAGGTGTGATTTTGAGAACATAAATTATAAAAATATTTTACAATCGCGCAACAATCAACATGTGAATTGCGATCTGCAGAATTTGATCAAAGCTGCAAGCCGCAATAATAATAAACTTCACGCAACATAGATGCATTTAGTTTATGATTGGCACTTTGTAAGATCATTTATTATAGTATTTATCTTAACAACGAAACTAGTGAAAAAATGAAATGATTAAGAGTATTTACGATTTATAAACATTAGATGAAAAACTTTATATACTTTTTTAAATTTAATGTTACATAACGGTATTGTGTGGCTCAAATGTTCAATATTATATATTATTTATAGACAGATGGTTAGAACTAAGATGAGCGCTAGAACTGTTCTTTTTGATGTTAAAGATTGCTTATAAAAAAAAAAAACTTTATTTTCTTAAAGAATTTCTTTTAATCTACATATACCCAACTATATATTAACTTAGAAGTGTTTTGAATAGACAATAGGCAAGCCAATAGACTCAATAGACAGTCTAATGATCTAATTATGTCTAATCAAAGCCATTAGACAACAGACAAATAAATATATAGTTTAAAGCAATCTTATAGGTTAATTTCAGCAATTATGATCTGGCTAATATAAGTAATTTAGACCAATAAACCAATAGACAAGTTAATTTATGAATCGACAAATTGTCTAATTAATTTTTATTTAAATAGGCATTGTCTATTCTCAATCAAATTGAATAGACATTAGACAATTAGATCCAGTGTTTAAAATTCAAAACAAAAATGACTTGCACAATTGCAAGTAAAAATATTTTTCACTTGCACAATTAAATTTTTTGGGCGTGCACAAATATAACTTATGCAAAAAATATATATAGATCATATAAATTTTGTGCAACTTTTTTAAAAAATTTTTTGCAAAATGCTTGCACATTAAAAAAAGCTCTTACACATGAGCATCTTGTGCTAGCCAATTTTAAACACGGATTAAACCATTAGGCAATTAGACAATTGAATTTTTGATTAGACTATGTCTATTCACAACGCTGTATTAACATTCGCTATCATCGTGCCTGAGCAGTAAAAATCAACCTTTCTTTTTTGAACGTTGTACTAATTACAATATCTGCTATTACTATATCTTTTCTAAATTATCGAATTTCAAATTCTTACTTGTTTTTGATATACCTTTTCATGTCTATAGGTTTACTAATATAAATATGGTTCGGATGTTTTGTCGGTTCAATAATAGGTTTGACTTCTTATATTTTTTTTTTTACTTCAATTTCATCATCAGAGTTTTCTATTTGCTCAATCCAATGAATAATTAAACCATTAATAGACCGTATAATAGGTTGTTTTCACGAGTTTGAATTCATGAATCGCTCGGATAATTTAAGAGTCCAAAATCTGTAATATAAGCATTATCCAATTCGTTTTGTAAACCATTTTCACTATTAAGATCCTGATGTTCTAATCCTTGAGAATGAATTGCTTCAAGATCTGATGTTAAGTAATTTACTATATTTAATTTGTCTTTTCGTTACTTCAGGAAGATTATTGCGTAAAAATCCCTTTTCTACATATTCGAAAATAAGAATGTAATTTCCTGAATCACCTTTCGGTAGCCATAGCATTTTAAGAACGAAGGATTTTATATTTAATCTCGCAAAACATCTTTAAAAATAATTTTTAATCATAAAACGTCAAAGAAACCTTGACTATGAGTTTGTCTAATATTTTTGAGAAGAATTTTTATATTCAATTTACATTTAACATAATAAACAGTTGCAAATCCTCCCTCTCAATTTCTTTAATATTTTCAAATCACTATATGGAATCCATAGTAATAGATACCTCTTGTCATCCAATATGTTTTTAAAATAAGAAATTTCATTGATTTCTATTGATTTTTAAATCAATAAATATAAATATTGAATATGACGAAAAAAAAAAACATAAAATGCCTTTAAATTTGTTTTTCTCCCTATTAATTATAATTTTATTTAGTCTGTATTATGATAAAAGTTTTTTTTTAAAATAAGCTCTTACATTCGGAACCAATATTCGACCTCCTTTAAAATCTTTTTTTGCCCAGATACTATTTCGATAACGATATCCAACACTATTTGTTCCAGCAATTAGATCAAGTTTAGCAGATTTCAAATATAATTCAAAATTCTTTTTAACACCAATTCAAACCTGATAACATTCCCCAAGATTTATAAATCGCATTATTACACTCATGCGGCAGCTTTTTGAAAATAGGCAAATGCCTTATTTTTGTCTTGTTTTACACCTCAAAATCAATAACATTCACCAGAACCATTCATTCCACTAGCGTTCCCCATCTCTGCAGATTGATAATAAATGAATGCCTTATATTCATCCTTTTCAACTTCAGTTCCATTAACATAATAATATCCAGCTTTATTTATTCCCAAAGCATTCTCCATCTCAGGGATTAAAAAAATAAGCAAATGCTTTATTTTCGTATTGTTTAACACCTTCTCCAAATCAACAACATTCACCAGCATTATTCATCCCACTAATGTTCCCATCTTAGCAGATTTTTGATAATAAAGGAATGCCTTATGTCATCCTTTCAACTCGTATCCCGTGTTAATAATTGTATCCAAGATGATAAAGGTCTGAACTAGTTGATTCTTTATGAAACAGTTTATTAAAAATCTTCAATTTACTTTTAAATCTGAGAAAAATAAAAATCCAAACTAACAGTTTAAATAATTTAAGACAAATGTACAAGTATTTTTGTATCATTTTCGAAGTGGCACGACTTTATTATTGGTAACATCCGTAGAATTTTGATCCCAAAACTTTAATTTACAGTATATCACTTAGAGTTCTGAAGCTTATTTTCATATTTTTTTTTTTGTTGTTGTTCCCAATTTTAATTTATCGAACAAGATCCATGAATCGAAGCAAAGGGTCGAAGGTATAAAATTAGGATTCGTTTGATGTGTAAGTTCTTCTTAGAATGATATTTGTTGACGGTGTATTTTTTTTTAAATTTAAATTTTTTTAAAGAAGTAATTTTGTTTTTGTAATTTAAATAAAAAAAATAACCTCATGTTTTATCAAATAGATTAATGCAAATAAAATGAAGCCAAGGGATTTGGTGTAATTGTAAATGTTATAAACTTGAATGATACATCCATCAATGAAGTCAACGTGAATAAAACAAAAACAAAAGAGAAATATAGTATAGTAAATGCTATGAATATGAGTAGCTGATTTAGATATATTGACTATTGAAGTATCTAATAATTTTGCAGTTGTCTTAACTTTAGAATTTATTTAAGTTAATAAAAAAATATCCCTCCGCCCGTCCAGAATTTTGAAATCCATGTAATGCAAAATGAAAAATCAACTTTGCATGGCTAATATGAAGTTTGCGAACAAAAGGAAATGTTACAAAAGATGAATTGTTAATATTTACGACTTAAATAAACAATGACAATTTATTTAAGATTTTATTGCTTATCAGTTAAAATAACTGAATAAAAATACATCATGCGTAGTTTCCATAAATGAAATATATTTAATAAGGCAAGACTTAATCTCGATAATAATCGAAATTAATATAAAGCTCTAATGATAGATTAATAAAGAAGATATTAATATTTCAAGATTTAAAGACATTCTTTTCAATTAAAAATGCACATTGTAACATAGATCTCGTGTTGAAAATATACATAGTTTTAGCTAGTAGAACGTTGATGAATATTATAATATCATTATTATATAGCTAAAATACAAAACTAATAATGATAAATGTAATATAAAAAGGCAAAAGTTAAAGAACAAAATGATACAAAAAATGCATTCAAAATAAGTTAGAAATAAAACAAGAAACAAAACGGACAATTAAATTATACAAACTTATTTTGAAAAAAGCTTATAAAATTAATTTAGGATTTTTTTTTTAAAAAAAAAAACAAAAAATTTAAAAAAAATTAAAATTTAAAAAAAAGAAAAATTTAAGAATAAAAAGAAAAAAATAAAATTGAAAAATGCAAATTGAATTAAAAAATCACCCTGTTAAAAAAGAAATAAAAAAAAATAAAACATTCTCGTAACCTCAAATTAAAGTTTTGGGTTACCTATGAAAAGTTGTACCACCCGATAGTAGGGTCCGAAATGGGCCGGGTCAGACCCGCAAATTTGCGGGTCGGGCCGGGTCGGGTCGGGTCTGGGCCTAAATTTTAGACCCGTAAATTGATTGGGTCGGGTTTGGGCCGGGCTAAAAAATACTGGGCCAGGTTCGGGCCGGGCTAAAAAAATACTGGGCCGGGTCTGAACCGGGTATATAAAATACCGGGCCGGGTCCGGGCTTTATAAATAGACCCGTCAATAGAGTTCCAAATCGTTAGTTGAAAAACCAACTAGTTGGCAACTTTTCAACTAATCGATTTAAAAAAAATTTAAACAACTAATCGATTTATTACCAACTAGTTCAATTATGATTAATCGTTAATTACCAACTAGTTGTCAACCAACTAAAACTTATATTAATCAACCAAACAACTATTACTATTAATAGCAATAACATCGGGAAATTATATATATAGATATTGATCGATATATAGCACTTAATCGTTTTATATCGATTATTAAAATATCGTTATATATCGATTAATTGGATAAAAATCGATATATATCTATAATCGATATATATCATTTTTTATATTAAATCGTTATATATCTATAAATCGATTATAATCGTAATTATTTGAAACGATATATGACGATTAGCAGATCTTTAACGATTACATACCCGTTATGAAAATTTCAACCCAAATCACCGGATAAAAAAAAAAAAAAAAAAAAAAAAAAAAACAAAGTTCAAAATCTCTTAAGCCCATTTGATCCGTAAGCTGCTATAGATTATAAAAATATATTCCACAAAATGAGCAAAAAAACTTAAAAAAAAAAAAAACCGTTTTGAACGATTTTTATCCTCTTTCCCTTTTACCCCTCTCTTACTTTTACCCCTCTCTCTTTTTTACCCCTCTTTTTCTTTTATCCTTCTCACCCTTTTTTTTTTTTTTTTTTAATATTTCGAATATATTCGAAATATTTTAAAACGAATTAGTTTTCTTTAATATCAACTATACAACTTACAACTAAACAACTAAACAACTAAACAACTAAACAACTAAACAACTTAACGATTGTCAGGTCACGTGATCCCGTAATCGATTAGTTGCCAACTATAGTTGGCAACTAATCGATTGGCAAAATTTTACCAACTCGGACCTCTACCCGTCAAAAACCCAATAATGCCTGTTTTAGTACAGTCTCTATATAATTAGATATTGCTTTAACTTATTTTTTTACATACCCGGTACTACGAATAAAACTATATTTATTGCTATAACAAAACCTGTTATTTTAATATATATATATCTAGAAAGTATCTACTGTAGAACTTAAATAAAGATATGTGCGTACGTACAGTGCTCAAAGAAACTAAATTTTTTCTATGCTCTTTATATAAACTTTTTTTACTTCTTTTATATGTATATATCAGATTATAATTTCTCGAGATGTGTGTAAAAACGGAAAAAAAGACATGTGAAATTAAAAATTGCAGTAAAAGGATATTGTACCCCTTTTTTTCGTGTTTTTTTTTTTTTTTTTGTTTTTTTTTTTTTTTTTAAAAAAAAAGAGCAATATCATACACTTGTAGTCTTAGTGAACAATTCAATTTGAACAATAATACTAAAATAAAAATGGATTCGGAAGGTAATGAAAGTATAGGTAGTACGCGTTCTGAACAAACCTTACCTGTAAAAAATCATACACCTATCAAAAAACGCAAAAGGGGTGGTAAAGAACCGTCATGGGTATTCAAAGAAGGACACTTTGTCAAGCCCGAAGATCCTAAAAAAAGTAAGAATTAATAAATTATGTTAAAAATGTATTTATAAATATATATATTTATAAAACAATATAATTCTAGAGGACCGTGCCCAATGTACGCACTGTAAAAATTTTTTTAAACATGATGCCAGTTCGGGAACAAGTTCCTTGATTCGGCACATAAAACAAACAAGATGTAGTAAATACCTTAATCCTGAATCGCAACAACAATTACAGTTGTCTCCATCAGGTGTTTCTAATTACAAATTTTCACAAGATAAAAGTCGTGAAGATCTGGTGGATATGATCATAATGCATGCATACCCATTTCACATGGTCGAACACAAGGGATTTTTAAAATTTCTTAAAAATTTGCGACCACAGTTTAAATTAATATGTGAAAAAACAATAAGTGCGGATTGTAAAATTCGTGTTGAAGAGCTTACAACAAAAATTCGTATAATGATACAGGAAGCACCCGGGCATTTAAGTTTTACAACCGATCTGTGGACCTCGAACCAAAATCTTGGTTACATGGCAGTTACATGTATGTATTTCTTCTATCATGTATTCATTTTTTCTAGTCACTTAATTATATGTTTTTATTAGGCCATTTTATCAATAAGGATTGGAATCTTCGGAAGGTAGTTTTAGCATTTAGATTAGTTCCTGCACCGCACAGTGGAATTGCTATTAGTGATACGTTTTTGCAGTGTCTTGATGATTGGAACATTACGTCCAAAGTAAGTGTTTTATAGATGGTTTTTATTTGTACAGTATATGTTATTAACAAATTTATTATTTTATAGATGATGGCAATTACGTTAGATAACGCATCCAACAATGATGCCGCAATAACCAATATAAAACGCAGGCTTGACGAACAAAATATGCTCGTTGCAAATGGAAATTTACTACATCAACGTTGCTGTGCCCACATCTTGAACCTCATAGTCACCGATGGACTTAAAATGGTTAAAGATGTTGTGAACAAGGTAAGTAAATAATTTAGTCTTTCTAGGAGTTGACATACTTACTCATCGTTGATATTATAGATCCGAGGTTGTGTGAATTGGATTCACAGCTCTCAACGTCGTCAACAAATCTTCGAGGATTATATAACCGGGTTTTGTGAAGAACTTGTTTCAAGTCAAAGGCCAGCTCTTGATGTGATCACGCGTTGGAACTCGACGTACATCATGTTGGCGTCCACCATCCCATATAAAAGTATATTTGATCGTCTTACATACCGGGATACCAGTTTTGAGCCAATCGCACCGTTCGAAGAAGATTGGGAAAAGGCAGAGAGCCTCTGCAGTTTCTTGAAACCGTTTTATGAAAGTAAGTAATATTAATTATATCTTGGGTAGTTTGGTATAAGTGAAATTTTGCAGTAAAGTATAATCGGCCGCTTATGCGGCCAATTATACTTTACTGCAAAATTCCGCTTATACCTAACTATCCAGGATATAACTATTACATATTGCTTTGAGCACAGATTAATGATATTATACTTTTAACACAGTTACCGAAGTTTTGTCCGGAAGCAAATATTCTACAGCAAACATTTTTCTTCCTCAATTGTTAAAAGTTAGAGTACATCTTGAACGAAACAATACTAATTTAGATCCTTTTCTTTATCAAATGGCCAAGCCAATGCAATCTAAATTTGATAAGTACTGGGCGGATGCGGGTGAAATGCACTGTATTGCGTCAGTTCTAGATCCTCGTTATAAGATGTCGTTTCTAACTCATTTATACAAGGAGAAAATGAACTTGTCATGTATTGTAGCAGAGGAAAAGTTGATTTCAATTAAATCAAGGTTAGAATATTATTGTTTTTGAATTTAACCTTCGTCAAGGCAGATCGTTTTAACTTAGCTTGTGTATTATTCTAATAATTATCTATTATTGCAGAGTTAAAGATATCTACAGGTCAACTTATATGCAGCATACAACCAATACTGCAATAAATAATTTTTCGGATCTTCAAGATGAAGAAATGGATGATTTCGATGCCTTTCTTAGTGCCAATAATACTAAAGTTGGAAATGAATTTGATGAACTTGAGCGGTATCTTGCCGATCCGCTCTTCCCCCGTTCTCATTTAGAGCCATTCGATGTTCTAGCTTGGTGGAAAATAAATGCTCCAAGATACCCTGCCGTGTCATCAATGGCAAGGGACATCCTTGCGATTCCAATAACTTCAGTGCCGTCTGAAGCAGTAAGTAAACTTCGGAGTTCAACTTATTTTTTATTATTTTAAGGATTACTAGCCTATACTTTATTTTCAGGTATTTAGTACGGCTGGAAGAGTTATCAATGATTATCGGTCAAACCTTAACCCAGAATCAGTCGAAATGCTGATATGTGGCCAAGATTGGTTGGATAATATGGAAGAATGTGATGACGAATATGACCAGAATTAGACTGGCGGGGGGGTTTTTTTTTTTTGTGCAGTTTTTTGCTGCACGGTTTTTTTTTTTTTTTTACCTTTTTTCTGTGCTGTTTTTTTTTTTCCGAGCTATTTTTTTCTTTTTTGTGCAATGTATTTACACTAGTTCAGTTTATAAAATTTTTGATTACTTTGAGAGCGGTGTATTTTCATTAATTGATTAAAATTTAAAATTTTAAAATTAGAAAAATATTAGTGGTTTAAATAGTGTACGTATTAATTTTAGAGCTCTGCTGTATTACGCAAACTTACATTTTTAGCGTTACATGAAATTACTTTACATTAAATAGTGCATTATCACATGATAATTGTACTGGGTGGCCCAGTCCATTGAACTATAAACCCGACCCGGCCCGGCCCAATAAACACGGCCGGGTCCATGCCGGGCCTATAAGGTAACGGGTCGGGTCGGACCGGGTCATAAATTAACGGGCCGGGTTCATGCCGGGCCTATAAGTTAACGGGTCGGGTTCGACCCGGCCCATATGTTAATGGGTCAGGTCCATACCGGGCCTGTAAGTTAACGGGTCGGGTCCGGGTCCACAGGTACCCGGCCCGACCCGGCCCGACCCAGCCCGTTTCGGACCCTACCCGATAGTGATGCAAACTTCATAAAATAGTAATACCTTCTGAATTTAATAGTGAATTCGGATTTTTGCTTTCTAACATTTGAAAAATACAATGAAATATAATAATACTGAAAAATCAACTGGCTTAGACCCTTTTACCCTTGGATACTATTATGAACATGGGTAGGGGTGGAAAAGGATGAACATAAGGCATTTGTTTATTATCAAAAATCTGCCGATATAGGTAATTCTAAAGGAATACATCAAATTGGAGAATGTTATTATTATGGAACTGGAGTTGAAAAAGATGAACATAAGGCATTCTTTTATTATCTAATATCTGCAAAGATGGGTAATGCCGATGCAACTTGTGATATTGGATATTGTTATGAAAATGGAATTGGGGTTGAAAAGGATGAAAATAAGGCATTCATTTATATTCAAAAATCAGCAGAGACTGATGCTGCTGCAATGTGCAAACTTGGTTACTTTTATGAAAATGGAATTGGGGTTGGAAAGGATGAATATATGGCATTCATTTATTATCAAAAATCTGCAGAGATGGGGAATGCTAGCGGAATATATAATGTTGGATGCTGTTATCGAGATGGAAATGGAGTTGACAAGGATGAAAAAAAAGCATTTGAATATTTTAAAAAATCTGCAGAGATGGGTAATGCCAATGCAACATATAACATTGGGGATTGTTATGAAAAAGGAATTGGAGTTGAAAAGGATGAACATAAGGCATTCATTTATTAGCAGAGATGGGAGACGCTAGAGTAACATTTAATGTTGGATATTTTTATCAATTTGGAATTGGAGTTGAAAAAGATGAAAATAAGGCATTATTTTATTATCAAAAATCTGCTGACATGGGAATTATTAGTGGCATGAACAATGCTGCACGTCTTTATCAATTCGGAGAAGGTGTTAAAAAGGACGAAAATAAGGCATTTTGTTATTATCAAAAGGCTGCCGAAATGGGAAATACTAATGCGGTTTATAACCTTGAGAATGTTATCAAAATGGAATTGGTGCAAAAAAGGATTTTAAAAACGCCTTTGAATTATACTTGAAATCTGCTAAATTGGGTAATATTTATGGAATAAGAAATGTTGGATATTGTTATCGAAATGGGATTGGAACAAAAAAGGATTTAAAAGAGGCTGAATATTGGTTTAGAGCGTAAGTTTCTTTTTTTTTTTTTAAAAAAAAAAAAAAGAATTGTATATAATACTAAATATTTAATGATTATAACTATAGAGAGAAAAATAAATTCCAAGGTATATATTTTTTTAATTTTGGTTTAATTTGCAAGTCTTTATATTTATTGATTGAATAATAATAATAAATAGAAATAGAAAAATTTTCATTAATGACAATGTGAAAAAAATATTGGATGACGAGAAATATCAATTATTATGGATCCCATATAATAAGTTTGAAAATATTAAAGAGATTGGAAAGGGTGGATTCTCAACTGTTTATTATGCTAGATGTTTAATTCATCATAAAAATACTCATGATAAATATTCGTTCGCAATTAAATGAATTCATGATCAAGATTTTTTTGATGAGGTAAATTTATTAAGTTTTGTTTAATTATCTAATTTATGATTAATATTTTTTTTAAAGTTGAAGGCGTTTTGCGAGATCGGTTATAAAAATCCATCATTCTTAAAATGCTACGGACTATCGAGAGATGATTCAGGAAATTACATTCTTATTTTTAAATATGCAAAAAAGGGTTCTTTACGTAATAATCTTCGCGAAGTATCACAAATGGAATGGAAAGATAAATTAAATTTATTAAGTTGTATAACTTTCGACCTTGAAGCAATTCATTCGCAAGGATTAGAACATCGAGATCTTCATAGTGGAAATATTTTGCAAGACGAATTGGATAACGCTTATATTACTGATTTGGGACTCTCTAATACTAATACAAAAAAAGAAGTGTGCGGAGTTTTACCTTATATGGCACCAGAGATTTTACAAGGACAATCATATACTCAAGCAGTTGATATTTATGCTTTGGGTATCATTATGACTGAAATATCATCGGGAAAAATGGCTTTTTATGATTATAATTTTGATAATAAACTTGCGATAAAAATTCGCTTTGGATTAAGATCAGAGTTTACATCAGGTACACCTGATTGTTATATTAAATTAGCCAAGCGATGCATGGATTCAAACCCGAAAAAACGACCTACTATCCGATCTATTAATGGTTTAATTACTCATTGGGTTGAAGAAATAGAAAATTCTGATGATGAAAATGAAGTAAAAAGCCAATTTTTAGAAGCTGATAAAATTAAACCTATTATTGAGCCGACAAAACATTCAATTCATAATTATATTAGTAAACCTATCGATATACAAAAAATATCCAACGTGTTAGAATTTGAAATTCCTGATATTGTATAAAAGGTATATATAGTAAGTATTATGGTTCGACATTGTAAGTTAGCATGAATTTTAAAAAGAAAATTGATATTATCGTGTTCAGGGCACGATGATATCGAATATTAATATATATCAATCCTAACTCTACTTCAACACGAAAACAGATCTAATCATCAAAAAAGGGTTAAATTTAAAATTTAAACTTTAAGTAAACCATGCATATTATTGTCGTCACACGCATTCATTTATGTAATAATTAAGACAAGTCCATAAAGTTTCTTTTAATCTTTATTTAGATCACAAAATTTTTTAATAACATTTAGTTTTTTTGATCTGAAAGTTTACATTTGTAAGATTCATTTTGTTATGATTATTTGTATAGATATGCTGCCTGATTTATTAATCACATAACCGAAATAATTTTTGAAACCCCATTTTTAACGTAGAGATACGAGTTTTGTCTATACAAATAAGAAAATTTTGATACTCTGCATCATTTTGCATAGTTTTAAAATACCTTGCCATAATGCTCTGAAGGCATATTTTAAAATGACTATATTATTAGTTAACATATTTAAAGGGATCTTGTTTTATGGATTATTGTACATTATTTCGAACTTTCCTAACCTAAAGTGCAAATCTAAGAAAATTCTTTTATTTAATTACAAATCTTTGATAATTTGGTTAATATCTTGAAGTAAATCTTCAAATAAATCTTTATTTCACAAAATGACTATGATCTTATTATTACGATAATGCGCTTCAGTGACCCAACCCAGTAATACTTGCTTAGAACTTGAAGTTCGATCTTGGTTAATTGAAAATCGAATCTAATTCAAATACTCAGTAATTACAGTTGCAAAATAAAATGGATTAGTCACTCCTAAATTATTAAATTAATGAGATCCAAACGCTGAAAAATAACAACGGCTTCTTTAAAAATTATATATTCGAGAATAGATCATAATAAGACAAGCAAAATGAAATTCACGATGCATCTATAGTGTTAATTAACTCATGCACTTGGACTAAAGAACATAATGGCTTAAAATTTATCATGATAAAGTTGTAAAACCGCAATTACGGAATGTAATTTTAACGCTCTAATTTGTGCTATTCATGATAATTAATTACATTATATAGTGTGTGTAATTCAATTTTAATTTCATGTTCTCATTAAGAATATTTTTCAAGACCAGTCCTTACTGTTCTCAAGAATTTTAATTTCGCAATATAGAAAAATTAAATTGTATAATATCAAAAAAAAATCATTCATATTCTCAATAGATAACATATATTAACCGATTATGATCTTAAATTTGTTTATTGTTCTCAGAGAACATTGAGAACATTGAATTTCGCACACTTGTCTTAGTATATTTTTTATTATCATATTACTTTTGTCTGTTCACTTTTAAATCAAAATCCATTTACATCACGGCGGATTCTGTTCAGGCATTAAAATTTAAAACAACATTAAAAATGTATTTTTAATACTCCGACATACTGATAAATAGTATGTACCATAGATTAAAATATGAATTTTGGATGTAAACAGAATCCGTCGTATGAAGATGGTCCAAATCAAAATTAGGAGCAATATAAGCAACGACGAAATTGCATTCAGAAGTTACACGCCAACGTTTTCAAAGACTGCACTTATTGGTAGAATTAAAGCAATAAATGAAACTGGGTTTGAGATTCTATTTGATCCATAGTCGTATAATTAAACTCATAAAGAGAAAAAGATAAATATATATACAGTTCGTCACTATCACCTTTTTCCCATAAATATAATAGCGTAGATGTAGATTTCAGTAATTGTTATTACTTCTTTGTGAGTAACATACTTAGTAGAGCCAGATTCACAGCATTATAATTCATTATTATATCCTTTTTAATAAATATTTCTGAGCGTTGTAGAGAATTGTTATGCATAATTATTTTACTGTATAAGTTATCACATAGAAATAACTGCATATTACATATTACTATACTAGTAACTTTCATGTATCAATTTTCCTTTAAGTAATCATATCTAATATGAGACAATAAATAAAAGTAAAAATTCATAATAAAAATTATTAACATTTTTAATATATTGTATAATGAAGATTTTAAATATTATCTTTTGAGTCTTCTTCAATAATCAATTCATTTAATCCGCTATCTATTAAAAAGTATTGTTAATGTTAAGAAATAAAATTAATTTATTTATTGAAATAGTCAGTCACCTTGAAAATGTGATGTAGTATATTCAATAAATTTGCTTTTATAAATATCATCCGGATATATTTGTATATGTGGGCTTTTAATATTTTTTAATATTTCATCCGATTTTTTAGTTAATTCTAATAAAATATTTTCATCATTCTGCCATTCTATAAGGATATCACAAATTTTTATTGCTGATGGACGGTTTTCTGGTTCTCTTTTCCAACATTCCTTCATTAGGCTTACATAACATTCTGGAGAATTCTCAATAACTGTTGGTCGTAAATTATTACGGCATATTTCTATTTGAAGTTGCATTCCCAATTCTTGACTATAAGATACCGATTTTCCATGCAAAATTTCCCACATAATTATACCAAATGAATAAATATCTGACGCTGTTGTATATTGACCTCTGTCTAAAGTTTCTGGTGCTATATACGGTAAAATTCCATAAACACCACGACATTCTGCCTTTAGTGAAATGTTTATTGGTATTGAGAGTCCTAAGTCTGTAATATAAGCGTTATGCAAATCATCTTGCAAAATATTACCACTATGTAAATCTCGATGAATTAGTTTTTGAGAATGAATTATTTGAAGATCCGAAGCAATACAATGTAATAAAGTTATTTTATTTTTCCATTCCATTTGTGATACAGTGTGAAGATTATTACGCAAAGAACCCTTAGACGCGTATTGCACTACAAGTATATAATTTTTAGAAATATTATCTTGTGATATTCCAAAGCACCTTAAAAATGTTGGGTTTTTATTGTTAATATCACAATATGCTTTTAACTTTAATAATAAAAATAATTAGTTAAAATATAAATTTTAAATTTTAAACACTTTGCAATAAATAAAATTACCTCTTTTATAAACTCTTCATTATGCTCTTTTGAATTATGAATCAATTTAAGTGCAACAGGCTGCTCAACGTTATTGTCAACATCACTCCACGTAGCAGAATATACTTTTGCGAATCCACCTTCTCCTATAAATTCGATATTTTCAAATTCACTATAAGGAATCCAACATAATGGGTATTTGCTTTCATTCAATATTCTTTTTATACCATCATCGATATCCGAATTATCAAATATTTGTTTGTTTGCCGCTAAAAGATTATTATCGTTACATTTAATTCTTTTTGCAACAAATAAATATAATTAACAATAATTAATCACCTAATATTTGTTTCAGCTCTCTAAATTTATTAATTGATGCAATTAGAATGAAATATAAATTACAATGATAGTATAAAAATAGCTTACTTCTGGTACCATTCAAAGGCCTTTCTTAAGTCTCTCGTTATCCCAATTCCATTTCGATAACAATACCCAACATAACGTATTCCAATTGCAAGTCCCATGTTTGCTGATTTTTCATAATAAATGAATGCCATATGCTCATCCTTTTCAACTCCAATTCCATTTCTATAACAATGTCCGACATTATATGATCCACTAGCGCTTCCCATCTCAGCAGATTTTTTATAATAAATGAATGCCTTATGATCATCTTTGTCAACTCCAATTCCTTTTCGATAACAATATCCGACATTACATGATCCACTAGCGCTTCCCATCTCAGCAGATTTTTTATAATAAATGAATGCCTGATGTTCGTCTTTTTCAACTCCAATTCCATTCCTATAAAAATATCCGACCTGATTTGTTCCACGGGCGTTTCCCATTTCTGCAGACATTTGAAAACAAATAAATGCCATGTGTTCAATTTCTCCAAGCACATTAAGTTCATCCATTTTAAAAATTAATAATATAAATCATAAAATTGCCCGGAGTGAGCGGAGGACCAATTTATGTCTGCCCATTCATGTTGATCTGTCCGTCCATGTGTCTATATTATGATTGGTTGCTCCGGACACACAATCAAACCTCAGCATTTCCAAGTTTGGTGATTGCTGAAGCCCTGTAGCCACATGACCACACAGGTTTAATTACGATAGAGCTTTTTAGCACTTCGTCAAAAGAAAAAATTTTTCTACTTTTGCATATGAAACTGCTCTTGGCGCACTAAGAAAAAAATTCTGCCATAATTTTGTACAAGGCTTACCTTAAATTTGCTTCCTAACTCTTCCTAATCTAACCCAACGTTATCTATTTAATATGGGCCGATATTAAATCAATTGTCTTGCCCAACATATCACTTCAAAAAGGAAACTAATGGTTGATCAAAAAATAGTTAATTTCCATTTGACAGAAAAAACGAAAAAAGGGCACAATGTTCGGAAATATATCTATATAAATAAGACTAAAATCAAATTTGGCTGAATGTTCACGTTAAAACAACTTATCATTCAAGTTCCAACTTTATCAATATCAATGCATACGTATTTCCGTAGACATGGATAACTTTAATCAAAATCTTTTAATTAATAAATTTGCTTAAAGTTCTGAAGGGTTTGATAAAAATTATAGTTGAAGAACCAAATACTAAGGAATTTAAAGTACATTCAATTATCTTATCGCTTACTTTAAAAAATGCATTGCCATCTTGGCGGACAAAGAGAGAAAATGGAGTTATCACTTTTAATAAACCTAATATTTCGCCATTGTATCTGAAGTTCTTATAAGTAAGCTTATATATATATATATATATATATTTTATAATGGCAAAAAAGTATTGATATGAAACTTAAATGGTGGTTTACTTTCCATAAAAATGAATAGTTATATTTATACAGGAATATTTTCCGTTGAGAATAATGTTAGCCTTGTTGACATTTTTATTTCTGCCGACGAGATTGAATTATTTGAACTTTGCAAACAATTTAAGGAACATTTGCTTGAAACTGAACCAGCGTGGAAATTCTCATAAGATTTTATTCTGTTATGTCAAAATAATGATACTGATTTCTATAATATTGCATTTGATCTTGTATGTAAAAATCCCAAGGTTGTTTTTGAATCTAAAGAGTTTTAGAAATAGGTGAAAACCATCTGATCCATTTGTTGAAAAGTGATAACCTTCGACTAGATGAAATTGAAATTTGGGACTATTTAGTTAAATGGGGAATGAAAAATAGTAATTCTATTTTAACTAATGATTTAATTCAATCAGATTTCGTGGGTCTTGAAAAATCTATATATAATTGTATTCCTCACATTTCAAATGTCGCTTTATGAGCTTCGTTTAATTAAGGCTAAATATAAAAATATACTTCCAGATCTTTCTGATGAGATTTTCCTTAACTTAGATCCTAGGCACAATCTTTTACAAAAAAGAGTATCAGCTTATCCTTTTGATTCTAAAATTATTGGCCTAAAGACGCAGCATTAATAGCAACTTTGATTGATAACAAACAAGGAATGAATGCCTTATCGTTTTAAAGAAATACTTTTCAAAATTTGAATGTATTTATCATGCAAGTGAGGAAACTTTTAGTACTAATAAGTTTCATGAAAATTGACATAATAAGGGGGCCAACTGTTGTCATAATTAAAGTTCGAAATTCAGAAGAAATAATTGGTGGATATAATCCGTTATATTGGCGTAGTGTAGAATTGATTAACGATGATGGAGATAGATCGTTATCGTCAAATGTTTATAATAATTATAGATGTAAAACGTAAAAAAGTTTTATATCTTCATTATTATCATTCTCAAAAGGAGCAATTCCCGATTAAGGGGATGGCTAAAGCCAAGTGCGTTTATATGTTTTTTGATTACTTAATTAAAATTAGGGTAAGGGTTAGTTAGGGGTTAGGGTTAGGGCTTGACTTACTTATTAGTAAAATTGTCTTCCCGACATTTTTTATTAATGCTCCTAGACAGGTTTAGACACTCGTTTTTTGTATTTTCGGCGTTTTTCACTTTTTTTCTTTGTTTTGTCTCGTCGGGCTGATCCGTGAAGATCAAATTTTACGATTTTGATTGGCTTTATATCACGTGAACGCACCTGGCTTTAGACGACCCCCCGATTAAGTCGTATCTCTACTAAAATGAAGCAATCATTTGGTGTAATAATAAAGGACCGTGCTTTGGTTCACAAGATTTGTGGATACAAAATAACTCTACACGAGGATCTGCTAGTGGTATAAGCAAGAAACACTCTTATGAGATGAAAATTACTGACAATGATACCTTTGAAACAGAAGAATACAAAATATTTCAAATTACTAATGAGTTATTTAAAATGGATCAATTTTTTGAGAGAATCTTGTTTTCTGGATTAGTTATTCTATTTCAATTTATTAAGAGGCTCTCGCTTTCTGGATTTATTCTATTTCAATATATCAAGGGACTCTTGTTTTCTGGATTTATTCTATTTCAGGGATGCTTGTTTCATATATTTATTATTTTTTTCTTTTAATATTATCCTTTCCGGCGATTTTAATATTAGTGAAAAATTACTTATAGCACATAATTTTGATTATGAAACCACCTTTCGAAAAAATTTTATTGCAAAATTTTGATATAAGAATGTTCTTTTTTAACAATAAACCTAAAATTTTTATATTTATTTCCTTAATTTAGCAAACCCATCCTTTTTGATTCATAGAGACCATCTTTTTTGATTCATAAAAAAAGGCCTACTTTTTTAATATCATATTATACAACCCTTCTAATCCTAATAAAAAAGTGACCTTTTTTTATGAATCAAAAAAATGTGCCCCATGAATCAAAAAGATGAATTTATGTTGAGCTATAATAAAAATTTTTATTTATTTTGCATTCTTTTCTATAGTTGGCTGGAGCTGAGGGTAGCGAGGTGAAAGCTTTTCAAGCCCTACTCTTATGAACTTTCGAAAAAGTCCGGTTCTCGTTTCACCCTGACACAAGTTTAGGTTCAATAAAATAGGAGATTTTAAATTATAAGATATTGGTCATGCAACGATAAATATCATGAAATTTGTTTTGTGGAGCAAATGGTTGGCTGCACGTTGTGGTGTTCGGTCAACTATGTAAATCAAAACTATATGTGGTGCATATAAAAATTAATTATTTAAGGATTTTTTTTAAAATTTAATGATCAGGATAGTGATCAAGATAGTGACTGGGATTACTTATCATTTTTTATATATAATTTAATAGAAAGAGTGACTTGTATGTTTTTAGATATCTAGAGCGAATAGCTTTATTTTTCTTAAGTATTTTAGCAAAATCGGTTCTTAACACCTTTATGGCAAAGTTATTGAAACTTTTTTAACATTAATATTTAAATTTTAAATTGACTCTTTACAAAAATTCTGGTTCATGTTGTGAACTCTTCTAAGAGAGGTGTTTTCATTGTGGTTAAAAATTTAATGCTAGAATAAAATATTTTTAACGTAACTTTGTTATAAAGAGTTTTAAGAATCGATTTATACTAAAAAAATTGAAAAAAAGTAAAGCTATTCGTTCTAGACATCTAAAAACATACAAGTCATTCTTTACTATTAAATTGTATATAAAAAATGATAAATAATCCCAGTCACTATCTTGATAAATATTCTGAACACCTCACTGACACGTGCCGCGAAGCGGCACGTTTCGACCAATCATTTGTTCCTACAGAACATTATTGTCGCATGATGTTATCGTGCAATTATTATCATGATTTAAAAGTCGTGATTGACTAACTGAGTTTTAATTTGGGATTGTTGTGCTTACATAATAGCGTACAACAAAATATCAAGAAAATCTATGATCATAAAAGTTTGCACGATAATAAATATATTGAATGACTTTAATAAAAGAATAGTTTATCAGTTAGAAAATAAGAATTGCAAATGAGTGCTCTAGATGATCATGTGATAATACGACAATTATAAAACCAAGACATTTCGTTTTCAAATTACTAACGAAGATATTTTGAGTGGCATTAATAAAACAATGATATTAATATTTAATGAAAAAGAGGTAAACTAAAATATGTTTACAGATTTCCCGTAAAATTCTTCTACAAAACAAAGTATATCGACTTAGATCAATATGTCACGTAATTGCACAATAAACATAAATTTATATGTGGATATAAACACTAAGGAAGTATTAAGTTGGCAACCAACTTTTAGAAATATCAAAAGTTATGATACGGCACACAAATTATCCGATTAAGCAGTTTATTTTTAGAATACAATCATATACAATAAAGTTGCTTTATTAATAAATTCTACGATACAAGCCATATTGATGCGAAGTAAATAATATCTAAAAAAAAATACGTGTTGTCGCTATGAGTACAGGCAAAATATTTATGCGTAGTACTGTAAAGTAAAATATAAGATGCCTAAAAAATATGCTAATCGTCCGAGAGCACAAAATATGAAATTAAAGTGAATTCCCGAGTGGTCGCATGTGTTCTAGAACAAACCTTGTTACACAATTTGATATGCTATCACCATAAATATGTCATAGTATCGTATGCAGGCTTTTAGTCTTAAATAAATAAATGAACCGTTATTATGTTCTTTTTGAGCTTTGTTAAGCGTAAAAACAAAAGAATTTACATATTAAAATAAATAGCTGCAAGAAATGAAGCTAGAGAAATAAAAAAGCTTAATGACTAAGTATAGCATCGAAAAAGTAAATCAGGAAAGAGACAAGTTCGTCGCTTAACACGCTTACAATAATAATAAAGTGAAAGCAAATACAAATCAAGGCGAGCAAACAAGAAAGATAACATGAATAAATACGATTTTTTATTTAAATTTTGAAACAATATCATTCTTAAAGTTTCTGATACTTTGAAGATCTCAATCATAATTATGGACCTACATTTCATATAACTAGATTCTATGTTATATATATCATAGATAAATTGATGAGTCGGGGCATATAATAATCAGTGTTGGGTAGTGTTTCTGGCGAAATCCATTTTCAGAATCCGAAAGGCGAAACCGAAATGTTCCCAAAGGCGAAATAAATCCGAAATTTCCGAAATGGGCGAACTTCCGAAACCTGGCGAAACCTCCGAAACCCGGCGAAACCGAAATGGCGAAATCTCCGAAACTTTTTCGATTTTTTTTTTTTTTACTTTATTGGAATTCTATTGTTCTATTATTTTTCTTGTACGCAGAATTATAAATTCATAATTTAATTTGTAATAATAAGCAAATTTGCTTGCAAAAACATAGAAATATATGAAGTATACATACAGTACGAAGAAATAATACTAGGTAAAATAACAATTTATATACTTTAAAACATTTATTTAAAATTTCCAGTATTTTAATCCTTTAACTCAATTTATTTCAGAATTAAGGCCGTTAGAAGTTAATTTTTTGGTTAACATCCCCCCTTCAGCTGAAGTCTCCCGAAAACGGACAGCCAATCAAAACGCTAGATGACTCTCACCAGTCACCTGATTTATATCAACCAATGAAATTAGCCCATATTTGTTCATTTTTATATGTTCGTTTCATTTTACCCCCCTCCCCCCTCCCGAGAGTCCTGGAAAAGTGATGTTAACCAAAGAATCAACTTCAAACAGCCTAAAGAACAAAATTGTGAGACATGTCTTTAACGAAGTTAATTTTTCGTTTTGCATAACCCGACCCGCCGACTCAATTTTTTTTAAAAAAATTTTTTTTTTAAGTTCCTATTGTGACAATAATTCCATTTTTTCTCCGGTGTCACCCGATGATGACCTGGATTACCCGATAGGTCCAATAAAAAAAAATCTAAATTTTCTGATTCCATGTTATGCAAACCGAAGAATTAATTTTGCATTACCTTAGATGTGAACATGAATGAATTTAGACCACGCAAAGTTAATTTTTTTTAAAAAAAAATTCCGCCGACCGGAATTTCGAAACCCCTAAATATGCAAAACGAAAATTAACTTTGCGTGGCCTTATAAGAAAAATCATTGTAGGATCTATCAATAAATCTTCCTGATTAGATAACTACACAATACTGTCATCCCGCGCGTTATCCATCACGTGATGCGTGGGATAATTCGGAGCCAATACCATAATTCCGCCGGTCCATCACTAAATAAATATTAGATAAGTTATTAGCATTAGGATTTGCAAAAATTATTTAAATGATATTTATCGTTATCGCTATTCACATGTTACTGATATATGATATTTCGGATAAGTGAATATTTCGTGGGATCTGTTCACATCATCCCCCGAATTGAACTCATACTCCGTTTCACTACGCTCTAGGTATTTTTTCCAATAAAATTTCTAATAATAGATTTCGGAACTTTCGCCAAGTTTCGGTTTCGCCAATTTTCGGACATTTCGCCAGGTTTCGGACATTTCGCCAAGTTTCGGACATTTCGCCAGTTTCGCCAGTTTCGGAATTATCGGATTTGAGGTCTTTGGGCGAAACCTATTTCGCCCTATTTCGGAAATTTCGCCTGGGCGAAATATATAATTTCGCCCGAAACACTAGTGTTGGGCAACTGTCATGATTGGACAATTGAACATATAAGTTTTGTATTTAGAGTCGAATTGCTTTATTAGAGAGTAAGTTATAACATATTAAAAACACACAATTTTTATTATAAAATATGATAACAAATTTACTTTTAAAATTATACGTACCATAAATTTTCGATGGGCCAATCATATCGCGCTGTACTATGTTTATATACGGTATTAATTCGTGAAATTCACATTGATCTAGGGGGTTAGTAAAACTACGGGGGAACAACTCCAATGTTACACAAGTTTAATAGTAATGCAAAAATTGTCATTTTATATGAAAATCATATAAATTCATATATATCGTGTTCGATCGGTCAAAGTCTTGATTATTAATTTTTTAAAAATAGCCTGTCTACCAGGATGCTTTTTTTTAAAAAACTCGAAATAAACCAGTGATGGCACATTGTCATTTAAAAATAAATGACACCTTGTCATATGACAAGTCATTTTTGTCATAAAAAAATCATTTATTTTTTTATGACTGTACTTGTCATTTATAGTTTATATAATAATTATTAATAATCACATTGATATTTGCATTGATCGTTTTCATTGATATTTATAAAGATAATTCTTTATTGTTCATGCTTTATATTTTTTTAATTCATTATATTTGAATCGATCTTTATTGCCTTGTATTAAATATTTTTTTCTTTCAATACTTTATTGATTCGCATTTATGGCTTTGTGACTCATGAAATTCGTTATAATGAATTCAAAATATGCTAAAAAATTCTGGTCTTCACTGTAACTTGAAATTGGCATAACAGAAGAACTCAGATATAGGGATGTTACGGTCCCAAAAGAACCGTTGTTCGGACTGGTTTTTTGAACTGGTCCAAATGGTTCTTGGTCCAGGAATTAAGATCGGTCCAAAGTCAGTCCATATAAATAAACACAAATATAATCAAATAGAAGCAAGGGATCAATCACGAATAATTATGTAAAGTACCTGTGTTTATTTTTCATTATAAGAACATTTGCCACTTGGTATATAAATCCGATCTTGATTTGTAGTAAGCTTTATTGTAACACTGATTATATTAATATCCATCGCGATTGTAAAAGAAACATTATTTCGCATTATTGTTATAAACAATTATAGGAAGTATAGAAGTTTGAATAGTTGTTTTTATATAATACTGTAAAAATAAATTGCGTTAGAAATAATAAATAAAATGATATTGTGCTAATTATAAACGTAAAGTGTGTATGCATTTGAAGGTTTTTTTTTTTACAAAATAAATTCGCCAAAGATTCCCCAGTACTATAGCAGTGCTAATCTACACATACGGTTCAGTGATATTAATTGCTTAAATTATTGTTGAAGGTGGCCCAGTATGGGTCTGGTCTGAACCGGACTGGGTTATTGAACCAGTTCATGAGCCTTGGTCTGGTCTATGGTCTGCTACCTGACCGGTCTTTTGAACCAAGACCGAACCAAGACGGACCGTAACATCCCTACTCAGATGCACTGCATTGGATATGAAACATCAAGGGATTTATTTTTCTTTTTCTTTATAAAAATAAATGCCACATAAATAGTACATATACGACATACATTTATCATTAAAAGAAAACAGAATAATGTAAATATTTTATTCTATTTCAAACAATTTTGATTTTAAATATAACGTTCCTGGTTTTAGTGTGCAGCTACCTAATTAATAATTACTCTAACAGCTATTTTTGGTAAGCTCTTTAGTGTAGAATTTAACGTTTAATTAAGATAGTTGTTAATATATTAAAATTTTCACGAGGAAATTTTTCTGTTAGAAATTAAAGACAGTTTATATAATCTACTATATATTAATAAATAATTGTATGACAGTCATGCTAAACCAGGAATGAATGATAAACAGTAAAACATGCAAATAATGTCTAGGGGCATGGTGTGAGTAATGGCCAGGATTAAGCTTAATTCGATCAAAATTCGAAATTACACTTTTGGGATTATTTTGCATTTATAAGGAAAGCCAATTTATAAATGTTGAATAACTCCGATATAGATAGTATCGAATTCAGCTGATTTGAAAATTAGTAAGGCACGTGATGCATTTTATGATTATTGGAAAGCTTCGATAATTATTTTTTGGTTAAGTTTTTGATAATAGTAATACTGTCATTTATTTGTCATTTTAATGTTATTTATAAAAATATTTTTTATAACTTGTCATTTTGCCATGGTTTTGTATAAATTTTTTTTATGATAAATGACATTGTCATTTTAAAATGACATATCATTTATAGTCATTTTCATAAAAATTTTTATGACCTTGTCATTTGCCATTACTGAAATAGACCACGGTAAATAATTAATCATAAAGAAATTTTATAGCTGTTCTTTTATTGTTAATTAAAAAAACTGAATTATATATTATTGTAAAATAAAAAAAAACAAAGGTAAGAGATCATACACATTACTCAAAGCCTTAAACTATTCCAAACTGAAATTATGAATCTTTATTTTAATTACTCAAAAGCCAAACCAGTTAGAGTTAACATAAGGTTTTATTTTTTTTATATTGGCGAAATCTTTTGAAAGATCTTGCAAACCTGTGAAATCTAAAATATTTCAGGTTTCAAAATATTTCGAAAGTGATTTCAAAATATTTTTAAAATATTTTAGTTCAAAATAATTCGAAAATATTTTAGACCCGCTAAATTACAGTGCGATTCATAATGTTGATTTTATGACTTTAAATTTTTGGTTATAATCACAAATAATTCAACCCGAGTTAATAACATCAAGTTGTTATATATTGTGCGAAGTGTTAATATAGAATATTAGATAGTAAAAAAAATGCGAAAATATTTAATACATCAGTTCATACTATATAGTATGTATACGCACATACAATCGTATAGGATTTAATGTTAAATTTTATAGCAGTTACCGATCTAAGCTAACATCTATATTAAATACACTTACAAGTGACCCGATCAGTTTTATATATATATAAACCAGTTTTTTATATATCTAAGGACTTCTCTTACAAGATTTTGTCAGGTTTTACACCAATGAAGATTGATTTAACTGAAATCCTGGTTTTAAGATTGAACCCGAATCAATTTAATTTAGAAAAATTAGAAAAAAGCCCGCATTAAATATACCTGATAAAAAATCAAAGATGATGTTGATAGGTTTCAGGGGCTAGTTTTAAATTTATCAATCTTGATACCATATTTGAATTATTTATTAAAGAATTTTTTATGTATAAAATACGTGTATATATATGTAAATACAGTGTCAGTGAGTTACGTATTTCACTTTCTATTGAACGAGTCTTGAGAACTTTCTATTAAGAATTCAAGAAATTCTAAGATGATAAGGGTTAATTAAAATGTGAGAAATTTTGATCAAGAAAATTCTCTGAATGTGCTATTCTTTTAAACCCCACAAATTCTAAAATAAAGCATTTAAGTACATACATAACTATTTTTTCATTTTGTAACCAACTACGAAGAACATTTAGACATATATAACATTATTTAAAAAAAAGTCCTTGTCCCAAAAATATCATAGCATCTCTAGAATATTAGTAATTTCCAACAACTTATTTACAAAAAATTTATATCGCATGCATATTTTAAGCCTCATAATTTCGTGTGCATAGTAATTTTTCGTTCCTTGAATGGTAAGTATTGCGTAAAATATATTTAAACATTATAATTATAAATTGTGGAGTGATTACAGTCTGACCTCTCTATAATCACCAAGTCCGTCACGCCTCTTTTGGTGATTGTATAAAGGTGTGACTATAAATAAAATACCTTGTTATGGTCACGTGACCAAAAGCCAATAAGTAATGTATTTGTGTATTAAAAAATTTAAACTGTTTGATAGTGATAACTCTTGAACCAGTGGTCCAATTTGGATAAAACAACTATCGAGTGTTTGGCTCAATGAAACGATTTTAAAGAGTCCACAATCATCCAAATCTAATTACAAAATGCTAAGATCTTAAAGATTATTCACTCAGATATTTAAATTTAATCAATTTTTAAACATGTAAAGTGATACAAATCCTTAACGATCTCAGGATCGTGTGATCCGATTTAAAAGATTTAGTGCTCATTAGAATCGTCACATCGAGACGAACATTTTGGTGGTTGTTTCATCCAAATCGGACCACTGCATCAAAAGTTATTTGCTGTCAAACATTTAAGAATTTTTAATAGAATATTTTAAATAAACATGAATATAAATATTGGCCAATCAGATTTTATAATCTATATTTAGTAATAATTGGTGACTATAACGAGGTTTTTTATTAATAAAATGGATAAAAAAATCAAAATTTTTTGGTGATAGTGATTATAAGTAATATGTGACTATAATGAGGTTTTTTACTATATTTTAAGTCTGTTGCACAATATTGGGTGCTTATATAGAGGTGTGACTATATAGGGTGTGACTATAGAGAGGTCAGACTGTACCTTATGATGTTTTCTTTTAAATAAAAACTTATCGTTATGGTGCGTAGCTTCTAAATTCTAAAATATACCAGTTATGCATTACTTTTTTGCAGCATTTAAATTTAATCCAAAAATGTCTTTACACCCTCTATTGAAATCATATTTTGTATTACATTTACAGCTTATCATTTTAGTCATGAATTTTACAATATACGTACGACCAGTCGCATGTAACTTTTAGTGCGCAGCTATTTTATATGTAATTTAATCTGAATAGTCTTGTAGCGAATGTGCTGCACATGATCTATAAGATAGATCATACGACATTAATTATTAGTAATCGATAAGTCAAATTGCAAAGTAAAAAAAAATAAAAAATTGTCGCTTTTTTTCTTTAGATAACTGATCGATCTAATAAAAGACTTACTTGATATAGCGTAATCATACTGAAGTCAAAAACTTAACAAGTTTAGCAAATGATTAGAATAATTTTATTATAATGATAAAAAAATAGTTGTAATGTTTCAAGATTTTGGGGCAAAAACAATAATCGGTTTCTTAATTTGAATTAAACATAAGAATGAATATGTTATAATCAAATTAACATCTTGAAATTATTCATTGATATATATCATGATATTTATGAAATATTCATTTATTGGCATTTTTGCCAAATATAATTTTTTTTCTTTGCATTAATGGCTTCGCATAATTTTTCACACTAGCTTAGTTTTCGCTTATGCTAAAATGGTTATTTATTCATTGGCGATTTATTTTTTTTATTTTTAAAAATCTATTTATTTTGGCATAAGCCATCTTTCACGATTTGCATAATTTCTTCAATGTCTTCACGCGATTCAACTTTAGTAACTTATGGCTCACCTTCAATGGCTTCCCAATATTCGTCTGAAGAAGCTGAGAAAGATGCACGTCCAAAACATCCTGGAGGAAGACCACCAGACCCTGTTTGGGATCATTTTTTTGCAACTCCATTGAGATCGCCTGGTCATTTTGCTGCCAAATGTAAATATTGTTCTACACAATTTAATCGTGGATGTCCTAATTAGCTTGAGATACATCTTGCAAAAGAATGTGAAGATAAAAATCTTGATAATGAGATAAGAGAAAAATATCAAGAAATTGTAATTCAAAGACAAAAATTAAAAGAAAAACCCAGGCATCTGGTTCAAAACAATCTAAAAAACAGAAAATAAATATTAATGATTATTGGGAAAATGAAAATCAAATTTTGGCTGGTTCTAAGAAAAAGGCAGTTGATCGTGCAATTATTAAGGCTTTTGCTATGTGCGGGCTTCCATTTTCCATAATTGAGAATCCATAGTTTATCAATATATTTAAATCTCTGCGATCTTCATATACACCACCTACCTGTGAATATCTTGCCAAAACTTTATTAAATGAAGAAGTTATTAAAGTTAATTGGGAAACTAAAGAATACTTAAAAACTGCAAATAATTTAACACTTGGTAAATTAATTTTAAATTACTGCATTAAATTTTAATTTATGCAATTTTATTAATTTTATTTTAATTTAGGATTGGATGGTTGGACAAATCCCTAAGGCACTTCAATTTATAATTTTATGATAATGACTTCCGATCATAAAGAATTTTTATAAGCCCTTCGTGATTTATCTCATGTTAGCCATATGGCTAATTTACTTTTTGATGAAATTGAAAGAATTTTAATTAAAATTGGACCTGAAAAATTTATTGGAATAATTTCTGATAATGCTTCAGCTATTTCTGCTGCACGTAGACAGAATAATTAGAAATATCCCTTTATTTTTAATCTTCGTTGTATTGTTCATTTTATTAATCTAATTAGTTAGGATATTTTAAAATGTGGATTACCTGCATGCATTTTAAAGTATTGTAATAAGATATGTCACTTTTTTAAAGCTAGTTATTTAGCTAAAAGTTATTTAAAAAAATATATTGAAGAATTTAATATTCACGGAGGTGGATTAAAACTTTTTATTGAAACTAGATGGACATCGGCATATGAAACTGTAGATTCTGTTTTTAGACTAAAACCTGTATTAGAAAAGGTAATTATTATTAATTATATACTTGAAATTTGGTTTACTATATTAGTATTAATATATCATAGTTAATTATTTTTAAAATATTAAATGATCATCCCGATATTATTACTAATCAAGGTATACAAAGAATTTTAAAGTTTCGAGGATTTTTCACGATGTAGAACAGATATCCAAAATATTTGCCCCCAATTAGAACTGCAATTTTGCAGTTAGAAAAAGCAAATTGCACAATGGCAGACTGCTTTATTCAACTAGTTCGTTTAATTTCAACAATTTACCATATTCCAAAAGAAAGAGATACAATTACTTTTAGAAATCGATATATAGAAATTGTCAATAACCGTTGGAACGAACTTGAAGCTGAGCCATATATGTTAGCATATATACTTCACCCTGAATATCAAGGTATTGTAATCTAAATAGATTTTTTAAGTATTATATATTTTATAGTACAAAAATATAATTATTAATAATAAAAAATTTTTATAGGTGCCAGTTTAAAAAAAGGAGTATGGACACAAACTGCCCTTTATGCTGGAACATTATGGCAATCAATAGGATACAAAGATAAATTATCTGCACAAACTCTAATTTCCCAAATTATCAAATTTAGAGAAAAACAATTCCTGTACAAAATCGGATATGATAGTCAGCTAATGACTCCTTTTATATGGTAGAGCTTTGTTGAAGATAAGTTCGATAATCTTAAAATTTTAGCTAAAAAAATTTTTGCAATAACTCCTTATAGCGCATCATGTGAACGAATTTTCTCTATTCTGGGTTGGTTTTATGGGAAAAAAAGACAGCGTTTAAGTTTAAAAAATTTAGAATCTCTAACTAAAATTCGACATCACAATTTATTTAATGCATATAAAGAGTTATCATACAGTGCAAAAACAAAACTGAAGATAAATTGGTAGCGATAATTCAAGGATCATATCTGTTTGATAATGAGAATTATAGTGAAGAAATTGAAAATGAAAATAATGAAAATAGTGAATCAGATGACGATGATGATTTAGTGATTCCTAATCATCAAGTAGTGGTATTAGTTGTTAACGATATTGTAGATTTGAATCACCAAATGTTTAATCAAGCAGATAATCAATATACTTCTAATAAAGAAAATAATAATTCAGATATTGCTATGAATGACGATCATGAATTTAATTTAGAAAAGTTGATTCATGATCAGGATTTTGAATAGTTAGTATACGTATCAATATATTTGTTATAGTATGTATATAAATATATATTTTATTAAATAAAATAAGCAGTAGTTGTTTAATATATATGTTATACGTCATCGAAATCGAATGTTTGTGGCTTCCAACTTTGAAACCCCTTCAAGCACTGTTTAGAAATGCATACATAAACTGGATCTTTAAACTATTTATAATTATGCACGCCTGAACATGTTAATCTAAATATTTATTTACTATAAAAAATATATTATATTATGTATACGTTTGCTTAATATTATATTTGTATATTATTTATTTATTGACCTTTAATTATATTTTGAAATTGTTTGTGTTCAAATGTAAGATAAAGAAATGTAAAAATACGTATTTATAGCAATTTAAATTGCTTCTACAAAGAAATAATGTAATATTTTGTTTTAAAAAAAAAAGCCTACATATTACACACAATAAATAAATTAACTTTAATGAGAAAACCCATTTATGTCATTTAAATCATGAAAGTTAACTTTATTTTTTTAAAAATACCGAGTTTAAAATTTACTAATTAAAATCACGGGTTTCAAACAGCCCGAACTGAGTTTGGACAAGCAGGATAACATCCCTATCCAAAACCCTCACTCATATCTATAGTATAAGTCATATTTATATTAACAAAATAAAGATTTCAAGGATTGTATTTAAACTGTCTTTACTTTCAAAAGACTTCCAGTTTTTCTGCTAAAAAATTTACTATTTATTTTTATAAGCAAAAATTCTTTAATTTATTATATATTCTTTAATAATAGTTCATTATCATAAAAAAAAGAAAGAAAAAAAGTTCTAAATGAAGAGTAGCCACACAAATCCTTCACGGGTAAAAACTATACATGTGAAAATCAGCAGATAGTGCAAAAAAACGAGATAACATAGGAAGTACATAGGAGATCAAAGATAAAAAATATGTTCATCCATTTCAACTCGAATTCCTTTATCATAACAATATCCAATATTAAATGTTGCACTAGCGTCACCCATCTCTGCAGATTTTTGATAATATATAAATGCCTTATGTTCGTCCTTTTCGATACCAATTCCTTCGTAAATTATAATTGCTAACCTTAAATGTTCTTTCAAAATTACCCATCTCAGCAGATTTTTGATAGAATAAAGAATTAGGCATTAAGTATAAGATTGATTACGATAAAGCCAAGTCCGCAGGAACCACACCAGGGGTCTAGACACTTTTGCAGTAACATGACGTGGCACATGAGAATTAACCAATCGGAGAACGTAAATTTTGATCATCCCGAATCAGTCCGACATCAAAACAAAACACGTGTATAAGAAGAAAAAAGAGAAAAGAGCGAAAATACTTGAAAACTAGTGTTTAAATCGGCCTTAAAAACCACATAAAAATGTCTGAAACACGATTTTACATATATATAGGGACCTTCTAAGGCTATATACACGAACCCTAACCCTAACCTTAACAATAAAGCCAAAAAGTTAATCCGAAGACGCCACACTATGTGATGGTCACGTTACTGCAAAAGTGTCTAGACTCCTGGTGAGGCCAGTCCGCAGGTGCATGAACTGAAAATAAAGATACGTGATTCTATCACTTCACTTACATGTCATTATTTACAGCTGGCTTGCATCAGCAAGTGAGGAATGGTACAATAATCCCATAGCAGCTCCCAATGCAGCCAGTCATTCATTTCTCTATCATAATTCTGCTAACTTTTAATAAAGCATTAGTCTAAGTTATTTTCTGGTATTAGTCCAAACAAATATAGTGTATGCCGTGTAATACGAATGCTTTTCAACAAAATTAAAATAAATATATTTTATATTCACTTACCAGATTAACAAAATTAAATAGCATCAAAGAGAAAAAACTTCGCGCTAACTGAACTTGGGGTTTACCGGGTTGATTATAATGAAAAATCTTAATTGAGATTATGGTTTGAAGATCGATACTAGCAGAGCTAGCCCTTTTGATTGACAACACTCAAAAGGTTTTAGATCACATAAAACCACGAACTACTTAAACAGCAATAAGCTCATAATTTTCTAATTAGGCCAACCTTAGTTGTTGAAAAAATGAGTATAATTAATTAATCTAAATAGAAAGTATTAAGATAAATACATATTCATAAATTTGAATAACTTGTATTATAAATAAATTTTGAATACGTATGGTGCAAGAAATCTTAATTTAATGTGTAACTTGATTATACCATTTTTTTGTTGAGGGTTTCAATGCAAGTATATTGTCTTTAGAAGGTAGAATTGCAGCTTTTAGATTTTTTGCACCGTAGCTGATAACCAATTCGGCATGTTACTACTGTAAGTCAGAATTATGATACCCGGTATCAGAAACTTTATATTAAGAATAAAAATAATATGTTAGCTTACCATATATAGATTTTTATATTTAACTATTAAGGCGTAATCATAGTCAGTAAGTACAGTAAACCGGATATAAAAATCATTGAACCAGTATTGTTTATAGGGATTTTAAAGATAATACAAGTTTAACGTAAATTGTGGATGCCACTTAAGGGTGTTCTCAAGCCTTTAGTATAGTTTCAAAATTTAGTATAGTTTCAGGTTTTTAATATATTTTCAGAATTTTGATATAGTTTAGAAGTTTATTATAGTTTCAGAACTTTTTACATAGTTTTAGAATTTTATATAGTTTCGGAATTTTAACAAAGTTTAGAGTTTTAAAAATTAGTTTCGGATACATAAAACTAGTTTCAGTTTCGGTTAGTAACCCAAATTAGTTTCGGGCAGCATCATTACACCCGGATAATACCCGGTCCGATCTATTTGATTAGGACCCAAAATATATATAGATAGGTCAGGTATAAGTTTGCTTATTTTTGAGGTTTTTTATACAGATCTTTTCTATTTATAGAGGTCGACTAAAGCGGAGTTAATTCAATATATGATCTATACACTACATAAATTACATTATTGATACCTACATAACCTTCTAACAATAATTGCATCAAAAAGGTAACCCTAACCCTAACCAAATTTCACTCTGCTTTAGCCGACCTCTATTTATAGTAATTTTTTTGCTTATTTTTGAAGTTTTTTCCACAGATCATTCCTTTTTTAGTAACTCTATAATTAATCTGACCTATCTATATATATTTCGAGGTTTTATTTGATTGCTGATTGGCTGATTTCAAAATTTTTTTTTTATTAAAATTATCACATCTATGATTTATGTTTTATATACGCTTTATTCTTGTCACTGGAATAGTTTGGGTTTGGTGCAGGTGGTGCCATTGAAGCTATCATTGGTGCTATAGTTTGAATCATCATTGGTCTTTTCTTTGTAGTTCTGGTAATATTAAGAATCTGTTTTTCCTGCTGATTATCTAACATCTCAACATTTATTTTCACAGTATAACCAAAGAATTGCTAAGCAAGATTACAAAGCAAAAGTTAAATATTTACTTACCTTATGTTCAAATCACTTTGCTCACACTAATTTGTTATTAAGAATCGATATTAGTAAATATAGCAAACAAATTCACAAACCAAGAATATGAATACTTACCAGTGCATTTAGTCTTTTCAGTTGCACTAATTTGGTTAACAAGACTACGAATACTTACCATTATGTTCAAATTATTTTATTTGAATTAATCTAGCTGGTAAGAATTAAGAGCATTATTATGCAAGACTATGAATATTTACTATTATATTCAAATTATTTTATTTGAATTGATCAAGCTGGTAAGAATAAAGAGCATTATTATAGATAGACGTAAAAATAGCAAACAAGTTTACCACTACATTCAAATCCTTTCACTCGCATTAATTTAGCTGGTAAAAATAAAGAGTATTTATTAATGGATAAACTTAAGAATAACAAACCAAATTTACAAAACAGAAATATAGATACATACTTACTATTCAGTCGACCCTCTCAGAATCAGTATGCATAGTGGAGGGTTTTATATTAGTTTTAAGAGGTTATTTGATTTGAAAACATAGGGAATGGGCTTGGTAGATTAATTTTTTATCAGGTTTGACAGGTTAACAGCTTTGACAGAATCAGTTTTAAGAGGTTCTAATGTACTTGGTAAATTACTATTTTATCAGGTTATCATTTTTTACAGAGTAAACATAAAAAATAATTAAATTAAAAAAAAAATTAAATTAAAAATTACTATAAATTAAAAATTAAAATACTGTAGAAAAATATAGTTAATAAAAAAACGAAAAAAGTAAAAATAAAAAATTAAAAAAAATATAAATTAAAATACTGTAAAAAAAACGATTCAATTTATTATTATTATTTATATTATTAAAATAAAATTATTTACTAATTTAATTTGTAAAAATATAATATATTTAAATATGTATTAATTTATTTATAAAAATAAAATTTTAAAATTTTTACAACCTTCCTGTGACTTTGCCACAGGTTAACGAAAGGCTAATTTTTATCAAGTAACCCAAAATTTATGAAAAACAGCTATAATCAATCTTTTTTTTTTTAGCGAGATACTAGGGTTTCATCAACACATCTATAAGGATCCAGACTGGACCTGGATCTAAGTAATATGAATTTGGACCCTTACTTTAGATCTGAATCGATGTTCAGACCGTCCAGATATTTAAAAATACCTGCCCGATCTGAATTATGCGAAACACTAATGGCATATGAAACAATGAGAAAAGAATACCAAGCTTAAGTATAGCCCACTGATTAAATAAACTTAACTAGCACAATTTTGGCATTCTGAAATAAATGATAAAATGCTTTGTAATTTCTCGAAATAATTAAAAGTTATCAAATTTCATTTATTTAATTTTCATAGCATATTTGCAAATTTATATGCAATTATTAAACATTTATTAAATTTTTTTAAATAAAATTAATATGGTTAATTAATTTTAATCTATATAGTATTACTAAAGAAGTGTTGGTCACGTTATAGCATATGAAACCATAAGAGAAGAATACCAAGATTAATTGAATTGACCTGGGTGGCATTACCTGAGTCACCCGCAGGTGCAGAGAGATGCGAGTTGATCTGCTCTTTTTAAATACTAATTAATTAAACCCTGATTCCAATTACCTTATTAATTGAACAATTAAACCCGTAATTTGTATTATTGTTTTATCTTAGATCGTTAAGTGACTTAACGATCTAAGTTATTTTTAAACTGTGATCATGAACACAATTCAAGATACGGTTACTATTATTATCCAAAAATTACCTGACATCATTAGGGGCATGCCATTTATTACATAATTTTTACCATGGATACATGGTCAGAGGTGTGATCACATCAATATATTATATTAATTAATTAGAATTAGATAAAATAATCACACTATACATGGGTAGAGGTGGCTACTAAGTAAAAAATATTATGTAATAAATAGCATGCCCTTTAATTGACTTAATGATCGATTCTAATTTTGTATAGCATACCTAACAGATGACCTATCATATGGCCTGTTGGGTGACCTGGTAGTACCTTTTTTTTAACTAACCCATTTCACCCAAGTGGCAGGATTAAGATTTTTTAGATGGGCAATTCACTAAGCATAGCCCACTAATCAAATAAACTTAACTAGCGCAATTTTGGCATTCTAGAAAAGTTATCAAATTTCATTTATTTAATTTAACTGTATATCTGCAAATTTATGTACAATTATTAAACATTTAAAAATTATCTGCATTAGACTAATATTAGACCATGTAAAAGTTTACTAAACACACTAGTATTATGATAGCAGAGAAATTATTGGTCACATTATGGCATGTGAAATCATGAAATAGTATAAAAGGTATTATTGTCTTGCCAATTTTGAAATACAATCAATTTTAAAAATTGAAAATCCTTATTAAATTTTGCTATAAATAGTAAACAATGAATAGTTTTTACATAAATCAAAAAGTTTTATCAATTTTCAATTCGTTACAATATACTTTAATTAATTTTGAAACAGTTCGAAATTATGCGAAGTTATTAGAAATGTATTAAATCAATTATTTTTTAAATTATTTTGTTTATTAAAGCTAAAAATTCAAATAAAATAATTGGTAAATATATGGTTCTCATAATTGTTCTAATATTTTTTTATTTAAAGAATGTAGGAATAAGTAAGTTGTTTTATATAAATCTACATCTAAATTTTATATTGAAAGAACACTACTAAATTATTCTTAATAATATAATCATGCTTTTTGCAAATATTTAAGTTTTTACAAAATTTCGCAAGATTTTGCAGGATTTTACAAAATTTCACAATTTTAGCCAAGAACTGGTGATCAAACTAATTAAGGGTAAGGGGAACATAGATCATTTTTTCATATGATTTTGGTGGTACAATAAGATTTATATAGAAATTGAAAATATGCCACTAATAAAACTTTTTATAGTTGTAATTAATTTTAGCCAAAATTTTATAATATATAGAACAATATGTTCTTTTTATAATAGCAAAGTTTTAATAAATAAAACTTTTAAAAAATTTATATTTTTATATATTGTAAAGTTTCTCCCAGTTGGCTCAAATTTCTCCCAGTTACACAAAACAACTAATTTTGATTGGTTGATATCATATGATCATCATATGATTTTTGTAAACAATTTATGATACTCTATCTTTAAACACCTGTTTCTTAGCGAATATTTAACCAATTTTAACAATTTTACTATCATTAGAATCAGAAGAATCTATTCTACAACTTTCAATTAATTTTTAAAAGTAATTTATTTAATAAAATATTTTTTAATTTTTAATAGAAAAAAATTTTACAATATGTTTTATATATAATTTAAAATTTGTTCCCCCTACCCTTAAGGTAGTCAAACTGATTAAGGTGATCAAATTGATCAAGGTAGTATAAGATTAACTGCTGAAGAGATTTAAAATTTTATATTTATTTATTATTATACATTATATATATAGGCAAAATGTCACTAGCGACCCTTATATGATCGACCAATCATTTTTAAGATTAGCGATCATATAAGATGATCTAATTTTTTTTTATTTATTTATTTTTTATTTTATTTTTTTTTTATCGCGAATAAATTTATTTTAACCGCGAAAAATTTTTTTTTTAGAATCTTCTTTGGAGTTGTCACTAGAGTTGTCGCTGGAGTTGTCACTGGAGTCATCGCTAGAGTCGTCGCTAGAACCATCACTAGAGTCGTCGCTAGAGTCGTCATTGGTGCAGTCTTTCGGTAGGTTTTTTAGCCCTTTGGTGTTTCTTCGCGTTTTTCGGTGGCTAATTTTGTTGTTTTTCAGAAATAGGCTCTTTGTTTCTTTGTTTTTCGGTGAGTATTTTTTTTGGTAGGTAGGTTCTTTGTTTTTTCGTCGGTGGGTTCAAGTCTTTCGGTTGTTTTTCTCTTTTTTCAGTGGGTAATTTTGTTGCTTTTCGGTTGGTAGGTTCTTGTTTTTTTGTTAGTGGGTTCTGTAAGTCCTTCAGTGGTCCTTTTTCGTTGCTTTTCAATAGGTAGGTCTTTTTCTCTTCGTCGGTGGGTTCTGTAAGTACTTTGGTGGTTCTTCTTTGTCTTTTTCAGTGGGGTTTGTAAGACTTCGGCGGTTCTTCTTCGTTTTTTGGTAGGCCTTCCTGTTTTTTTTTTTGGCTCGTTCGTCACCGTTTTCGTCCTGTTTTCGTCCCGTTTTCATCTCGTTTTCGTTCTGTATTTTTCACCCCGTTTCATCTTGTTTTCTTCTTGCTTTCGTTCCGTTTTCTTCATATTTGTACTTGACTAAAAAATAAAAATAAATTAAATTTTTTTTAAAAAAAATTAAATAAATTAATAAATTAAAAAAAACTTAAAAAAAATAATAAAAAACATCTCGTTTTCGTCCCGTTTTTTATCCCGTTTTTCATTACATTTTTTGTCCTGTTTTTGTCTTGTTTTCTTCTTGCCTTTCGTTTCGTTTTCTTCTTGTTTTTCTTGCCTTTCATTCCGTTTTCTTCTCGACTAAAAAAAAAAATAAAAAAAAAGATACACGTGATTAATTTTGATTGGTCGATCACAGGGTCGCTATAGCAACATGTCTCCATAAAATAAAACCCATATATATATTATAGTCCAGAGATATACTATAAATGGATAGCACCGATCACATCTTTTATGGAAATAGATTATTGATCGATTGATTCTGGAAATTTCTAAAGTGCTCGTAAATCATTAAGCTTTTTTATTTCCACTTCGTTTTTAATTTTATTTTTTTATTTTTTAATATATTTTTGTTATTTTATTTATTAATTTTAAACTAATTGCTATAATACTATATTTAGAATTTAACTATTACTACAATACTATAGTACAATATTAAAAATCTAATGCTCTACTATAAAATTACAATATTAAGTTTTTGCGAATATTCAAATCTACCAAACTTTGTACTATGTCATAAATCTACCAAACTCTATGTTACATCCTAAATCTATCTAAAGCTTGTGCTATATTATCATGCTAATTATTGTACTAGATTCCAATTATTATACTAAATTTGTTACCAACTATTTATCTTATACTACAATTATCTCAATTACTGAATTATTGTGCCACATTCATTCCTAACTATTATACTATGATCGTTCCAACTAGTGCTCCTATGTTCGGTTCGGGTTCGGTCCGGTTCGGATCCGATCCGGGATCGAACCGAACTCGAACTCTAAATTTTGCTAGTTTCAAACTTCGAACCAGACTCAAACTCAGTTAAGAGTTCGGTTCGGTTCGGTCCGAAGTTTGTCAAACTAGTTTGAAGTTCGAATATTTATACTAGTATTCGGATTAGTGTTACGAATCGGGCAAAAAATCATAATCGATTAGTTAGGCCGTGCAAACAAATATAATTGTTTCTCGTAACCCGGCCGGGTGCCTTTTTTGAAAAAATTAAAATTTTATTTTATATATATATTATATATATAAAATTTTTAAGGAAATTTTAATTTGGTGCACTATGCACCGTGATGCACCCCTAATCACGGGGTATAAATAGTGATTATCAACCGATTGAATCAGTTAAATTTTTTTTAATTTTTTTGTTTCAACGTGTTTAGTTATTAATATATATTTTTTTTTTTGTGACACTTCACTTGAGTTGGTGTCGTCGTCGTTACCAGAGCCGTCGTTTGGAATTGGTGCCATAGTTTCGTTTCGTTATTGGTGTCTTGGCGAATTGTGTGTTGCCATTGTTGTTGGCTGTTGGTGGGAATTTGTGTCTTTATCGAGTACGTCGTTTAGGTGTCATTTCTTGTATGTTGGCAATAACAGCCTTACTCCTAGTTTTGTTGCTGGCGCGTCATTTCACGACAATGTTGGCTAATGACAAGGTAGGAGGTTAGAGTATTGTTCTTGATTTCTTGTTCATGAATATATACTGACAGTTCTTTTTTTTTCTAGGACGTTCATGAAAATTGTGGGCAATTGTCTTGGTATTTGGGGCGTATGCTTTAATTTTTTTGTCTTGCTTTTTCGATTCGTGAATGTGTTACTAACACTTGTTTCTTTTTTCTAGGCTTCTTGGAACCTGTTAGGCGTTTGTTTGAAAATTCTGGAGAGTATGATTTTGTAGATACGTTGTTCTTGTTTTTTTTCTTGCTTCTGAACGCGTTACTAACGCTTTTTTTTTTTTTCTTGTTTCTAGGTCCTTTAGGGTGTTTTTGAACTTTCTTGGAATGCATGTCTTGCAAGTCCGGGACATATGGTTTTATTTTTTTCGTTGTTGCTTTTGTCTTGTGAATGCATTACTAACGCTTTTCATTTTTTTGTTAGGTCGGTCTTGAGAACTGTTTTGTGGCCACCATTTTTCGCCGTTCTTTGGATATGCTAGGTTCGTATGTTTTCCTCTTTTGTTTTTATTTTGATTGTTTTGCTTTTACTAACACCTTTTTGATGCCATTACATAATGCTCTCGTCGTTGGCATAATCGTTCTTGGAGTGATAAAAACGATTTAATTGTAGTATCAGCGTTATTAGATAGTGAATTACTTTCGTAGCTATCGCTGCCGTTATTGGAGTGTGGAAAACTTAGCATTGTTGATTTCGTGTTATTGTTGGTGGTCACCATAGTACAGCATTTTTATTGTTGGATTCATAGTTTTTGCTATTAGTTGGGGTTAGGGTTTTTGAATTTCTTCGCGTTTAGGGTTAGGGTGTCTTGGTTTTGGTTATATAGTTTTATTGGGTGGGTTTTATTAGGAGGCTGCGATCGGGTAGTTGAATTTTAAGGTTAGGGTTGCGGGTTAAGGTTAGAGTAAGGATACGGACACGGGTTATAGGTTAGGGTAAGGTTTTGGACAGAATTAGTGGTAAGCGATGATATTCGTTACTAGAAACATTTATACTATGTATATTACACACATAAATATGATACAATAATTAAATAACTATGATATAATAAATACTGTACATAAAACTATTATAATATAATATAATAAAATAAATAAAACTTACCGGTAAATTATATAAATCGATCATGCAATATCATTCGTCGCAACTAATCGATTAATCGATTTTCGATTCATATCACTAATTCGGATTTCAAACTAGTTTGACAAACTTCGGACTGAACCCGGACCGAACTCGAACTTGACTAAAAAGTTCGAAACAAAAAGTTCGAGTTCAGTTCGAAAATCGAACCGGATTCAAACTTGACAAAAGTCCGGTTCGGTCCGATCCGATAGGAGCCCTAGTTCCAACTATTAGGCTATGTATGTCTTAACTATTATACTAAGTTCATGCTAACTTTTACTATATATTTTTCCAATTATTGTATTTAACAATCATGCTATACTCGTTCCAATTATCATGCTATGCTTGTTCCAACTCCCATGCTATGCTTGTTCCAACTACTATGCTGTACTTGCCCCAACTATCATACTACATTTGTCCCTAATCTATCTATTATACTATGTTCATCCAACTATGCTATATATATTTTTAATAACTTATTACATTCATCTTAACTATTGTACTAAATTCATCTCTATGTTTATTATTACTTTATTCTATGTTTATTTTTGTGACTTATATATTTTTTACTCTATTTATACTTCACTTGCAAGTTTCTAAAAATTAAACAATCTAAAAGGCAATTTAGTATACAGTTTTTATTTTTTTTTACTTAACAATATACAAAAATAAGCATAACTTTATGTTCTCATTTATCTTTTTGGGAACAATTTACTATGCGAGATTATTTGGGATTATTAAAACTCGTTGCTTTTACTATTTGTTCATATATTGTTTAGCAACAAATAGATAAAATCTTGTAAAATCCTAGCATGAACACATGCATAAAAAAAGACATAGTGACCAATCAAATACACGAACCTGTTTGTAGATCCTTCTAGAATGTGATTTTCAAATTTGGTATATCCTATACTATATTATTTTTTAAATTAAATGTAAATTTTTAATCAAATCTGAACTGCCGAAACTGCTTTTTTTTACTATGTAAAAATTTGAAAAAGTTCAGTTTTCAAAAAATTATATATGGCTTATCCGAACTTTATAATAAATTTACAAATATTCTAGAAGATTTTGTTCGGTTTAGACAGAGTTTAATAGTGTTCAGTTTAGAGAGGTTCGGATTAAAGAGAGGTGACTGTATACAGGAACTAAATAATTTGTAATTTCTCAAAAAAATGTAAAATAATTAAAATTTGTAATAATATTTTATAGTGTTTTTCATAGCAAATATAAAATTAATATAACACAAAATTCAGTTTAAGTATCTTCTGTATAATGGATTAAAAGAAAATTGGCGCAATTATTAAAATTTTTTTTAAAAAATTATTAAATTTTTATTAAATTTTTTTTAAAAAATTATTAAATATTTATTAAATTTTTTTTAAAAATTATTAAATATTTATTAAATTTTTTTTTAAAAAATAGCAAAATGTCACTGGCGACCCATCGCCATGGCAGCCTTTATATGGTCGACCAATTATTTTTGAGATTGGTGATCATATAAGATGATCTAATTTTTTTTTTATTTTATTTTTTATTTTATTTTATTTTTTATCATGAATAAATTTTTTTTAACTGCGAAAATTTTTTTTTAGAATCTTCATTGGAGGCGTTTGCTAAAGTCGTCGCTAAAGTCATCGCTGGAGTTGTCGCTGGAGTCTCACCGCTGGAGTCATCGCTAGAGTCGTCGTTGGTACAATCTTTTGGTAGGTTTTTTTAGACCTTCGGTATTTTCTGTGCGTTTTTCGATAGTTAATTTTGTCATTTTTCAAAGATAGGCTCTTTGTCTCATCATCGTCCTTCGGTGGTTTTTTTTCGTCGTTTTACAGTGGGTATTTTTTTTGGTAGGTAGGTTCTTTGTTTCTTCGTCAGTGGGTTCAAGTCCTTCAGTTGTTCTTCTTTTTTTTCGGTGGGTAATTTTGTTGTTTTTCGGTTGGTAGGTTCTTTTTTTTTTGTCAGTGAGTTCTTAAGTCCTTCAGTCATCATTTTTCGGTGGGTAGGTCTTTTTCTCTTCTGTAAGTCCTTCGGTGGTTCTTCATTGTTGTTTTTCGGTAGGTTCTGTAAGACTTCGGCGGTTCTTTTTTGTTTTTTGGTGGGCTTTCCTGTTTTTTTGGGTTCGTTCGTCACCGTTTTCATCCCGTTTTTATCCCGTTTTCATTCCATATTTTTCGTCCCATTTCGTCTTGTTTTCTTCTTGCTTTCGTTCCGTTTTCTTCATATTTGTACTCGACTAAAAAATTAAAATAAATTAAATTTTTTAAAAAAAAAAAATTAAATAAATTAATAAATTAAAAAAAAAAACTTAAAAAAAATAATAAAAAATATCTTGTCTTCGTCCTGTTTTTTGTCCCATTTTTTGTCCTGTTTTCGTCATTTTCTTCTTGCCTTTCGTTCCGTTTTCTTCTCGACTAAAAAAAAAATAAAAAAATTAAATTAATAAATTATTAATAAATTAAAAAAAAACTTAGAAAAAAAAAAAAAAGGATACATGTGATCGACTTTGATTGGTCAATCACAGGGTCGCCATGGCAACATGTCTCTATAAAATAAAACCCTTAAAAAATTATTAAATATTTATTAAATTTTTTTTAAAAAATTATTAAATATTTATTAAATTTTTTTTAAAAAATTATTAAATATTTATTAAATTTTTTTTAAAAAATTAGTATGATTTTTACTCTATATAGTATTAGTAGTAAAGTCATTAGTCACGCAATAGCATGTGAAATTATAAGCCAAGATTAAGCACAGCCTGCTAATTTATCGCAAGTGATCTTTATCACATAATTTTAAATTTTTAATAAAGATTTAAAGTTAGGGTCAGGTAGAGTTTGGGTTAAAAGGATTTGTTTATGTGTAAAATTTAATGCTAAGAACTTTTATTTATTGCCCAAAGACTTGTTATCATAATAAATATTTCGCTATTAAAGATTTTTTGAATTTCTTCTTATTGTTTTGATTATATGAGATCCTGCAATCCAATTGGCTGAACATATGAGCAGTAATGTTCATCTGTAGTAAAATAAAATTTTACTATAAAAGTAAACAATAGATAATTAATCAACATTGTTTTCTTACAACTTTTAACAACTTTCATAACACTCTCACAATCGCTAAAGCTTTGAAAAATTTTTTTATTTATTATTACAAAAATTTCAAAAATTTGCACTTTTTTTAACTTTTAGCTACTTTTTTTTAATTATTTTTCAATTTCAATTTTTTAATTTTTTTTTTTTTTTTTTAACTTTTAGCTACTTTTTTTTAATTATTTTTCAAATTTTATAAATATAACCAACTTTATATTAGTTTTTTTAGTTTTTTTGTTTGCTAAATAGCAAATTGGCAATTTGATAATATATATATTAATTGAATTTAAAATTCATATATAATTGTAGATAGTGTAAATATAAGTAGTAAAATCTCTGGCAAGCTCTAGCCATATGAATGTAATAGATAACTATCTTGCTAAGTCTGCTAGCTTATATTTTTTATATAAGTCTTTATCTTCCGGCTCACTATAAGATCATTAAGTTTAAATTCTTTATTTTTATTTTATTTTTTATATTTTATTTTTAATTATTTTTTAGCAATAATTATTAATAAAATTTTAAACATATACATATTTTGAAAGAATGTTCACACAAAAACTCACTAGTTCCAAGAAGAACAAGACCACCAAAGGAAAAGCTAGACAAGATCCAATTGTGGAAATTATGGAACAAGAACTGTGGAAGCTGCAGGTTCAAAAGAACCTGCACAAACTTTTGAAGATTGTTAATTTAATTTAAAATTATATTATTTAATTATTTTTTTATTTTTTAAATATTTTCATTGATTATAATTTAATTTTAAATAAAGTGTCAGAAATATTGATCTCTAAGCTTTTAGAGAATCAGAGTAAACTTCTTCACCAAATGAAGCAAATTATTTCAAAAATTGATCGGCTTGAAGACTGGATGAAAAAACTCGAGACAATTTGGTTGAGAACTTTGACACAATAAATGAAAAAAAGCTTTCCGGGAGTTAATTTTTTTAATTTTTTAATTTTATTTTAATTTTTTAATTTTATTTTATTTTTTTATATTTTATTTTAATTTTTTATATTTTATTTTAATTTTTTATATTTTATTCTAATAATTTTTTTATCATTAGCAAAGTGTTAAAGAAATTGCCAATGAGTTGTTAAACAACTCAATCTATCCAACCAATGCAGAATTTAAGAGAAAAGCGGAGGACTATTTCAGGAACCACAATTGTGAATTTATGCAAAAATTGGCAGCAAAAGATTAGAAAGCCTATTATGTGAAGAAACTTCATGGACCCTATAAAATTTATTATTTTTTTAAAAAATATTTGAATTTATTTGAAATATTTAACCATTTTTCGAATAAATTCGAAAAATATTTAAATATTTTTGAATAAATTTGAAAAATGTTTGCATATATTTAAAAATATTAAATACGTTATTATTTTCTAATTTTAAAAAATTTCTAGTTTTTGGAAAAAGTTAGATTGTTGAGAAGCACTTTAACTATTAATATTAAAAATTCTATGTTTTCTATTTTTGGCAATCTATTAGATCCTATTAACAGCAAGGCAAACTTGAAGAAGTTTTGAATTGGAAAAGATTAGGAATTATTTAAGCTTCTTTTTGCAAAAGTTGCGAATAGTTCTGATGAAAATGGTACTTATATTGTTCAAATTTTAAATAGGATTTGGCTCTCTAGAAAAACAACTAACCAGAAGATAGCATACACAATAGTGGTATGCCAATCTATTCTTAGCCCAAAATATAAAAAATTAACAATTTTTGAAGATATCGTTATAGAAGATCTTATAAGAAATCTAGTATTATTATTATTATTACTATTATTTACTAAAAATTTGTTCAATTTTTGAAATAAAGCTAATGTTATAATGCCATGAATTTTTTTCAACACTAATTTTAGAGGAAATAGAAAAAAGCAACAAACTATATATAGATTATATAGAAATATTATCACATTTTTTTATAATTATTTTAAACATTTAAAAATTTATAGAATATATCTAATTATCTCAAATGACCTTCGCAATCATCTGAAAAAGTAAGTTTATATTTTAAAATACAAAATTTTTTAATTTTTAAATTGAATTTTTATTTGAAAAACTATTTTTTAGGCAAGAAAAAGGCCAAGAAAAGGCAAGTATCTTTAAAATTTCTTAAAAATTTACGATTTTTTGCTTTGTGTTCAAATTTTAGAAATTTTTGAATATATTTAAAAAGATGATGAAGAATCTACAACTTCGACAAAAAATATAGAAATATCTAATGAGGAACAAGAAGAACCTGATTATGATGCGTAAAACTTTCTTTTTTGGTTTGTTTTTTTTTATATATGTTGTAGCCCAGATGCAAATTTGTCCAATTGTCAATTGGGCTAGCCCAGATGACAATTTTACAGCCAAAAATAAAAATTGGCCTAAACTGATTTCTAACTTTACTTTAATTTTACCCTAACCCTAATCTAATTTGGCCCAATTGTTATCTGGGCAGAATTGTCATCTGGGCTACAACATATACAAATAACGCTACTTTTTTTTGTCTTTTTATTTTATTTTTTAATATATTATTATTTTGCTTTATATTTGTAATTTTTAAATTTTTTAAAAAAATAAAGTTATTAATAAATTATATATGCATTTATTATAATAAAATATATTATTGATTAAAAATATATATTTAATTTAAAAATGTAATACTGTCAACCCTCTCAAAACTGATTCTGTCAAAACTGATATCCTGCTACAATCGGTTAAAACCCGATCTACCAGGCCGGTTCCTTAATTCATATCCGATAACCTCCTACTTCTGATATCCGATAAGCTGAAATGTATTGTATCTGATTTGGCCGGGCTGGTCACGTGACTATTAGCCAATCAAAATTCTAATTTTTAATGAAATAAGATCTCGTTCAAATAGATCTTCATAAGAAATTAAAAATTTACAATCTATATTTCAGTATTCATTCTTCTTTTACATCGTATTTATTATTAAACAATAAAATTTTTTTTACAGTATTTTATTTAATATTCATGGAATTTGGAGAAATAGCTGGTATAGCTTTTTTTTTTAAATGATGAAAAAAAACATTTTTGAAATGAAGAAAAAAAAACATTTTCTAAGTTCTAAAATATTGATCCAATTTGCTTTAAACTTGTTTCTCGTCTTTCGCCTTTCTAACCTCATCATGGATACAATTTTGTAGCTTGCGCAAGGATTTCAGTGTCACACCACCATCGTCGATTCTTTCAACAATTCTCAAGGTGCTACATAAGATATTCAATTGTTCTTCTCTGGTTAAGGTCAGCATTACAAATTCATCTTCGACCTCTTCTATTACTGTAGCGCTCTGGATCAGATTGTTATCAGTAAATTGTTGGTGTATTTCTCTTTCTTCTTCAGGGTTTGCAAGCCTCTAATTGGCATTGGATTGTGACCTTGCAATACATTTATTTGTTGCTGGAGTTCCTTGATGATTGATTTATCATTTGGACCAACAGGTGGGTTTTCTTCTAGATCATCAGTGTCTTTAACAATATTATGGAGGTAACAGGTACACCATTTTCGTCGCGTGGAGTTATAATTTTGGTACGGAACCAACAATTCTTAATAGTTGTGGCAGATACTTCCTCTCAGGCAATCTTTATCCACTTCATAGCCTGAAATTAGCAATTCAGGTTAGGAAATTTTTAATCTATTAGACCAACTAATGATTTTTAATACCTGCAATTGATCAACTTTATATACATCTCTCTTGCCGGCTTCATCACGATCAATGGCATATTGGAGTTGGAGATGACGATAACGAAGTTTGAATGACGCGATAATACTAGTGTCCATTGGTTTGATTTTGGATGTTACATATGGAGGCAACATGATTACTTTCATATTAGTTAGAGTGAGACCAGTAATAACATGTGTGGAGGCCTTGTCAACGATAAGTAAAATATGACAATTTGATTCTCTCATTTCTGCATCAAATTTTTTTACCTATTCCTGAAAAAACATGGCAGTTATCCATGCTTTTTTATTATTCCGATAATAGAGTCCAAGTTGCTCTCCTGTTTTTTTTTTTTTAAAGCATCTAGGTTTTTTGGCATGTCCAATGATGAAGGGTTGAAGTTTGTGGATGCCATTTGCATTGGCTGTAAATACAATTGTAATTCTTACATAGTCTTTTTTTGACCCTTCAATTTGACGAGACGCAATCGTATGATCAGGTGCCATAGTGTAAAACAAATCCGTTTCGTCCATGTTATAAATGTCACAAAGAGAATATTGGTTAGTATTATTAATAATATTAGGAAAATTTAAGTTGATAGCTTCAATATCAGCAGAGCCACTTTCACCATGCAATCTGAAATGATGAAAATTATGTCTTTCTTGAAAAGCTTGTAACCACCCATTTGAAAATTCGAGTTGGTCATTGCCAGGAATTTTCATTAATTCTGCTAGTTTTTTGCCCTTGGCTTTAATCATTTCTCCATTTAAACTTATAGACTGATGTTCACATTGTAGTACCCAATTTGCCAAAGCGATATCCAATTCAGGAAACATCACAACATGACGTTATTAAACTCCAAGATCACTTCAAGACATCTTACTTAACTCGTCTTTTCTTTTTAATATGTCAGAAATTGTACTTTGGCCTGGGGCTTTCAATAACTTGAACGTATTTTTGGCCCATTCTGCAAGTTCTTTCTGAGTAATTGTCAGAGTTTCTTGGTAATGATCGCATATTATTTTTCTTTAATCATTACACAAGTTTCCTGAAAAACGACACTATCTTTACTTTTTCCCATTGCAATAGTAGAACTGGGTGTTTGGGTTGTATAATTTTTTTTTTTTAAATAGCACAAGCAAATTTTTGGTGGCATGCCATTAATTTATATTAGTAATTTAATGGTGCACCAGTGGCATGCCACTAAAATTTTGCTTGTGCCAACAACCCTAATAATAGTGAAGATAATTTGTTTGGAAAATAATCAACTAAAACGATCTAGCGATTAGAGAATGATTATTTTTACAAATTAAGTATGCCACAGAATTTTAAATAGTGCTAGATAAGGTCTTTTTTTTTATTTTATATTTTTAAATCATATCATTCAAAGCTAATTTTAAATCATATGATACGCTACATGCTCTTATCCAGGATCATACTTAATTTGGCTTTATTACGTTCTCCTTTTATTTTAAAGGTTTTAATTAATGGTATGATCAGGATTGGGGTGTGGTGTTTCAAGACATGCCTTTGGACATGAAGGCATACCATCCTAGGTACGCCTAAAAGTTTTTTGTGCCCTCAACCCTAGGTATGATACTGGATTTTAAATAGGGAACTATCAACTTAACAATCTTTAATAATTTAGGCGCCATTATTTTTGAAATAGGACACCTTCCCTGAATCATCTACTAAGAATATAGACATGTTCTTGTACAGATTCAGTTTTATTTTTCCTTTTTTAATTAACTTAGGTTAGTTTCACAGATCAGATTGGCATAAAGATCACCTCGGGGCTGGTTTAATGTCAACATTTCTGTAGCAGCTACTGCTAATTTAGCATGGCAATTCAAACGACTCCATTAAATCGTTATATAGTACTATCTGGGACGTTCACAGCAAAAGCAGGGATGGGACTATATATTGTATAGTCCCATCCCTGCTTTTGCTATGGCATTTCCATATGCAGCAGTGATTTAAGCTTTAAAAACAAGATCGCTCCCAAAAAATCTGGTGTAAAATGTCATTTTCTTTAAATAAATAAAAAATAGAATTTAATTGTACATGGTAATAGTTACAAAACCAGTTTTATAGTCAGAATGTACGTATATATTAAGTATTTTCATTTAATTACGGAAGAAGCAAGATTTTTTTGTATAACCATATGAGCGATCTGCAATTTGATTGGCTGATTGAGATTCTATTTGTCACGTGATTTTTTTCAAATTCGATATCCTTTCAAACCCAATATGAAACCAGTCCACCATGGATATCAGTTTTGAGAGGGTCGACAGTATATATAATAATAAATAAAAAAATATATAATTTTATATTCAATTGCGAAAATTTTAAAAGAATTCGAAATTTTGCAAAATATTGCAAAATATTGCAAATTTAAATGATAATATGCAAAATATTACCTCCTGTGATACTCTTGAAGGAAAATTAGATAGAGGTTTGCATTTTTTTATTTGGCCTATTTGCAATATTTTGCAATATATTTTGAAATATTTCAAAATTTATTTCGAAATATTTTAAAAGAAATACATGCTGAAATTTTTTGAAAAATTGTGCATATTTCGAAAGATTTTATGTTGATCACAATTCTTTCAGCATGCAATATTTTTCAAAAGATTTCATATATTTATTTTGCTGATGTAGCTTATAATAGTATTTGGTAATAACTAATATCTAATTCTATTGGCTCTATTGGCTCTATTGGTTCTATTGGCTCTATTAGATTGCAATTTTTTCAATGAAGTATATCTATTGTCAACTCTGTACCTATTATAGCAAATTGGCTGGACCAACTTTTTATTCATAATGCAATTATAAATTTAAATAATTCTTTTTTAATATTCTTTTTAAGATTAGTTCATTTATTTTTATTAGGTTTATTGCATGTTTCTTTGAATAGTAGAGAGCAAACCATAATTTTGCATTAAACTTTTTTTAAAAAATATTTTATTTCATTTTTGGCAAAAAAAATTAGCTAAAAACCCTAAACTATAGCAAATTAACTTACTATTAGAGTTTATACATAGTAGGTAGTAGGACCCCCAAAATATATATAGATAGGTCAGGTATTAGTTTGCTTATTTTTGATATTTTATGCAGATTTTTTCTATTTATAGTAACTTTTTCTTATTTTTGAGGTTTTTTGCAGATTTTTCTATTTTTGGTAATTTTATAATTAACTCTATCTATATATATTTTGGGCCCTGGTAGTATAAAGTTAATTTAAGAAAAAAGTTATAACAAATTTAGATCAAATTTTATAAATTTTTAATTCCAGCTATACTAAAATATATGCTTTTCTTTTTTGATTTGGTTCATTTTGATATAATTATAACAAAGTGCTACTTGTATTTTTATTGAATGCATTTTATTGACAAAAACTAACTATTTATTTTTAAAGCATTTAAACTTTCTTTAAGCGTAGGGTGAATATAGATCATTTTTAATAGTAATCATGTCATGATCATATGAAATCAGATGATCAACCAATTAGAATTGTAAACAATATAGATTCAATCAATCGGAACTAATTTATTTTGTGTGACTAAAGAAAATTTGAGCCAACTTAGGAAAACTTTACGACATATAAGGTAAAAACAGGTATTTTGACGAAGTTAAAGTAGGTAATATAAAAATTTTTTTTATTTTTAATATAAAACTTATTTATTTATTTATCTGAATACTATATGTAATGCTAAGCAAGATTCTTATAAAAACATTAATGTAACAAAATATTTTTGAATGATAGCAACCCAGGTATAAATTGTACAAAAAATACAAATTTTAGGGGAGTAGGGGTATTTTGACGAACTTGAAATATCTTGTGATGCAGTAATTAGAATCGAGTGATTTTTATGGCATTTAATTTGTCTCGACTAGATGATTCAAACAGTGGTTAAATCATCCAATTCTAATCACCAAAATACAAGATATCATCGATCTTATATCCAAGTTTTCAATTCGTCAAAATTCCTTTTAGATTGTTTTTATTTGTACTTAATCGACAATATCTTGTAATCCAGTGATTAGAATTGGATACTTTAATATCCATTCGAATTGTCTCATTGAGACGATTCTAATGGTATAAAAATCACTTAATTCTGGTTATTGTGTCACAAGATATCCAAGTTCGTCAAAATACCTGTATTCGTCAAAATACCTGTTTTTACCTTAGAAGTATAATTTTTTCAAATACTTTATTTATTGAAATTTTACTATTATAAAAAGGATTAATTAATTTGTAACTGCGGTTACTGTAACCCATCCCAACAAGCCAATCAAATTCTAAGATCAGGTATAATGTTACATATTTAAAAAAGTCAAAACAATTGTTCGCTTTGCCAAAAATTGCTTCTAAATCAAAATTTTACATATGAAACTACCTTACGGTTTCTAACAAAAAAAATTCCTTGCTAAATTTTAATGTAACTAAAGCCCTCTTTAACCCAAAAGCCTTACACCAAGCCTCACTCTAACCCTAACTTAATCACACAGTTTTATTTTATAGAAAATTTGGTTTGATAGTCACATTACACCTAATCTTAGTATTTACGGTTATAAAATTTATTCTGTAATCTATGATTACAAATTAATTAATTCTTATAAAAAAAGCATTTTGTATTACATATTATAAAATTTTTGGCTAATTAATAACTATTGTAAAAGTTTTATTTGTAACACATTTTTATTTTCTATATAAATCTTATTGTACCACTAAAATCATATGATAAATGATCTACATTCACCCTACCCTTAATAAATTTCAATAAATACTATATCTAAAATTTTTATAACAAAATTTGTGCACAACTTCTAAAGATTTAATAGCAAAAAATATTATAAAATAAGCATATATAATCAGTATATATTTTAATATTTTATTAACTGTATTTAAAATACTAACAAAATTTACAATATAGATATGCAAAATAATAAAAAATTACAGGGCACTTTTATTGAAACAAAATGATATCTTTAGATGCTATCAAAATTGAATTTTTTAACTAAAAAAACTGGGCTTTCTCTTTTTAATTATTTACAAGAATTTTTAAAAATTATTATTATTATTATTTTTTTATTTATTTATTAATGTCAAGTACAGAAATAGGATAGTAAGTTACAATTATATCAGGATGATATATAAAGAAATACTATATTTAAAATTTCTAACTAATCATCTAATGATCTATGCAATAGGGCAAGCCTATCACTTGCAGTCAGGGCTAACCAACTGCTACAGAAAAAAGATATGATATTTCATCTTATACTTTTCTATTTTAAACTAAAAGGTTAAATTTTTAGTTTAAGAAGGCTAGAGGAAACCAAATTTTTTAAAAATTATAAAAAAAACAAAATTCATTAAAAAAAATTTTAAAATACTATTTAGCTACTATTATTCTATATTTATTTCTTTTAAGATAGTAAGTAGATAATATGAGTGACAATAGACAGTGAACACTTTGTATAATCTTACTTGTTACTATGATTTATTTAAGTTGAAAGAGCATTTTTACAAAACTTAACAAAGAAGATTTAAAGCATTTTGTATTATAAAAGAGACTACAATTAAAAGTATATAAAAGATATAATAATTATTTAATTTAGGTTGTAAACAGTTGTAGTTATTTATTGAAAAAAAGTGTATAAAGACTTGATATTGAACTTGGGGTTCATATTAACTGCTTTTATATATTTTAAAATTACACAAGTTTAATAAACTATATTAATTACATATGCAATATATGCTACAACTACTACTAATAAAATATATAGTATAAATAGAATAGATAAATTATATAAAATAAACAATACATATTGAATAAATAAAATATATAGTAAAAGTTCTTCAAAAATGACAGGCTTTATATGTGCTGTATATAAAGAATTTCTTGCAGTAATCTTCTAGCCAATCAGATTACAGCTTTAAAAATAGATTTTGATAACTCCTATCTTGTCATCTAGTGATTATACAGAGATAATTTATAGCTCATTAGAACTGTCTTAGTGAGCTAAATTAATTGGTGGTTGTTTCATCGAATTCTAATCATTAGATTAAAAGTTATAGTCACTTTTGTATAGTCAAACCTCTATAAATGCAACATGTATAAACATGCCTACAATATGCATTTAGAGGGTTTGTATTTAGGGAGAGCCAATTAAATTGCAGTTTTAAAAATTAGATTATCAAGTTTGTATAACTTCTACTAAAAACAGTATAACCTATCATATCTTAAATACTAAAATTTTATTTGCTATATGTATTTAGAGAGGTTAGTATAATATAAGAAGTTATTTAAAAGAATATGCATTTACAGAATATAGAACATATATTTAGTACTAATAATATTTTATGGACAAGAAAAAATATGCATTTAGGGAGATATTGCATTTATAGAGGTTTAACTATATAATTTCTATAGGTTAACACTACTATGAATAATTGCAGTATAATTTTCTTAAAGTTAGTTCTCCACTAGCTAATTTTCCTGACAATATTATCACTAACAGAATATTTTATCTATAGTACTTCTTGTTGACAAAATATTTTTTTGACATACTATGCTTTCTATAGCTTCTATACTAATATCTTATATTTTTGACAAAATATTTATCTAATATGATATATTTCTATTTGACTTTTCTCTGATACTAAGTTTTATTGAATGCACTTTTTCTGACAACCATTTGGAACACTTCAAGAATAATGAACCCAGTGATAATTACATTATAAAAAATCATTCAATTACATCATTTGTTTACTAGTACTAACAACTTAGCCTAAACTATACTATCACCTAACTTTAATCCTAACTTTAATTTAGGCCAAGTATTTAATTATGTAATATGATAAGTAGTGTTCTGCATGATTTGGACTGAGTGGGTATTTTTAAAGATTTGGACCAGTCTGAACATCAGTTTGGATTTAAAGTTAGGGTCCAAACTCTTATCACTTAGATCTGAGTCTGGTCTGGATCCATGAAATTTATAGATACTATAGTTGATTAAACCCTTATGTCCTCGCTAAAAAAAAACATGATTACAGCTGTTTTTATAAATTCTGGATATAAATAAACTTTTATAATAACATATTACACAAATAGGTAATAGGTGTTACATAATATTTTTTTTTAATTAAAGTGACCGTCTTGGAACTTAGGAATTTTATTCAAGATATTAGGGCCGTCGGTATCCTCTAAGAGAAATACCGGCATTTGTTACATAGACAAGGATACATCTAGCCACACGTACACTTTTGGTGTCTAATTTAAGTGGTCCGCCCGAGGGTTCCATACTAGCTGCTATATCTGCAACCCAACTATGGAAATTGCCTATTTAAACCCTCTGATCCATGTTCCGCCTGCCAACCCATCTTGTATCACCAGAACAGGCCCGTTACATAAGTCAGTCAGCAAATTATGGATACTTATCCATTGCCTTAGGACCTAGCTGGGTATTCCCAGTCCTGTTATCCTCGACGGGAGACTTGGTAGAGCGGTACCTGTCCCATATCAGGTATTCACCTATACTTCGGTACTTATTGCTATGACTGAGGCCAACACTTGCAAGACAGGGTTGCCCTGTTCTCTTACCAATATCTACTTCTGCCCTTATAAGGTTCGCTCCAACCCCGGTACCCACCATCACTTTCCTACCGGTCCTTCACTGGTTTTCTCAGACTTCCAATCCAGTTGGCCCAGAAGGGTTGATCTACCTGGTATTAGGTGCCATCATGGTTTTTCTCCCCCTGGTACCTACTTTTATAACATAGGTCCTTTTCCTCCGGTACCTGATCTGGCGGCCAGGTTGGTAGACCTTGTCCCTGAGGTCAACGTTTGGTACTTCAGCTCTGGTCCAATATTCCGGTTTTGGTAGCACCATCAAAGATCTTTGCTACCTCCTTACTCGGGTCTTGCCAAATGGGTTTCTGTTTCCCAGTTCCTTGAATTTGTCTATATCACGAGACACAACTTCGCCCGAAGGCTCCCATTCGAGATAGTAACCAAGGACTACAAGTAATGTACCCAACTGATCGACAGGAAACAGTTACCGAAACACAGGTCTATTTTTTCAAAGCGTCATCAGTGGGATTTGAACCCTAGACCTGCCAATTGGGGTTGACTACTTACCAACTTCTCTAAGTTGCCACACCCATTCGGTGTTATATAATATTAAAAGGTTATATAATTAATATATCGATATATTTTATATCGTTCATTGTTCTAAAGTGAAATCAGCCAATCAGCAATTAGTATTATTCTAATAAGACTGACCGGGTATTACCTGAGTGGATCTTTGTATGGGTCCGAACCCATATCGATTCTGATAAATCAAGGGTCCGAACTTGGTCCATTCAACAGACCAAACTGGACCCGGACCGGACCCAAATCTTTTGCTGAACACTAGTGATAAGCACAAAAATATCACTACTCTTGAAACTACCCAATAATTATTTTTAAAAAAAATTCTAGTCAGAAAAAGATCTTGTTAGAAAAAAATATCAAAAACATGTTATGTTAGAAAAATATTTTTTCTGAAATATATCATGTTAGTAAAATGTCTTTTTGAAAATATGTCTTGTTAAGGAAAGGGAATGTAAAAAATTTGTCATATTAGAGATATGTCTTGTCAAGAAACTATACTGTAGATAAAACATTCTGTTGGAATATAGTATCAGGAAAATTAGCTAGCAGAGAACTAACTTTCAAGGAATCAAGCAACAGTGCTATGAACAAAGTCATAGACACTACAGGTATAATAAATTAAATTCATATAAGATCAATAAAAATATTTGTTTACAATATTATTACAAAAATAAACTAAATTACTTTTTTTTTTAAAAAAAAATGTATTTCTTACAATAAACCCTAATTACAAAATATAGTTCAAATTTTCTACCCAAACCTAATATTATAATGACTGTTATAGACCTTCAAATGATGATGAATAGAGTTTAGACCCGGTTTTAGTAAACCGGGTCACCCGTGCCAAAACGGTTCACCTGGGTCAAAATCGGGTTTAAGATCATAGATAATTTTACACTGTATACTGTAATAAGTAGCTGCGCAACTTAGTTGTGCGAAACCAGGAATGTGGAAGTCAGTATGTTATGATGCTGGATATTATGTACTGATAGAATTATCTAACATAATTTTTTCTAAACGCCCATTAGATTTTGTTTACATAATTCAGAATTATTGTAAACCATCCGGATATACTAGTTGGCTGTTTATGGTAGTCAAATTTTGATTTGCAGTTAAGGCGTATATGTTGTCAATTTCATATTTTTATTTTTATAAATTAATAATATATGCAAGTTACGTAAAATCACGAATTATTTGGATCCGAGTCAGGATATCACTTAATTTGTCTGATTAATTATGCAATCAATTTAAGAGTTAGTTTACGAAACAATGTAGAGAGAGCATCGATAAGGTATTAATTTTAAGGTTATGTAATGCGACAACAACAATAATAGTTTTCAAGGGGGATAATGAGATGTTAAAGGGTAACAATTAACAAATGCAACATCTTTTGTAGTGATGAATAAAATTAATCCGAGTATATAATGAGGTTTTATAACATAACTTCGTCATAAAGGCTTTGAAAAATTGATTATGCTAAAATAATTGAGACATCCGGAAGCCCACAAGACATTCTTTACTATTAATTAAATATAAATAACCCTCATTGCCATCTGATTACTATTCTGATCATAAGATCTACGCATATAGTTTTTGTTTTGCATAGTTGACCGAACACTCCAATTTTTCGCACGCATAGTAATCATTACTGGCATGCGTATTAATCACACTTTGATCTTATGATCTGTTCACCCAATAATCCACAGTTTGAATAGGTTCACTTCTCTCAAACTCCAGGACCCTTATATGCAACCCGTTTTCACCCGGGTCACCCGATTTAAAATCACACGGGTGACCTGGGTGACAATTTTGCATCCGGGTCTAACCTCTAATGATGAAGTCCTGTTTGTGTGCACAGCTATCATCATAGCTATTATACAAAATTGAGTATTGCTGCTGCTGCTGGAATGAGTATTTTAAGAGAGGCATTTACTATAATATTGAAAGTTTCATAAGCAATTAGAAAAAGAACCTAACACACTTACCAAAGAAGAAAAACAAGAACAAGAGCAAGAGAAAGAAAAATAGGAATCTGAACAGGACAACAATGCAGCAGAAGGAGTAAAAATGGAGAAATCCAATGCTTTTTTGCTGGCACTTAATGCTGTTAATGATTGGTAAAATATAAAAAAATAAGAAATTAATATTATTAAAACTTGGCAAAATGTTCGATCCCATTCGTTAAAAAATACTTAAGAACTTGTAGTTTGAACAACAATAAGTAAATTCGATGCATCACTATTGTATCTTATAAGCGAAATTTCTCAAAAGTTGCGTTTTTGATTGTCTATTTTGAATGACAGATGATCATCATGCAACCAATCAAAATGAACTTCCCTCATGCTGCGTCTTAAACTACACCTTATTTGTAAGATCTACATCGATTAGCCGATCAAATCATAAAATTTTTTACTAAGTATAATTAAAAGTGTTGGGAAAGTAATGTAACCTATAACAGTATAATACTTGTTAGTCCTTAACTTTAGAACTCCAACCTTACTTCATTTTAAATACTTTTCTAAATAAGGAATTGAAAAATGGTTTGGTAATATCAATCCTTTTGAATCACTTCATCCATGTCAATTTACTATATTGTCGCGAAATAACGCGCAGGGGTGAAATTACGATTTTCGGCCTAAATTAAGCTTAATTCGGGCCGAACCTCGAACTAACGCCCATGCCTGTTATTTCGCGACAATACGGGTATTATATAAAAGCGTCATTTAATCAAAGTGAGTTTAGAACTTTGGTATATAAAAGATTATAAAGATTAATGTTAATTTAGAATTCAAAATTCACAACGATTGATCAATCTAATTATTTATTTAAACTTAGAAAGAAAATGATTATTTAAGATCTTTATTATATTATCGTTTAAATCTCCCTTTGGCATACTTATACAATATACACTTGGAATTGTCTATAATTTAGTCAATTTCTGCCTATTTATACGAGTAACTCGTATCATAAGAATGCATTTTTACAATTTTTTGGATTTTTGATTGCATTTAATGCATAATTGCAGGAATAATCGTAATATAGAAAGTCAGTAAAGTGAAATTTAAATAGAAAATCTATTTTGTTATATTTTGGTGTAATTAACATTTTAGTTTCTATTACATTCAATACACATATCTAAAGTCACTTCTGGCTCATAGTCCACCTGGTACCACTCTATGCATTCTAAGGGCGTTCTCAACCCTCACATTCGATGTTATTAGAGAGTGATTGTTATAGTGCCTAGCTATAATTATATTTATATAAATTTTTGTTGACAAATTAAATACAGTACCATATTCATTTGTAAATAAGAACCCATTTTGGTCATAGTCGTGGGTGCTTATTTAAAATTTATTTTACATGATGATTCACCAATCAAACTATAGCGTCAAAAGCTATTAGCGTTAACTTCCAATTATTTTGAATATTGGGCATACAATCAAGTCACAGGAGAGCTTATTTATTATCAAAAATTTACTTAAAGGCGATATTTATTTACTATGGGTGCTTATTTATGATAGAATACTGTATACTAATTATGACGAAATTAAAATTTTCTTAAGATGTAATTAGCCAGTGATAGTAATGATACACATTTATTATTATTCTTATATCATAAACATTAACAGACAAAAATAAAGGAAAAGAAGTTATTTGACATTTAGCCACGAAAAATTAATCAATTGGTTTTCATAACCTCGAAAAAAATTTAATGATCGGGTGAGGTATTAAGAAAAAATTTATATAAATTTCATAAAATTTCATATATGAAATTTTTTTTTAAAAAAAGCGGCCGGGTCAATTTAAAAGGATTCATGTTATGAAAACAAGGTGATTAAATTTGTATAGCCTTATCATATTAAATGAAGAAATTATTGACGGAATAGTTCAATTTGTCGCTATATGAGTAAAGACTAAGAGATGACAAACATCTAAAATTTTTTCAGACTTCCTTATATTTTTTTATTTTCCATAAAAATTTTCAGTATAAGGAATAAAATAATAATCCTCTGATGCTGAAAAATGGGTTCATAATGAATGATCTCATTGGAATTTGGTCAAGTCAAGTATGAAAAAAAGATAGCTTGTTGTATAATGTTTGCAAATTGAAATGACAAACTCCTTAATATGTTTTCTCTGATAAAAAATTTTATTTGCGTAATGAACTTTATCAAATTACGATTATTATTTAAATATTCATTACAATAACGAACATACTTACTATGTATTACTTTTTTAATAAATGCATATATATTTATTTCATGATCTAAATTAACTTTTACTTGAATTTTGACAATTAATTTTATTTCAAAAACTTGAAATTATGCATTACTTTAATTACTGTATATTATTTTTTTAGTCAAATAATTATTAAAATTTCATATTTTAACTGTATTAATTATATTCGTTTTTATGACTGAGAGCATAGCAAAAATTCATTTTTTTTATTAACTAATCATTAGTAGTTAATTTCATTATCATTAATCTTATACTCCTTGTAGCGCTTAATCATTTTTTAGTACTTGTAATTCATTTCAAGTTCATAGCTTCTGTTATGAGAATGTTTTTTTGCCTTAATCAATTTTCTTTTTCTCAATATACAGAAGTATTTGAGCCAGAATTTGGGTTTTATGTATTACAGTATCGTGAAATTACTGTTGATATTTTGTATAAATTTTTCACCATTAAATAATCAATAAAAGACCACCCTTTAATTTTGAATTTTATTTCTTTTATATTATACAGTAACAAAGAATTTATTATGATTAATAAGGTGTTATAGATTTTCTGTGCCACATTAAATTGTAGTTCATTTATTGGTCAAATTGTTATCAATCGTCACATGTTAGTAAAACTTATCCAGTCACGTGATGCGAAACAGATGAAACTCTACCCTAGTATCGCCATCAAAAATTCATCCCATGTGATCAGTACCAAAATTCTTTCAAGTTAGTTTATGTTATGTTAGGGTTAGGGTGAGTACCCAGTTGGGGTTTGGGTCTATGTTATTTTATAGTAATATCACTCAAGGAAAACTTTTTGTTAGTGCAAAATGTGGTTTCTTATTCAAACTTTGGAGAAATAAGCGTTTTTTGACAAAAGGAAGGTTGTTGAATTTCCTGAACGTGTTACGTTACATCAAATTATAATCTTTATTGGCCAATAATCACTTGAGGTGGATTTTTGATGGCAATAATGGAGTAGTTCCGAAAAATCTGAAATTTTGCATTATATGATAGATTTAAAATATTCAAAAAAAAAAATTTTCTTGCTACAGTACTAGCAATTTTAAGCCAAAAATACAAGAGTATACATAATATGAAAAAAATTTTTAATGACAATCATTTAGAAACAATGATAAAATGTAAAGAATTTATTCAAAAAAATTGAAAAATTATATTCGATATATAACTAATCAAATGATTTGTTAATAAAGCTATATATTTATTTAAAAAATATGTGTGATAGAACCTGGTTATTTTGGAATCTACTTAAGTAGATTCTAAGTATATCTTTTACATCGAATTAGAATGCGTCAAGTCAAAATAATTATAATGCTGATAACACCTACTCTTACCCTAACATAGTTTTTAACCCTAACCCTAATGAAATTCAAAATTAATTCCAATTCAATTTTTAGTAATATTGTGAAGTTATTTATACATATAACTTACCGGTATATTCAGTTACACTGGATTATTGTATACATAATGAGATACCAGCAATATTTTTATATTGCCAAAGATTTTGAATACTTATAAAAAAATCATCCAACCAGAAATCCCTCAATGACACGTAATTTTAAAATATGTGAATTATATTGAATTTTCATTAACTTCATGAAGCAATATATTTTTTTACCTCAATAAATCTTGTACAGCACTCTTATAATTGTATTTAATAGACCATTAATACACAAAATTGTGATTGTATCATGTAATAAAAAGTTTTACGACGTCAATTCGCATATTTTATTAAGAAATTTAACGACAGTAAGTTAATTTCAATATATTGCAAGATAAAAATAGATTTTCTTGCAACACAATATTTTTTTAATAAAAAGAAATATGCTTTTTAATTTAATTATTATTCGTAAATTTTGAGTAAATTTAAATCAACACATAAAGTTGAATTCAAATTCTCTAAAAGTCATCAAATTAGTCGACTGATTAGTTGACTAAAAAAACTTTAGTCGATTCCTATCACTAGTGTGGAATTACGAAAATCAACTTTCTGCATTCAATCATCAAATATCAAACTGTTTCATTTATATTGTAGAATATTTATAGAATACCTGAATCATAATTCCATCATCTCTTCAAAGAAGCATTCTTTTTTTTTTTTTTTTTTTTTTTTTTTTTTTTTGCAAAGGTTTAAACATTCAAATATTTTATAATGATAACGATTTGAATTTATTTCTTTACACTCTCACGGATGATAGAGCATATGAATAGACAAGTATAAATTTATTTTTATTGTTCATGAAGCTATTAACGTAGGCAGCCTATGTTTTGGTGTCATAATATGATATTCTTAGATTATTAAAATTGCTTTATCAAAGATGATTATTTACTTCCATATTTAAAAATGTAAATTAATCAAATATATGAATTTAGGCTAAAGACTAATAAATATGTTTAATATTTTATTCTATATTTAGTATAATAATATATATATATATATAAAAAACAATAATAAATACAGGATATTTAAATAAATTTACACATTAGCCTTTTCTGCTTTAATTTTTTCCAAAAATTGAATAGCTTTAGGCTGATTTTTCAAAGCTGCCAACTTAATATATGACTCTGCTTTTACTTTATCAATTGAAACCCCGAGTTTTCCATTCCAATAAATATCACCCAAGTTAAAAAGTGCAGTAGAATTTTCAGAATCTGCTGCCATAGTCATATATTTAAGTATTTCTGGTACATCCAAATTATTTTTATTTTCAAGAAGAGCAAATGCATATCGAAGTTGAGCGTCAGGCACACCAGCATCAGCTGCTTCTTTGAAAAGCCTAAGCGCCTCTGGAAGATCCTTTTTTACACCTGATCCATTCAATAAATAATAGCCTTGCCAATATTTTGCCATATTATTTCCAAGTTTTGCATGACCTTTAAAACATTCCCAAGCTTTTTTGTAATCTTTTGCTTTGTGTGCTTTAATCCCATCTTCAAAAGGTATTAAAGGTTGTATCATAGGTATTGCAATATTGTCTAAACAGAGATCATCACAATCATCAGGTACCTCAAATTTTTTATTAAAATCGGTGCTAATGTTAGCTTGATTTTGGAAACTTCTTGAAAGGTCAAACTTTGGGACGTCATTATCACCTTTTTTAGGTGTAATATGAGGTGAAATTCCTTTGCAAAATACATGCTCTTGGAAAAGGTCTTTAAGCTTCTGTTGCATTTCCATGTCCGAAGGACGTGCTGAAGGTTCGTCTTCCCAAGCTTGATAAAAAAAAAAATTGATTTTTATATGGATTTTAATACATAGCTAGATGGGCAACTTAAGTAAATGTAATACTACGAGAATAAAATATGTTTACCCCTTTTAATGAGCTTATAAAGCTCTTTTTGAATTGGGGATGGACTAAGACTGTGTTCAAGAACTTCTCGTTTTTTAGCCAAAACATGATCTTGGATTTCTCCAATATCCTTGTCTTTGTAAGGAAATCTTTGATGACAAAGCTCCCAAAGCATCATTCCAAAACTATTCTCAAAAAAGTAATGAGTTAATAATAACTTTATGTAAAAACGTGGCTAATTCTAAAAGTTTGTTAAAATTTTCATTACCTGTACATTTCACATTGATGATTATATCTTTGCGTACTACCTTTTGGAGATTTTCGCATCTTTTCGGGTGCCAACCATCGAATAATATCAGCCAATATTTTAATTTCCGCGGATACACCTGTTACAGTACGACTGAGTTCGAAATTTGAAATTTTAGGCTCAAATCTATCTGTGACCTATTATTTATAAAAAAAAAAAAAAAAAAATAGTCAATTAGTACTAAGACATGAAAATAAAAATTTTTATCGATAAATCAGTCAACTGAAGCTATCAGTTACACCAATCAATCGATCAATAAATAAATAAATAAATCGACTAGTTGACTAAACAGACAATGTCTCTCGTTTTTTGAGTTATGTACATACCACAATATTTTCACAGCGAACATCATGATGATAAAGACTACATTGATGCATGAATACTAGACCGTTAAATATATCACGTGCAAACCGTAATTTTGTGGGCCAATCGATATCATATTTTAAATACACATCGCGTAGATTACTATACGCGGCCCAATCGTAAATCATAACTTCACTATTATCCACATTCGAAACCCCATAAAAGTTGATAATAAACGGACAGACACCTAATCTGAGAAGTGCTGCTAATTCAATTTGTTGTTTTTTATTTATTGCTTGATCGATCTTTCTTGTCCCTTCGTTGGGTTTAACCAATTGAACTTTTTTACATGCAACATCTATTCCACGATAAATTTTTTTACGGACAGTTTTATTGGTTCCACGAACGTTATCGTCAGAAGCAAATGGATCTTGTAATTCATTTGGATCTACCCTGGGAGCTTTGTACTCTTCGATCAGAGGTCCCGATTTATCCATGAGAATTTCACCACCTTTACTTTGTGCATCAGTGATTTGTGATTGCAGAGCATTTGCACTTGTTATCAACGTAGTAACCTCCGTTATTGCTAACCTAATTTCAGTAATTTCATCCTTCATGTCACTCATTGACTATAATACATTTATTGAAATTATTATTAAAGTTCAAAAATCAAAATAAATGTATAAAGTAATTCAAATTTACAATAACACTAATACCTTTTTCAAAATCTCAAGATCTTCTGCTACATTTTGTGCCTCCGCTTCTCTTTGTTCAGCATTGTACAAAGCCATAGTAAAGTTTAAATCGCTACAAACTTCTTCAAATTCTTTAATATTTTTTTCAAAAGCATCTTTAACAGCGTTAGCATTTATAAACTTTTGAAAATATGTCAATTGTGTAACTTCTTTAGCAAATTTCCTAATATTCTCCAAAACATTAACAAATCTAACCCAAGCATAGTAATAATCTTGATTTCTAAATTTTTTTTCATTTGCTTGATATTTACGTTGCAATGATTTAACAGCAGTTTGTGCAATTTCAACACGTTCTAATAAAGCTGCACATATTTTTTCATTACATTTTGCATTGTCATAGATTTGTAACATTTGATTAAGTATGTTCGTAACCATATTGAATAAGGGAACGAATGGAGTAATTGCATCACCTACAGTCTGGATAGCATGGAGTGACTGACTAGCCACGTCAGTTGCTCCTCCAGGCTTTTCATAATTTCCATGTAGATGGGTTTCATGTTTTTTTTGTGAAGACATCACTAATTAAATCTAAGCGTTGAGTTATGTTATAAAAAAACACAAAAAGAAAAATCTTTTTTTTCCTTAAAAAAGTAGTGAATAAACCTAGGGCGTACGCATATACATGTTTATATTGCTCACAGAAAAATGTTTCTACATTTAGTTATGAAAGACATAATATGACCGGTTTTATCGATCTGCGACAGCTTGTGATTTATTTGTTTATTTGTTTGACAAAGCATTAGCGTTAGTTAGTACGGAATTTTAGAACCGATGCACCGATGCAGTAGAAACGTAACACATCATTTTAAGAAGCACAGAGCTTTTTAGAATAAAGTTGAAAATATGCAGTCTTGCGAAGAATGTTGCTAAAACAGGAAATTTAAATAATACGAAATGTTGAATAAAAATATAGCTTGTATCCATTTAAGGAACAACTTATTTCGAATGTAACATTCGTACGTACTTCGCCTCATTCACACTTCCCTTATTTGGTTAGGTATCTTTTGTATTACTTATTTCAGTATTTCTATATTTAATATCCTGTATTACTTATTTAATTTAGTGTTAAATACACGTGTATGCATTATATACTTTGCTCCTATATTCTACCAGTTCACGTGAGTTCGCACCTACCAAGTGCTAAAGTTAGGGTTAGGTTAGCTTAGTTGGTTGATTTATATGGGGAAACTTAACCTATGCCCCGGGAACAGGAGCTACCATCCCATCAATTTTGAAGATCGTTACACAATTGATAAAAAAATTTTTATACTTTTACAAAGCATAGCGGGCTTTCATTCTGATTGGATAATTTTTGTAGATCATTTCGTGATTTTACAAAATCTGATTGGCTTATAGATTTATATTAAGAACGAGCCGAAGTAAATATTTTGTAAGATTAAATAAAAAGATACACTTATTTAAATTTAAGAATTACAATGATTTATTATAGTACTTGGATCTAATGTTATACGTGTATAATTCTATTATTATTTATTATTATTATTATTATTATTATTATTATTTTATTAAAAAAATCTTAAATACGGAACTATCATTTTTTTATACAGTATTTAACTATTCATATTTTAACAAATGCTTTTGTAGATTCGCATATACAAAAAGTAACCCATTTTAATTTGACCTATTATTAATTAATAATCAAGAAAAAAAATAAGCATAATCTAAAATAATCTAAAAGATCTTTGACACAAATTTTGATTCGTGTTAATGATAAAATCCTTAAAACTAAATCACTTGCCAACAATAAATAATTATAGATAGAATAATAATTAAATTAATATAAATAAATTAAAATAATTAATCAACTACAATAAGTAAAAGCACACGAAACTTGATCTTATCTTTTAACATTTCGACACCTTTCATCAATATCAATATTGTTGAACAACCATGATCTAAACATATTAATAATCTTGCGAAGACTCACAAGAGACCTAAATACAAAAAAAAAAACATTAATAACTTTTTCTTTTTAGAAATTCATTCAGTCTAAATAATTAAATTGAAAAAAAACCTTTTTTTATAGCTATATAGTTCTCATGATTATTCCTCTGTTTTCATGTTTTTAAGCCTAATATGCTCTATACGCTATGTTTAATATTCAAACCCCACATATTCGACGCTTCTTTTATATATTTTAACACCTTAATTACAATACTCCTCCACATTTCAACATTCACCTTTCTCAATGCACTAGATCTTAGGCTGACATACTAAAAGAAAGACAAGTAAAACAAATAAAAGCAAAAAAAAAAACTTCGTTGCTTCATTTACTGATTTAACAATCCATACCTTTGTTTACTACCAAAAAAATAGTTCTTTATTTGAGTTTCTCTTGCTTGTCTACCAAATATGGCATTTCAACATATTTGTTAACGTACACCCTATTCAAGGGTGAAATATATTGCTTCTCATTTAACTTCCGAATTACTTCGCATATTACCGAATTACTTTGACAGTTTATAAAGTAAGACGTGAACTTCCCAATTTTTTTGTCTTACACTCTAGGAATTCGTATTCGTGGCTCCGAATTCAATCTTGTAACAGAAAATCATTACTTTAATAAGGCTTTCTTATAATAAGATGATCTTCAAAAATCAGCCAATCATAATAAAGCCCGCTATGCTCTTTTACAATACTATTTCAGGAAACTTGTGTAACCTATCTTTGCCATAAATGCACTAAGTAAAATTGAAGCTTCGTATTGTATTTTAATAATATCAATTGAATCCACTTGAATCGCCCAACTTTTATACTACAACGAAAATTTATCAGAATCGAAATAATATATAAAATATACTATTTTCGTTGTTCATGAATTAAGGTGAATCAAATATTTCATATTATTATCGAACTCTCCCCGATGATCACCTGTACTGGATTTTCATACAAACGAAATACCAAAATACTGGAGTTAGATAAGAAAGCACTGCAAAAAATGGTTTTTATAAAGGTCAACTATCTGTTCGAGGACTCCTTTATATATTCGGCATGCAAACCAAAAGCAATAGTAGAAGAATGAGTGATAACAAGCAGGCGGCGCTTTAGTAAACACAGAATTTTGGTGGAGAAATTTCTTTGCCGACGAAGTTTTTTGCAGCAGCTTATTGGAGAACAGTATCTTGGTTTTCAAATACACTCCTTGGAAAATCTAAAGGACTTGAAACGAACACCCACTACCAAACTCATATGTCACTGTCCCTTTGGCTTTTTTAAAATTTCAACAAAGTGGGCATTTCGGCTTACCCCTCCAAAGGATCGACAATGTTTACCTCCCCCAATTTGGAAATGCGCTACCATTTTGGAACGAAGTCACGACTGGATTTCAGTTCTCTGAAATAAATAATAAGCGACACATGTTTGAGGAAACCTTGTAACGAAATTTTGTTCTAGAATGTTCTTACAGCCGTATTGTTTTTTTTTAGATACCTATCTCTACAGTTTCTTTAGGTTAGAGGCCACTTTTTCTAGTAATAGTTTTTCGCCTACATATGATAATTTGAGTTTAGTTAGAGTAGAGACTACTTTTCTTAGTATCATGTAATTTTTAAAATAGTCCACTTGGTGCCGGTGCTTAATTAACCCGAGGCCTTGCTTTTCTTTTTTTTTCTTTTTTCTAACATTTGTCTTTTCATTTTCTTGACTTTTTCTTTTTCTTTTTTTTACCCCCTTTTATACATATTTTGCCCTTTAGTAGTTTAGTTTTTTCCTCCTACCTCCAAGGATATTTCCTGTGGGAAATGCCCTTGTATGGTGGAGCGAGGCTGATGGACTAGTTGGTATCTTCCAAGACGCCATGTGGCAATTCGCAGTTGGTTTAGTTTAGCTAAATCGGGTGATGCCAGTGCTGTATTATTCTTTGTCTAGTCTGTACTATTTTTTATAGTAGTATAATAAAATCAAAGAGGTCGTACTTGGCGAGTCTCGCCTAAGAGAAAAAAAAAAAGAATTAAGGTAAATACTGTAGTAAACTTTGATAAACGTTGATATATAAACTTTTTCTATTTTTATTATATTCGTTTTATTAAAAATCTTTCAAGTTTAAATAAAATAGGTTAAACCAATTTACTAACTACATATAGTACTGCATTTCTTTTTTTTTTTTTATCGAGATGTAATTTTTTAGAATGTAACAAAGAATCTATATTTGACACACGCGAACATGTTCATATTACAATTTTAAAAGCTTAATAAACAATTGGCATTACGAACAAGATGTTTGGGTTTTTGTTATATAACTTATAATTAAATATATACTGTATACATATAGGTTTTCTGTATGTGATTTAGAGGTTAGACCAGTGTTGGAAATCTTCTTATGTTCTCATGTTCTCATGAGAACATCACTTTTAATTTGAGAACAGTTACAAAATTTAAGATATTCTCTATTTGAGAACATTAAGTTTGAAAAATATGATCTCTATGTAAATATACAAAGTAATAAAAAATTATTTTATTAATACAGGGGTTTAAAATAATTAAATTCATAAATGTTTAATTGTAGATATTATCATGGGTTGAAATCAAAAATATCACTCAATCTAATAATTACCTATGGTGATAGCAGGCCAATATGTTGTTGGATATAAACTAATTGATAGAGTATAAAAAAAGTGATATGCTAAAGATTTTGGTAAAATATGTTACATATTGGCCTGGTGTTAAGAAAAAATATTCAAATGGGTTTGCACTAGAAATTTTTTTGAGTAAATAGTAAGTAAAGATTGTATACCAAATCAACCCAAATTTGATTTTTTGCTACTTTGCAAAACTTTTTTGTCATTAGATAAAAATTAAAATTGTGTAATAATGCCCTGGACCCAGATATCTGGTTACCCATTTTATATTACCTGTTTTATAAAAGTCAAATAAGATAAGGGGCATGCCATAAATTATGTAATATTTTTTACTTAGTAGCCATGTATGGTGTGATCACCCTATCTCAATACTGATTGGTTAATATAACGACTAATTTTTTATAATATATTATACAAATATAGATAATATTAAATAACTTGTGATCTACTGGTCCGTTTTGGACGATTTTACTACCAAAATGATCGTCTTAATGAGACGATTCTAACAAGCCAAAAATCATCGAAATCCAATCACAGGGTCACGAGATTGCTAATATTTTGTATTATTTTATATATGTTTTAAAATAAATTTTAAGATATATATATCAGATATATAAAATAAAACAAACCCTTAGTGATCTTGTGACTCTGTGATTGGATTTCGATGATTTTGGGCTTGTTAGAGTTGTCTCGTTGAGATGATCATTTTGGTAGTAAAATTGTTCAAAACGGACCAGTAGATCAAAAGTTATTTAATATTAAAAATTATATATATTATATATATTTTATTTATTATTAAGTAACCTTTGATATACTGGTCCGTTTTGGACGATTTTACTACCAAGTCCAAAATCATCAAAATCCAATCACAGGGCCACGAGATCACTAAGGGTTTGTTTTATTTTATACAGTGGGCTTTCTCTTATCTGAACAAGCCGTTCCATGAGATTTTGTTCAGTATAGAGAAAGTTTGTAATATAAAATTTCTTTTTTTAAACCGAACTTTAATAAAAATTCGGTATATAAAGAGTTACTAATAAAAAAAAAAAAAGAAAAAAAGAAAAAAACAGAGATAAAAAATTTTTTAAACCTATTTGATATACCATCTGGCATTGATTATAAATATATATAGTTCAAAATGTAAAAAAAAATTTAAAAAAAATGGCCTGGGTTGAATATTGGTTACTATTATTTGACCCGGGTTATGGCCCGAGTTGAATATCAGGTCACTATTATCTGACCCGGTTATGGCTCGGGTTGAATATCGGGTTACTATTATCTAACCTGGGTTATAACCTGGATTGAATATCTGACCTGTCAGGTCACTATTATCTGATCTAAGTCAGAACACTAGTTTAATTAATTATATAAAATAAATTTTATTTGTAATATAAAATAAATTTAAGGGTAGGATGTTAATATTTCCATTTTCATATAAAATAGATTGTAGATCAACTTTGTATAACCATATCATATGATTTACATATAAACATCATATGATTCGACCAATGAAGATTATCAAATTTTTGTGTAACCCAGGAAAAATATATAGTGACCTCAGAAATTTTAATTCTATATGAAGTTTATTTTTTTTAAAGAGATGCATTTCTTACAACTTCACTATTATAAACAAGCTACTTTAAACTATATATTATATAAATATGGTAAAAATTGACTCAGATAATAAAAAGTTTTATTAGAAGCATATTTTTATTTACTATATAAAAATTCAATCTACCATGTAGATCATATAAAAAATGATCTATGTACACCTTACTCTTAATTAAATAAAAGATTATATGTACTAATTAACTTGGGTTCAGATTCGGAATAAAAAATTTACTATGCTAATTTGGTATATACAGAAGAAATATATATAAAAATATTTGTTCTGAAAGTTTTAGTTCAAATTATCAAGAGTCTGGTATATAGAGGGCCGGATTAGAGTATATATATCTTAAAATTTTATTTTATGATATATATAAAACAATACAAAACCTTAGCGATCTTGTGACTCTGTGATTGGATTTCAATGATTTTGGGCTTGTTAGAATCGTCTCATTGAGATGATCATTTTGGTAGTAAAATTGACCAAAACAGACTAGTAAATCAAAGGTTATTTAATATTAAATAATATACATATATAGAGAAAATAAATTTGTTGCACCTGCGACATGTCGCACTCCTGCTTCGACCAATCAAATTGTATGATTTTTAAACAAAATTTTTATTTTTTAAAAATTTAAAATTTTACTTAATAAAGTGTAAAATATATATATAATAGCATATCATATAACGTAAATTTTTATTTTGAACAACTTTTCTAAGTTATAAAGATAGGTGGTCTTAGTAAAAAAACGTTTTATATACCCGGAAGATTAAGATTATGACGGTCCTCTAACGCTTAACCTGAGAACTTCTGAATCTTGCGGAGCCGTGCAAGCCGGGCATACGGTGAGCGCTGTAGAAGACATTGCACCAAATATCTCAGAACCCATATCATCATCTCCCTCTGAGATATTACTTTTTAACCCCAACAATTTAGTGCTAACTTATTCTGATGACAAATTGCTACCAGATTATAATGCTAGTACTTCAAATACCATTTTAGCACGCCACACTGAAATACCACACTTGCATTATACACATTCTTTATTATCTACACAACAATACAGCTCTATCTACCCTAAAGAACAAGAGATATATGATGAATATGAATTGTTACCAGACGATTCTGACAATTATTCTAGCTTACCTACTAATAATATAGAAAGAACAAATATCAATTTTCATCCTAATCTACTCGAGATTTATGAACCATCAACATGCTACAACAAATTTTTATACTACCATAGATTACAATCTTTACCTTCACCACAAACTGTT